>OX336378.1:9473392-9810892 GCA_946902895.1 Fragum fragum
ATCTGAGCATAACCTAACTCATTCCTACACAATGACGCTTTTTGACGCCATTCAAGAGATATAATTTGGGAAAACATTGTGTAAATGAAGAAATTGCTTGCAACAAGCAATTTCTTCTTTTTACACGATGTTTTCTACCCCAAAACTTAAGAAAATCTACCCCAAAACTTAAGAAAATCTATAATTTCTTAAACTTTCAATTACCGCCTGCTTCGAATTGGACCAGTTTAAAATTTTACCATCTTGTAATGGGCTAAAACGGTCAATTCTTAAAGTGATTCTCCATACTGAAAAAGAAAGATAGATGTAAATAACACTAATACATAAAAATCAACAACTGATAAATGACATGGCATTTATGTTTTATAAATGAAAATCGCCCAAAACTAATAAATTGCTTGTAAAAATTTGATGAAATGTGTTCATCTTCATCACTCATCATATAATTTTGTTTTCATTATTCTCATTTAATAGATTTTTATGAAAGATTTTTAAAATGCATATTTAAATAAAGGTACTGAATTTCTATGACTTTTTTTTATTAAATACCTATTGTGAAAAAGACAATGTTGCTAAATCTTTTGAAATCATCCCTGGCACGTTTTTAGCGATAGGTGAGGGAATAAGAACCTTTTTTATTCCTTCTTCTTTTTCCTTCTCTTCTTTTGATAGTTTAAGTTAACAGACCAATATTGAGGTCGTCTCAACGTTCAAGGAGTGCAAACTGACACTGGAGGATTAACCAGTAAATCCGTTCAAGCAGGATTCTGTGGTACCGGTTTCTGAGAACTTTTAGTCCTTACAGAAATTGCATCCTGTAAAAAAAAAAAAAAAAAAAAAAAGTCCTTAGTTGTCTGAAACTTCATGTCTAAACAGAGATTCTATATCAGAAATTATTTTCCCTTGGTTTTATTATCTATACACTGAGAGATTCTATCCCACATATAATAGTTTTTCACAAATTTCTCTCTCCTATCAACCTACTGTCTTGGCACAACGGAAGTTTTTAAATATTACAAATTCAATGTTTATATGTTTTTTGTCCATGTTGTACTGTTATGTACTTGGATGTAAATAAAAGTTTTGTTCTGTTCTGTTCTGTTCCGTTAAATGCCTACGCCACTAAAAAACTTCTCAATATGTGTTTTAGGAATGTTGCAAACTCTGCATGCAAGGTCATCTTCTAGGTGTTTTTAGCTCACCCTGAGCACATCGTGTTCCAAATAACTCTGATCAGTGTCTTCAAAAAAGCTGCAAACGACAATCTCAAATTGTTGTAAATTCTAAAATACTAACTCTTTTAGGTAGAAAACAATGTGGAAAAATGAAGAAATTGCTTGTAACAAGCAATTTCTTCATTTTACACATTGTTTTCCACAACTATTTTCTTGAGGGGGGATAAAAAGGAGGGATTGTGTTTGAGTGGGTTAAGTCCTTGTTAACTTTAACCCCGTTTCTCTTTATCATGATAACGTTTGACAAAAAAGATTAGTGAACAAAATAATGCTTTGCTAGCTTACAGTGTTTTCAGAACTTTGATTTCTTTAATAAAGCTTGTTTTAGTCAGTTATGTTTCTAACAATAATAAGTCCGTGCGCATTATTTCAATGTTCATTTTTAAATTAACCTTTTTTTCAAAATTTCGCCTTGCGGATGATTGAAAAGGATTTCTTTTAATTGAGACGTTTGTCCAACTTCTAAAAAACCCACGAAGGTAAATTGTTGCTCTAAAATCGTTAACAGTAATTATAATTGTTATTGTCTACCAATCCAAAATGGACAAACACAGTGGAGTATTGTTTTTCATGTTTTTTACTGATATGCCTTTTTGGCTTTAGTTCTATGCCCCGACGACTGCAGCGCCACCTACCGTTAACTGTGAGTATTTGAAAAAAAGTTTTATTCAATTTAGGACTTGTGTATACATCGATACGCAATTCTTTCTACGCTATAGATAAAATAGTCTAGGAAAACCTACTGTCCCGTTGTTACTTTTTATTCGCCTTAATTGAAACTATTATCATTAACTTTATCATAATTATATGTTTTATCATTAGCAGCAAATCATCTTCGATTTTAACGTTGACTTTGCTTTCAATCAATACTATTCGCCATCATGATTTTTTTCTTATATCACCATAAGAATCGTTAACCCTCGTTAAAAGTGCAATTATTTTCAGCAAATACATCATTGCTATTTCTTTGATTTCTTTGTCAAAAAGATCTACTTACTTTATCGAAGTGTAGAAATAAAATATGTAAGTAAGTATATCTGATGCATTGGTACAGAAGAAATGCCTGTTATTCAAGACACGGATCGACACTTACATCAGCTCTCAGTCCGATCCCTTATCAAGGACGCATTAGAAAATATGTTGCAAATTATGCGGGCCTGTAGTATCTCTCTCTGTGTCTCTCTGTCTCTTCTCTTCTCTCTCCTCGTCTCTCTCTCTTTCTCGCTTTTATCTCTTCTCTTCTCTTCTCTCTCTCTCTACTCTTCTCACTGCTCATCTCTTTTTTTTTCTCTCTTTTTATTCTGTTCTCTCTGTTTCTCACTCTCTCTCTCTCTCACTCTCTTTCTCTCACTCTCTTTCTCTTTCTCTTTCTCTCACTCTCTCTCTCAGTCTTTCTCCTTCCTCTCTCTCACTCTCTCTCTCTCTCTTCAAATTCATGTGAATCTTCGACTTGAAATTAAATGGCATATTGTTGTTTTTGTTTTGCTTTTTTTTCTATAGCTAAGGCCAGTACATGTAAAAAGAGCGAATTGGTTGTATTGCGAAACAAGCTGTACCTACGACGTTTACGTCACCAAACTAACGAAAAATTAATATGCTTAACATAAGGTTGGAGTTCAAAGTTCACTTTCTGTCTGAAAGAATGCCTTGATTGGTCATTTGATTTGTTATTGACAGCCGCGAACCGCCTATTGGTCCTTTGAGACTGAAGTTAACCCTTGTCATGCTGTATAAATTACCTTACTGAAATGCTGTCAAATCAAAGGGCTGAAAGCACTGATAGAACTATTTATTAAAAAAATCAATATTTCTTTTAGAAATCAACTTCATAAACAATTCTTGCAGGGAAAGTACAAGCAGGAGGGGTAGACTAAGATCAGCCTGCACATAAGTGCAGTCTGATCTTAGTCTATACCTCCTGCCAAAGCCGGAATATTCTGGGTTCAGCATGACAAGGGTTAAGATAGTGAAAAAATCTGTAACAAGTATATTTCCTACTTCCCGGTTTTAGCCATTTCTATGAAAACCCATTTTCACACCCCTAAGGGAAAAATAGAAAAAAGGTTGTAAGAAATAAAAGAAATGCTTGTAAAAAGCCTTTATTGCTAAAACACCATGTCTTAAATTGTCGATCACTTGAACTTCATCAAAAATACATACACATTGCCAAAAATATTTTAAAAAATAACCTTTCCTCCATTATTTGAAGAAAAGATGTATTTTTTAATTCTTAGTAATGTGGATATGGTGTTGTTGCTTTATTATGTGTGGAGGAAAGGTGTATTAATTCTCGATAAAGTAATGGGATAGCAGATGGATTGATTGATTGATTGATTGATTGATTGATTGGGGTTTAACGCCGCTTCTAACAGTATTTCAGTCATATTGCGACGGGGGATAGCAGCTGGAGGCTAGGAAAGGATGTAGTTGTAGTACTGGTGTGAGAATTACTAAGAATTCATCGTTAGGTGTACCAGTCTCTGTGATATGACTGAAATACTGTTAAAAATGGCGTTAAATCAATAAATCTCGACATTCTTGACATTTGGAAGAGAGTTTGTTTTAAATGCTCCATAATGCCAATTAGTTTCTTGATATTACAGGAAAGATCTAGTTTTTATTTCTCGATAGTATCAATTTGTTTCTTGGTATTTTGAAGGAATTCTCGATAATGTAAATTTCTTTCTTTATATTTGGAGGAAATTTATGCCTTTTAGTTCTTGATGATATACAATAATTCTTCGTATTGCAGGAAATATGCAGTTTTTTTTTTAATTCTTAATAATGTAAATTTTGTTGACATTTCGGGAAAATATGAAGTTTTTAATTCTTGATAATGTAAATTTGCTTCTTGATATTTGAGGGAAAGATGTAGTTTTTATTTCTTGAAACTGTAAATTTGTTTCTTCAAAGTTTTTGGAATGGTGTACAATCGCACGTTTGAAAATGCAGATTTGTTTCCTGATATTTGAAGGAAATATTTTGTTTTATATGCTCGACAATGTAAATTTCTTTCTTCATATTTGGAGGAGATGTATATCTTTTAACTCTTGATAATAAAAAGCTGTTTCTTGATATTGCTGAAAGTTTGTAGTTTTTAATTTCAAATCATATCCGTTTGTTTCTTGATATTTGGAGGAAAGATGTAGATTTTAATTATTGATAATATAAATTTGTTTGTTTATATTTCGGGGAAAAGATGTAGTTTTTTTATTTCTTAAAACTGTAAATTGGTTTCTTCATAGTTTCGGGAAAGGTGTACAATCGCACGTTATTTAATTCTTGATAATATAAATTTGTTTCTTGACATCTGGAAAAAAAAAGCAGATGCAACTTTTAATTCTTGAATATATAAATTTGTATCTTGATATTTGGAGGCAAGATTTTGTTTTTAATGCTCTATAATGTATATTTGTTTCTTGATAAAGGTCAAATGACCGAACGTTTTAAGGCACGTTGTAATAGCAATAAAGTTTTGTAATTTGATTCCAAGTGGAGTGTTATTTTTAAAAAAAATTGAAATTTTATCTTCTGGTAATGAGTTAATTAGTTGGTTTTCCTTTTTCAGTTTCCAGTTTCTGGACCATGTACATGCAGCAGTATCAGAGGTACATGCAGTGGCGAATGCAAATGCCGATACCATTTATGTGGGGTGGAGAATACGAGCTATTCGACGATTAGGTCGCTAAAGAAACCGACGTTTCCACAGCAACAAGAAGTTTGATAGAATTTTTTGTCAGAGATTAAGTAGAAAATAGAATTTGAAAAAAACTGTGTCTTTTATTATGTTTGTTTGTTTGTTTGTTTGTTTGTTTTTTCTTTGTTTTTAATTCTAACTGCTGTTGTTGTTCGTTGTTGTCGTTGTAATTTCTTCTAGAATTGTTAAAAGCAAGCTTCGTCTTGATAATCCTGAAAAAAATGTTAGAAGGGATACAAATTTACGATTCAACTCGAAATTTCGAAGAAAAAAGACGTCCGAATTCTCATTTTGTAAAGGGGAATACATTAATAGAAACCGTTTAGGCTATACTCAGTTACTTCCCTTAGATCTATCGATACAAACACAGCCAATTTCGAATAAAGCTTCGAGCTATTCCTTCTAGGACTTATCAGATTTCCAAACACTTTATTCAACTTCTAATCGGTTAACTGTTTCCTATACAATCCCTGATTATACGACCCTGTGATATCATACTTGAGAAAACATTATGGAAAAAGGAGAAATTGCTTGTAACAAGCAATTTCTTCTTTTCCCACAATATTTTCCATTATAAAGGACGGTTACTTTAATTGTATCTATTTTGTAATTGACTGCTATCCTTTGAATTTGCACAAGTCCATAATTTCGAAAAAAAAGTAAAGGGTTAAGGAAAGAAGGCCTACAAACCGAAATAAACATGATGTATGGTTATAGTTTTAAGTAAACCAGGATAGACTATTCACTTGATGGATATTGAACTTAAAATTTAGCGAGCGATTTGTGATGGAAAAAATCTGTATTCACGAAAATTCTCAGGATCTCCGTATTTTGAAATTAAAATAGGGGTTGGTGCGAACAATACGACCGTTTTAAAGAATGGCTGTTGCCTTGTTAGATCTGTTTTGTTGCTTATTTTACAATGTTTTTCATGACTATTGTTTTTCGGCGAGTAAAAATGCGGTATTATCTCGTAAATGACGGTTAATGATGAACGGTGTTCAGTGGTTAGGGTATTGAAAGCTGTCAACAACTATGGGTTCGAATACAGGCTGCGGTATTAGTCACTAGGGTAGGTTAATGCAGTTAACACCGCTTTTAAAGCGACTATTGCACAGATTATGAAAGAAAATAAATGACTCTAAGTTTACTAATTTCTAACTGAAATACTGCCAGACATTTGTAAGAAGGTGACAAAGCATATTTCTTAATGAAAATGACGGTTCATAGCTTTAAAAATAAGAAAGAAAAGAAGCAAAAATATTTTGCGTTACGAGACGCTAATTAAGTAAGAGAAAGTGCAAACCGAATGGAACCGGAAATCATCGGATAAATACGTTATCAGTCGATGCACCGAAAATTACCTTATTTGTGGTTTCCACGAAGTATCAGCCACGTCTTTGGCTTCCGCTAACAAAACAGTCGTGATAGACATCACCCGAAGACAAACGATCTCACCCGAAGACTAACGATCTCACCCGATAATTTCCGATGTTTCAAGGTAGTTCTTGGGGAATTTATCACCATATCACAATTAATTTTGTACTTTAGTAGAACTTAAGAATATTCATCGTGAAAAAGGCATTAATAACTATTGGAAAAGCAAATATTTTTCCTATATCAAATTTTCATGAAAATCGGTTCAATATAAACTTTAACATTCGTTCTGTTACATTATCACGGATCGCGAGGTCAATCAAAGAATCAATCGACCAAGAAAATCATTCATTTAGACCGGAAGTTAAATTTTAACTCCACATTTTTCGAAATTTAGATACTTATCGTGATTGATCTGTCCTGTAAGGAATACCAATGAAAATCGCAAGATTGATTCTTGAAGTCTAGATGGATGGTCGAAGGTACGATGATTATATCGCGAGAATATGAGAATACGATAGTTGGAAAACGAGAGTAAGTAAATCGTGTGAATTCAAGGCAAGTTCGATGACTGATAATTTCGTCAAATGTTACAAGAGGAAGAGTACAGGCGAACGACTCTGTGACAAACTACTTCGATATAACATGTGGAGTAGAGAAAAGCAATAAAATATCTTCGACACTTTTCTCTCTAAATAATTTAATTTTTAGTTTCGTCTATCAAAAATAAGCCTTCTGATTGGTCGAAAAATAATTCATTACTCCATGAGCAAAATTTTGAGCAGGCAGCGATTTTGTATGCCTCCGCACAAAATAGTCCCATACTAAAAGGCATCAAAATTTGTTAAGCTTTTGGGTTTTTTTGCTCGATGCTATCAAATTATAAGAAATTAAGAGAATATTTTTTGTTTTCATGGCGGTATGAACCGAAAAACCTAATCACACAAAGTATGAATCCGCTTAGCGTATTCATAGTGTGATTAGGTTTTTCGGTTCATACCTCCATAAAAAAACGTTCTCTTCATCTCTTAAATGATTTGGCCATGGAGCTCAATGACTTAAATTGTGGTTTGAAAATAGAGAGCGAAATGATAAGTTTCCTTCTATATGCAGATGACATTGTGATTATAAGCGAAACAAGAGAGAAATTGAAGAATTTGTTAGATAGAGTACATACGTGGTATAAAGACTGGAGAATGCAGATAAACGTCGATAAGACAAATGTTGTACACTTTCGCAAGAAATGCCATGCAAGGACAAACTATGCCTTTAAAATAGGAAATAACAATATTGAACTATTAAATCGATATAAGTACTTATGATGTGTTTTATCCGAAAACGTTGCCTTCAACGATACAGCAAACGCGTTATCTGAATCTGCTGGTAGAGCAATGGATAGTATCATCAATAAAACAGAAAGTTTAAATAGACTAACATTTCAATCATATACTAATTTATACGATGCATCAATCAAACCCATAACGAGCGACAGTGCTGGAGTAAAGGACTATATTGTACTCCAAATGTGAAGTAATACAAAATCGAGCCATTAGATTCTTTCTTGGACTAAATAAATACGCATCAAATCGCGCTATATTAGGCGACAAGGGATGGCTACCAACAACATTGTACAGACATATAGAAATGATCCGATTGTGATATAGATATATAATTAATGCTAATGACAGACTTACGAAAAAGGTTTTTCTATGGGACATAAATCAATCGAACGGCTGGGGTTCAGAAGTTAAGAAAATTCTAGAGAGTGTAGACCTTGGATGTCTTTATGAAAATACATCAACGAACAATCTGTTTCTAAAGTATATAAGTCTATCCTAAAATAGCCTAAGGCTAACCCGAACCAGACTTGCCTCCGGAGTGGGAAGGTTCGCGAAACACATGCAAAGCGGGTTGTTAATTATGAGCGTTCGCGAACGCTTTTGCATCCTGAAAGCAGGGCTGGCTTTAATGAACAAATCTTATTTATACAAATAGTATCATTATACATAATATCTTAGGTATTATTAGACGACGAATTGTTAGACTGGTTCAAATATGAATAATTTAATTTCTGGTTTTGTCTATCAAAAACGAGCGTTCTGATAGGTCGAAAAAAAATATTCATAACTCCGTGAACAAAATTTTTAGCACGCAGCGATTTTGTATGTTTCCGCACAAAAATAGTCTCATACAAAAGATATCAATTTTTGTAAAGCTTTTGTTTTATTTGCTCGATTCTATTAAATTATAAGAAATGAAAAGAATATTTTTGTTTTCATGGAGGTATGAACCGAAAAACCTAATCACACTGTATGAATACGCAACTCGAACGAAGATTTCTTAAAATTTAAGACGAAACGAAATAAGTTTAAAGCAATATGTAAAAGATATCGTTTAAAATTTCAAAGGGCATATCGAAATAAACTTATAAATGTCCGTAAAAACGCAAAACAATTTTGGGACCTAGTAAAATTGAAAAAACACAAATATTTGCCCGAAAAGTTAATATCGTATTCCGAATTGACAGAATATTTAAGTAATCTATATAAAAGTAAACATATAGATTCAAAAGAAAATATTCTTAATGATATTATTCGTGATTGTTACGATGAATCATTAAATATAGCCATAACGGATGACGAGATAGTATCAAGTATTGATAGTATCAAGGCAAATCGATCTACAGGGCCTGGTGGAATTTGTATCGAAATGTATAAAAACACGATTGATCTCATTTTTTCCCTTTTTAACAGCTCTCTTTAACCGTATATACGAAAATGGCAACTTTCCACATGCATGGTTTTGTAGTTTAGTTCCAATACATAAAAAGGGACCAACAAATGATCCGAATAACTATAGGGGAATATCATTTATTGACAGTATCTGTAAGATCTTAATCAACGTTTTATCTACCCGTTTATTGAAATGGGTCGAATCTAATAATATATTACACGGAGCACAATAAGGATTTAGGAAAAACTATAACATTTTGGATAATACATTTACACTGCAGTCACTTGCCCAAAAATACTTCTCAAAACGGAAAGGTCGATTCTACTGTTTATTCATTGATTTTGAAAAGGCCTTCGATTGTATCGACCATGAAAAACTCTGGGACTCACTATGCCGTAAAGGAATAGGTGGTAAATGTTTAAAGATATTCCAGTCTATGTATAGTTAACTTGAAAGCAAAAGCAAAATAGGCAATATTATTCTCAATTCGATTAAATGTTTAAGAGGAACTAGGCAAGGCTGTGGAAGCTCCACAATAATTTTTAATCTCTTCATAAATGATCTCATTGAATATTTACATAACAAAATACGTCAAGGTATATTCGTTTCCTCGGAAATAGGGGAATTAATATCGCTCTTTTTTGCAGACGACGTTGCAACGTTTTCTGATACTATTAATAAATTGCAAAAACAAATTAATATTATTAGTAAATTTTGTGATTCTGTTGGGATGAGCCTCAATCTTGATAAAACAAAAAAAGTGTATTTCGTAATGGTGGAATTGAAAAAGCATGTGAAAGATAGTTTTATAAAGGCAAGGAAATCGAAAAAGTAACTTACTATAAATATTTAGGAAGCATTTTTTCATCAAGACTGTGTTGGTCTACTTTAAAACAAAATCAAGCATTACAAGCAAAAAAGCAAAAAAAGTCTGTTTTAATATATATAGATACCAACAAAAGTTTGGTTATTTCTATTTAAGAAAAGCATTTAAATCAAACTTAAAGGACCACCGACGGATAATACAATACTTGAATGATTGATATTTTGTATTAAATGATCCCTAAAAATTTATGTCACTCCACTGATGATTGTTAAGAGTTATACACTGTTATATAGGCCGAAGGCCTAAAACTCTGAATAAATGTTATGTTATGTTATGTTTTCTTTTAAGTGCGATTCCATAAGAAAATCAACACTTGAACAACACAATCTGCCCTGCTCGTTTCTAAATTGGTGTTTTTCTAAACTTACAAAATATTTATTTCTGCTGGTTTTATATATATTTGCAGAAATATATTCAGCTATTGTCACCTCGTAAATGAAATAAGCCTACCCCTAAGAAAATAAGCGTTTAACTTGCAGATACGTTTTATTAGTTTGTATATAACAACATAACTTCACATTCACATCAATAAAATTCAACGATATTTATACGATAATGGCATTGCCATGGAAGTGGTAAGGCCATGTCGATCTAATTCTAAATAATGATAAAGTCATTAATTCATTTTAACATGTTTTTGTTAAACACGTCACTTAGAACGTTATAATTTGAAATGGTACTGCCATGCAAAATGTGACTTTACGCCGCTCCATACTTTTCTATATAATCGTCGCCTAACCCAAACCCGTAACTTAAGCTTATTATAAGCTATAGCTTTGAAGTTCATATGGTCCTCCGACGAATTGCTTCTTCAACCTTTCGAATATTTTTTACATAATTTTAGTTTTTAGTTTCGTCTATCAAAATGGGCACTGTGATTGGTCGAAAAAAAAATATATAAATCCGCGAACAAAATTTTGAGCGCGCAGCCATTTTGTATGATTCCGCACAAAATAGTTAAAAAAAAATTTAAATTATGTCAACTTTTTGCTTTTTTCGCTCGATGCTATTAAATTATAAGAAATGAAGAGAATATTTTTTGTTTTCATACCTTCTTGTTTTCATGGAGGTATTAACCGAAAAACCTTATCGCACTTGTGTATGAATCCGCTTCGCGTATTCATAAAGTGTGATTAGTTTTTTCGGTTCATACCTCCATGAAAACAAAAAATATTATCTTCATCTCTTATCTCAGTACAGCTTGAGAAATTAAAAGGAAGTGGATATGATTTGAATAAAGATGAGCTGTAAGAAGTGTTACGAAGACCAAACTAAGAAAATCATTCTTATTGTGTTTATCAGATAAGTCAATACAATATACGTGTAAAATATCAAAATATTTAGATATGCATTATACAATGTATATTTAGAAAAATAATGTAGATTTAATGTAAAAAGGGAATTGTTTTCAAGTATTTCAAAATTTTCTACAGAGAAAATTTTTGAAATATATTTTCTTTACCCTTGAGCTTATAATACTTTTTGAAATATTCAAAATCAATTTTATTTTTTCCTTCGAACTAGATGGATAAGAATAATTATAGTCAAACGACTTCCTTGATTATTTGAAAAAAGGGGGCATCTGGGCAGTCGGGTGAAACAGCCGATCATTATGAGACATGGTCTAGTGGTAGGACTCAGAATCGGAGGGTTCCGGGTTCGAATCCTGCCCGGGGATTTTGTCAGAGCAAAAAACTTACTCCACATTTCTCCTCTCCACCCATGGGTATAAATGGGTACCTGTGAGGGTTGAAAGCTAATGTGCTGTGGCTGCCATGGGCGCCGTATGTTAACAGCCGACTTGCAATTCAATGATCGGGGGTTAGAATAGAAAGAGACTAAAAACCCAAAAACTGACTCTAAACATTATATCCTGTGTATATCCAAAATACCACCAGTAGGCAGTTGCACAATCAAAGATGCAGGTTAGAAGCGTTTAAGCCTTTCCTGGCTTTCGAAATTTTAGATTGGTCCAAATTGAAAGAGGATGCAGACGACAATGAAAATTGAATGCAATTCCAAATAAAACCTTCCTATATATGTGGTAGAAAACATTGTAGGAAAGGAGAAATTGCTTATTATAATCAATTTCTCCTTTTTCCGCAATGTTTACTCAAGTATAAAATCACAGAGACGTAAAATCCCGGGTTTATCCAGGAAAGGGTTAAGTTACATGGATTAAAATAGGAGTTTATTGAAGGAAAATATCAACTTTTTAACACTTTCCTGTTCAATCCCAACTTTTTACGTCCCTGTGTTTCTATACTTGATATAATATTGTGGAAAAAGAAGAAATTGCTTGTAACGAATTGTTTCTTTTCTCAAAATATTTTCTTCCATACTCAATAATTACTTTTCATATAAAACCGTCTTTAAATTGTCGGCTGCAAACCCTTTGAATTTGGGCAACTCTAAAATTTTGAAAAACAGGAAAAAGTTTAATTGTCTTACCATTCCTCCCTTTACAGAAAAAAATCTCAGAACGACAGAGGATACAAACGAAATGTTAATAGCAATGTGTATCAAAAATAATGGATCAGGAGCATTTAGTCTCAGCCTTACACACTCTATGTAGCAAATTTAACCCATTCCCAAACAAGAAAACTTTAGACTCACCCAAATTGAAAGAATATGCAGACGACAATTTCAAGTTGATGGATTTTTAAATTTTTTCATCTTTTTGGATAGAAAACACTGTGGATAATGAAGAAATTGCTTGTAACAAGCAATTTCTTCATTTTCCACAATGTTTTCTAAAGCTTTTTTCTTGAGGGGCGTAAAAAGGAGGGATTGAGTTGGAATGGGTTAAACCGGGACTACCAAGTGTAGTCAAGGGAGATAATTAAAGGGCAATTTTCGTTACAACTCCGTAAATAGGTAGGGGCCCTTTTGAGAAAAAATATGAAAGAGTTATCAAGTGGCAGTAGATTCTTTGTGGTAGTAGATTCCGATATAAAGTAAATAAGTAAATAATCTTAATTCACCATTTAGTCCTAATGTATCAAAATATGCGAAAAATATAAAAGAAAAAAATGCCACTGACCGGAAATTCACCTTAAAGCCCTCAAAGTTATATTTTTAGGCAGCCCTTTGACGACAAACTTCAAATGAGATCAAATAATTTTGTTTGGTTTATCAGTTATTGTGAACAACAAAAGTAGGTCTAACGTTAATCCGGTCTTTATTAGAACACTCCTCTTAATAATTTTTGTTTTCGTATAACATATCAAAATACATCAAACTAATTGAACTATTTTTTTAAAGAAGTGACACGTTATTATTTGTGAAATGTATTTCAAATTTTTTCATGTTTATACCGTATAAATAAAAATGACCAGGACTTAAATTTGACCTCATATTTGACCAAGATTTTTCCGAAGCATTTCAATTGGTCTGACGACTAAAAAGTCGTAACTACAGCTTATTCAAGCTGTGGTTACGACGTTTCGAGTCGCCAAATATTGAATTTTGTAAGATAATGCCGTAAAGTTACAAAGCGGGACTTCCTGTTGGAGTCAGTAGGTGTTATCAGCGCAGTTTATGAGGAGGGATCAGCGATTGGTCAGTTGATTATACTAAAAAGTCAGAGCATCCGTTACGTATGTCAGCCCGATTAGCTCACTTGGTAGAGCACTTGACTTCAAACCTCAAGATCACGGGTTCGAGCCCTGGGCTGACCATATCTACTAACAAACTAATTGTCTTTCGGATGAGACGTTAAACCGAGGCCCCGTGTGACGGTGCTATCCACCGAGCACGTTAAAGAACCAGGCGGAGCTCTCAGCAGTTTCGTCCTGTATCCTCGCACTATCCCCTGTAACAACTAACCGTCTTCTGGGGGCGTCGCTCATATGGGCATGTGCTACGGTAGCGACGATAAATAAACGGAAATAATCAATTACGTGCGTTTGGGCTCTGGGCTGACTATATCAACTGATAAACTAATTGTCTTTCGGATGAGACGTTAAACCGAGGCCCTATGTGCACGACTGTGCTATCTACAACTAACCGTTTTCTGGGGGGTGTCGCTTACATGGGCATGTGCTACGGTAGCGACGATAAATAAACGGAAATACACACAAGTGCGTTTGTATTATTGTCGATTTATCTAAGACCATTCCCAGGCCCGCTTTTTACGCCTCCCATGAAAAAAATCTGTGTAAAAAATGTGGAAACCGCAAAGAATTGCTTGTCACAAGTAATGACTTCGTTATCTACGTTGTTAGTCTGTCCCAAAAGATAAGGATTTCTAGAATTTCCTCCCCCAAAAATGTAGTCTGCAACTTCTTTGAATTTAGACCAGTCTCAATTTTTGTCGTCTGGTAATGAGTAAAAGTGAATTTGAGTGAGGACTTTTGCTTAATCATACTTTCAGCTCAGAACACGGCTTGGATTTAACCCTTTCCTGTTCAATACCTGGTTTTACGCCCCCGCGATTTTACTATTGAGAAAACATTGTGGAAAAAGAAGAAATTGCTTGTAACAAGCAATTTCTTCTTTTTCCACAATATTTTCTACCCTACTGAATTGTTATTTTTAACATTAAATCCTCTTTATATTTTCGTCTGCAAAACCTTTGAACGTGGACAGGTCTATTTTTTTTTTTTTTTAAACGGGAAGGGGTAAAATATTATTCATTAGATCTACATGGTACTTGAACAAAAGCAATACCATTCATTTTCCAAATCATATCTGGCTAAATATATGGTAAGAACTGGAAAACTAGAGTAAAGCTAACCCTTTTCTGTATTTAATTTTTATAGTCTCGTCCATATTGAAAGAAGTCACAGACCATAATTTAGAGAGAGTACGATTTGAAAAGTAAAAAACCCGCAAGGCACAAAATATTGTGGGAAAGGAAGAAATTGCTCGAAAATTTAAAGAGAGTATAATTCGAAAAGTGACCAACCAAAAGGTTGAAAATAGAAAAGAAGGAATTGTTTGTGACAAACAAGTTTTTCTTTTTCCACAGTGTTTTCTCAAAAAAGATATGGAATGAACGTAAAAACCAGAGACAGTGCAGGAAAGGGCTAAGCAAAAAGTGTACAATCTTGTATCAGATTGTAGAAAACTTGTTCCTAAAATTATGACTCGACCTTGAGTATTGGCGTGACCTTTTTCGTGGAATACTCTAAATATCTTTGCTTTCCCATTCCCACACAGGAAAATTATAGAGTTGTCAAAATTGAAAGAAGCTGCAGACGACAATTTCAAGTTAATGAAATTTTAGTGTTTTTTTTTTTTTTTTTTTTTTTTATCTTTTTGGATAAAAAACATTGTGGATAATGAAGAAATTGCTTGATACAAGCAATTTCTTCATCATCCACAATGTTTTCCAAAGCCTTTTTCTTTAGGGGCGTAAAAAGGAGGGATTAAGTTGAAATGGGTTAAACATGATCAACTTAACGTGACTGCAAAGTACCATGGTAGCCTTTCGTCGGATTTTTTACAATAGTATCCCGTTCTTTATATACCCCCTACTTTCGGAGAGTTAAAAAATGTCCAAAGAAATTGAGTTGGAAAGCAAATATCTGCAACACTTTTCTTTCGAATAAGAATCACAATCTTTGTTACCTCAAATTGTTTTGTTGTTGTTGTTGTTGTTGTTTTGTTGTTGATTTTTCTTGCGCTGTCCTTTACTGATATTTTCACGTATTATCCCACTTTACTTGTGTACATTGTTTTATTCGGTGAAATTTTCTATAAAAATCATCTTCCCTTTATCGATTTCCTTCAAATGATTATGATCGGTTAAAAGTATTTAGCTTTATAGAGCGGAATGATTTCCATACACATAATATAGAAATAACTCAGTTTCCACTTGTCAGCCCTATTCGCTGAGTTGGTAGAGCACTCGATTTCAAACCTTTATATCGCAGGTTCGAGCCCAGATGTGACCATCGTCTTTCGGGTGAGGTGTTCAATCAATACCCCGTGTGTAGGTGTTAACCATCGAGCACGTTAAAGAACCAGAGAACGCTCTCAGCAGCATCGTCATCTAACACCATCTCCTGTACCAACTTATCGTCTTCCGGGGTCGTCGCTTATAAGGGCATGTACTACGGTAGCTACAATTAACAAACATAAATACGCACACAATCCATATACCCTTAAATATATACTATTAAAGGCTAGTAAGGTTAACCACAATGTGCTGCTGACACGACTTTCGGTTGTGAATATCGAAAACAAGACTGGTTTAACACATTACCAGACAACACAATTTAAGACTGGTTCAAATTGAAAGAAGATGCCGTTGATAATATAAAGTTGGTGAAATCTTATCATTTTTTTTTTTTTTTTTTTTTTTGTAAAAAAAAAGCATTTTGAAAGTGTAGAAATTGCACAAAGCGCCCTTGTGTTGGAACGTATTCAATAATTAGAATAATTCTTATACGTGACATATTTTTAAAAACATCCACGAAGTCAGCCACGCCCACTATATGCTTCGACATAATGTTCGACTTAGATACCGAACGGCGTTATTTTGTAGAAATTATTGTTAGTAACACACAACAAAAATAGAAAATGGTTGCTCGAAGACCTAAACGTCGTAACGCACGGGTATTACGTTGAATAAGCTGCTGTTACGATGTTTAAGTCGCCAAACGAACAAAAAATGTTTCACATAAATATAAACCAAATTTTGAGTTCAAATTTCACTTCCAGTGTAAATGCATATTTTGATTAGTCTATCGATTTCTGGAGAGACAGTCGCAATCTGAACCTGTATTGCGTCAACCAAAAATCATCAACTAGTGAAGTTATAGCTTTCGTTGCTCACGAAAAGATAAAATGACATTTTTTTTTTATTTGATAGATTGATTAATTGATTTGGTTAAATGCCACTTTTAACAGATTTTCAGTCATATCGTGGCGGCTGGAGCACCTAACAATGGATTCCTGATATTTCTCACACCAGTACTACCACTACATCCTTTGCAAAGCTCCGGCGGCTATCCCACTTAGGTTTACCAATTGATGAGAGACAAATGTCAGAAAGGATATGTGCCGCCGCCGGATTTTTTGAAGCGTGAAGAAAATGTTAAACGTCAAAAATTAATGACGTCATCGGCAACTTTTGCCCGTTAACTAGAACGGTCTAAATGAAAACTTGGTCTAAGAAATAGTAAGTTTAACATTTTAATGACTACTTGCCTGTCAGTGAAACAACCGAGTTATAACCAACCCGTGTATTCTCTATAAGTTCACTTAAACGTATTTCAGAACCTAAAATTACCCGAAATTAATTCTTAGTACCGACATTCTGTAATATTCAAGTCTTGTGACACACCCTTTGAAATGCGATAAACAAATTGGGTAAAGAAATAGCTACCCTGCCGATAATTGAAATAAATAATGTAATATTATGTAATGATAGCAATGCAATATCTTGTATTTGCTTTGAGCTTCCGTGGAAACTTTTGGTATTTCACGAGATCAACGTGAAGCAAATATAATTCGTCGTATCGCTATCGTAACTTAATATTCCACTTACTATATACCTGCACATTTATCAAATGAAATTGATAAACAACAAAAAATAACTCTGCGTTTATACATATATTTCCCGTCTTCTTTGCCGTTCTGATAACTTTTGTTCTCAACATGACGTCATTTGAAAAATGAAAATGACGTCATATTAGACTACCTTATGGGGAGCCTTATTTGACTGATATTGGGGTATACCCAAACACCTCGGGAGAAGGCATAGTTATACTAATATTCAAAGGTGGCAGTGCCGAACCAATGATATTTAGAGGTATTACATTGAAAAATAGTATTTCAAAAATTATTCTAAATTATAAGTTACAAGACTGAGTAAATGGTCAAATTCACATGCTAAAATAATTGACAATCAATATGGATTCCCAAAAGGGAAATCTAAGTTTACTGTTCCAACCAACTTTGAAATTATCAAACAACGGTTATTAGATATGTATTACCAAAACTGGTAATCTAATATTAATAATTTTGATCAATTTTAAACATACTCATTATACAAGCATGAACTTCATTTTGAAAAATATCTTGATTTTGAAAAGGCTAAGAAATTTCGACATGCTGTTACTAGATTAAGATTCACTTCTCATTAATAAGACATAAAATGCGGTCGATACTTAAACAATGAAGGAAAAGAAAGAAAATTTAAGTAGCGCAACAATAAAAATATCGAAAACGAGTTTCATTTTCTACTAACTTGCGCTTAGTATATACTGATATCAGAACTAAATATCTTAAAAGATACATTTTACCTGACCAATCGTACAAAGTTTACAAATTTTTTGCCGAAATAAAATCGAAAACAGCTGCTCAAAATTTGTTCAAATATAAAATGTTCTTCCATGTAAACTCCTCTGTTTTTTGTACTTGTATATTTGTTTGTTGTAAAAACTATAAACGTGTTTAATACAATAAACTCATTGTATTATATTTTAAAAAAAAAATAGATACAGATTCTTTTTCTGACGTATCCGATTTTGACTTCGTTGAATTGATATATTTTACAAGAAGTATTAATAGATATATAATAAAACTTGCTTATCATACCTACGCACATGGCGTATAAGTATTTATTTTCTTTTCTATACTCCTTTTTCCTTTTCTGGAATTAAATATTACCTACGTCATTAGGTCAATATTTTCGAATATTGCAACGTGGGAAGGAGAACAGAAACGTGATTGAAATCGTGCAGAACTTCCCAGGGGAATTTTACCCTTCCGTCGCCATTTGTAAAGATAGTAAACAATATCTCTGATGCCATGGATAAGCCTTTTTTAAAATAGAAAAGGTAATCAAATGATAATACTAAGATATTAAGGAAGATTATTAATCAAAACAAGCAAGGGTTTGGTTTCATTGATTAGATATTGTCCTATAATGACCAACGCCGACCGACATGTTAAGCCAGCGAAGAAAGAAAGAGTTAATTAAAGACGTATATTTCATTTAGTGGACCGAATTAGCGATAGCTTAATCAAATATGGAATTGGCTCCTAAATTGAAATCATGCGCTTCATTTAAATCTTTGGAATATTTGGAGCTGCAAAGTTAGCCTCGAGACAGACTCTGATTTCATTGACTGCCAACCAAATAACTTGTTCGCCGCTACCAATCACTGAATGATTTGACCAATCAAAGCATTCATTCAGTCCGGAGCTGATATTTCTATATCTGACATATGTGTTTATCCATTATACTGGTGAACTACCGAAACTTCACAAGTACAGCTTATGCAAGCCTCATTTTTTCCGCCCAGTAAAAGGTTAACCACATGTTTTTTTTGTTGTTTTTTTTATCCATTGATTTTTAATCTGACACACTGTCATGTCGGGATGCTCTGCGTTAACCTCCGTTTTAAAGTTAGTCAATTGACCGACGGTCAAACAAAGAAACAAACGACGAATCAAATCATTTCTTTAAACCGAGAGAGAAGTTTACATTTACTGCCTTTTTGTTGAAGTATTTCTGGTGATTTGGCGACTTAGACGCCGTAACTACAGCTGTAGTTACGACGTTTATGTCGCAAACCAACAATCCTTCTTTTTTAACTAGCAAAGCGACAGTTTTTCTAGCTAAAGTTAACAGACAAACTTTTGAGGTCTTCTCAATTCAATGAGTGCAAACTGCCACTTAAGGCTTAACCGCTATATTCATTGAATGCCTATGCCATAAAAAGTACATCTTAACCCTTTCCTGTTTTATGAAATTTTAGACTGGTCTATTTAAATGAGGTTGCAGATGACAATAAAAAATGCATGCAATTTGAAATCTGACCATCCTATGTGGTAGAAAATATTGTTGGAAAAGGAGATATTGCTTGTTACCAGCAATTTCTCCTTTTTCCACAATGTTTTCTCAAGTATAAAATCACAGTGACGTAAAATTCCGGGTTTGTCCAGGAAAGGGTTAATGTATTTCAGGTAAATTAAAAACTCTACCTGCGATTTCATCGCCAAGGTACTTTTAGCTCACTCGAGCATATCGTGTTCAAAATGAGTCTGATCAGAGTCTTCATTTTGCATACTGCTTTGTACGGCCACATGAACTGACTTTTTTTAATTGTAGATAGCTCATTCAAAAGCACGCTTATTAACTGAATCGCGCTATTCCTCATCTCAAGAAAAAAAAGCTTTGAAATACTTTGTGGCTTGATACAAGTAATTTCTTCAATATCCACAATGATTTCTATCCTACAAGGCAAAATTTTCTAAATTCCACTAACTCTGCAACTTTTTTTTTCAATTTGAACCAGTCTTAAATTTTGTCGTGTTGTAATCGGTTAACATCTGGGTTACTTAACCTCGTTTCATTATCATGATAACCTTTGACAAAGAAGATTACTCAATTAAACCACGCTTTGCTAGCTTACAGTACCTTCAGAGCTTTGATTCTTACATGCTACGGGTCTGAAATTTTGCAAAATAACGTTGTTGAATATAGAAGCGGAACTTCCTGTCGGAGTCAGTGGGCGGAGCTAAGAGAGTAAATGGGCGGGGTCAGCGATTTATCAATTGCCGTATCACTGGTAACGCACACTGTCGATTCGGACAGAACAGGACTTAGATATTAACCTATTCCCACTCAGTGACGCATTTAGACGCCCCCAAGGAAACAAGCTTTGGAAAACAATGTGGAAATTGAAGAAATTGCTTGTTACAAGCAATTTCATTATTTTCCACAATGTTTTCTACCAAGAAAGTTGAAAAAAAATCCAACATTTCATTAACTTTGCATTGTCGTCTGCAACTTCTTTCAATTTTGGACCAGTTAAGATTTTGCCATCTTGTAATGGGTCAAACGACGTTATTTTGAAAAATATAATTACCAGAAATATGTAACATACAAGTAAAATGGTTGATTTGGCGACCTATACATCATAGCTACAGCTTGAATAACGTGTAAGTCACAAAACCAACAAAAATTCTTCTTAACCCTTGTCATGCTGTATAAATTACCTTACTGGATTGCTGTCAAATCAAAGGGCTGAAAGCACTGATAGAACTTGTTGTTCAACATTAAATATTTTTTTAGAAATCAACTTCATAGACAACTCTGGCAGGAAAAATACAAGCAGGAGGTATAGACTAAGATCAGCCTGCACATAAGTGCAGTCTGATCTTAGTCTACATCTCCTGCCCAAACCGGAATATTCCGGGTTCAGCATGACAAGGGTTAATTACATAAATGTCGACGGAGTTAAAAATTGAAGATTTGATTTGTCGATCATTATTTTTTTATCAGCAGCGATCGGTTGATTGCTGCTGCTGATGTACTTCCAGAATGACGATGTACTTGCGGGGGCTTCATCCTAATTTAAAAAAAAAAAGAAAAACGTTTCGCCAAATAAGTGCTGTAGATTTGTAATTGGTACTCTTTTTTCTCTTTTCAATCAAGTCAAAATCGGTATTCAAGAAGAGGATTTACAATATTACTGTGTTAGCATTATCTGGCTTTGATATACAAATTTCGGATCGCTGGTCACAACCTTTAACCCCCGACAAGAAAAGTTGACTGAGATATCAAACGAGATTAGTTTGCGAAGATATGGTTTGGGACCTGAAAAAATGATGTAAATTGTCGTTTGACAATGTCTTTTATGTCTTGAATTTTTTAAAACAAAACGTGCTTGACATTGATATCGAAGATCAACATTCTTTTCCGGTCTTAATTCCGGTGTTTGATTGGTCCAACTTTTTATTGGCAGCAAGCGATCAACTCATAGTACCATTAATTCACATCGTGTAGATAATTAAATAAAACTTCCGTGTACTTACAATACATTCATTGAATGAGTTTCAAAGCTACTTTCAAAAGTATTTAACCCATTCCCACACAATGACGCTTTTGGGCGCCCCTCTAGAAATACTATTGAGAAAACATTGTGAAAAAATGATGAAATGGCCAGAAAATTGAAAAAAAATCTAAAAATGTCGTCTGCAACTCTTTTCAATTTGGACCAGTCTAAAATATTGCCGTCTGGTAATGGATTAATTATATCGCGGCGGCTGGTACACCTAACCATGACTTTCTGTCGTTTTTCAGACCAGTACAACCACAAGATTCGATCTGAGCCACCAGCTGCTTGTCCCACTTAGGCGCACTATTTATCATCCGTTCCATTGGTGTGAGATAACTGACCAATCGCTGACCCCGTCTACTTGGTCCTTTGGTCACGCCCATTGCCTCCAACAGGAAGTCTCGCTTCGATTTCAAACGGCGTTATTTTGCAAAAACTATGGTCAGTAGCATGCAACAATGACGTAGAATCGTTGGTAGACATGCAGCAAGAAGTAGAATCGTTGGTTAGCGACCTAAACGTCGTAACTATAGCTTGTTTCACACAAATGGTGGCCAATGTATGTCTTTAAATCTCACTTCCGAGCTGAACGAATAATTTGATTGGTTGATATATCCAATGATTGACACTCGCGATTGGTCAATTGACGCGAGCCACAATTACTTTTGTCAAATATCGGAGATAATGTTGGCCGAGTTGGGGCTCGAACTCAATACACAAGGATTGGGAGCACAGAGCGTTACCGAATGAGATGAGCGAGCTCGGCATACTTACAATAGAAGCATCTGGTGCTACAAAAATACTCAGTCAAACAGTACTAGTTATCTCCATTTGCACTTCTTTTAAATCAGTTACAGAAAAAAATAGGCCAAACAACATAACGACTTGTGCCACCGACCAACTTTTTTTTTATTTATTTATTATTATTATTTTTTTTTTTTTTTTCAATCTAACTAATAGTCATCCAATGGAGAGTTGTCTAAAATTTGGTTGTTATTATCATCATTATTATTATTACTATTTTATTTGTCTCTTTCTTCCCCAAAGACGCTAATACAAGACTCGTTTTTTCATCGGTTTAAAATTTTTTCGGTGGATCTAATAAAGTTCACCAAGGGAATATTAATGCTAAATTTTTATTGAATATGTGCAGCAGAACCCGAGGAAAGGTTTTTCAAGAAAATAAAAGTTTATAAATGGAAGGACACAGACTTAGAGAAGTTTAGGTGAGTGTATTACAATATTTTTTTCTTTCAAGGTTTCCCTAAATACAATGCGCAACCAAGTGATAACTTTTTTACACCAAGTATTTTAGTAATAAGAGTTTCAATCAATTAGAACACAAAATCTTGAATATTTAAAGAATCCTGATTGAACAAGAGCCTGATTTAATTCCCTAATAATTGAAAAATTATAAATGTTGATTAATTACTTCGTGTATCATAATTGGCGTTCAAAAATTAGGAGCTCTGCAACGTTTTGTATGTGTGTGTGTTTTTTCCCCTTTCTTCATAAAAAGACACAATTTGTATAATTTATGTAAACTCTGCTTGCTTGCCCCTTTATCGGAAAAAATATAGTACATTTTTAATATCTTTAAAGTAATAATGTGCATCAATTTCATTCAGAAACTTTATCTCTTTTTTCTTTCTTTTAACGTTACCATTAGTTTACGTGAAATACTGTATAAGTTCTATTTGGTAATTTCACAAATGGATTAACCAATTACCAGACGAGAACATTTTAGAAAGGTCTAAAATAAAAGTAGTTGCAGAAGACAACTTCAAGTTGATGGGGGTTGATGGAATTTTAGAAATATTTGTCTTTTGGATCAGAAAACATTGTGGCTAATGAAGAAATTGCTTGTTGGTTTCGTGATTATACAACCTGTTTTACTACTTTTACGTCGCCAACAAACCATTCTAATTTTTTGTTATAATATTTCTAGTTATAGATTTTGTAAATAAGTTTTCTGTCCAAATGGAACTCAGTGGGCAATACCAAGCATTTCGTTCATTGGTGGATATTTTACTAAGTCCATTGTGTGTGTGTATTTTCGTTTATCTATCGTAGCACATGCCCATATGATCGACGCCCCATAAGACGGCTGGTTGTTACATGGGATCGTGCAAGGATAAGGGGCGAAACTACTAAGAGTTCCGTCTGGTTCTTTAACGTGACTCGCTGGATAGCACCGCCACACGGGGCCTCGGTTTAACGTCTTATCCGAAAGACAATTAGTTTGTTAGTTGATATGGTCAGCCAAGGGCTCGAACCAGCGATCTTGAGGTTTGAAGTCAAGTGCACTTAGTCCATTGACCCTGACAGGAGCAATATTAAAAGGCGTTTTTTCGCAAAAAGGTCGGTCACATATCTCTTACATGATTCCGCAAATAATATTTACCTAAAGAAAAAAATATTATACATTGAGTTTTTGTTGGGTCGTTTACTTTCTTTAGCTTTCAGTTACTTACTTTCAAAGTCCTTGTCGGGATCAAGATTTGATTGACATATAAGAAATATTGTGATAAAAATTGGATACAAGACATTGTTTTGGATTCGAGCCGCGTAGAAAATTGGAAATTTTACGAGACCGAAGGTCGAGTGAAATATCAAATTTTCCTAAACGACAAGAATCCGATACAAGGTTTTGTATAGCTATGATATCACAATTGATCCTAACAAATCTATTTTTAGTGTGACGTCTTTTTATCAGGAAAATGACGTCATCTTATCATATATGCATGGCAATCGGAACACTCTTGGTTGATCGTAGATCGGCCGAGAGATGTTCCGAATGATATGCATGGCTGATACGGATTCTTTTCACTTTTTTTTTCTTTTTTGTCAAGTGCGTTTTTGTCTGCCTTTTATGAATATCTTATAGCCTAAGGAAAGTTAGCAGATATATAATAAATTTTTTATTCGATATAAGCGAAGTCGAAATAATGACAAACAACTGCACCTGTATGGAAGGTATTGATTGGTGGGAGATGACCGAAGAATGGCGCCCATTTTCCCTACCTTAATTACGGAGTGTCTACGTCTTGAATCTAAACTTTCACTTTTTCCCCTTGTTTGTTCAGACTCCTTAATGAGGTACTTCAAAACATTCAATTAAATCTTTCTCAGACAATCGATTCTTTAATGATTCAATGGTAGAATGGGCTGCACCTGAAGCGGTTAACCCCTTAAAAGACGAAAATATCTTAGACTGGTCCGAGTTCCAAGAAGTTGCAAGTAGCAGTTTTTAGCTTTAGAAATGTTAAAAATCTTTGTCTTTTGTGATAGAAAACATTGTGTAACAAGCTGTTTCTTCATTTTTAAAAATATTTTCCGAAACATTTTTCCTTTCGAGGGACAAAAAGCGTTTCTGTGTGGTAATGGGTTAAACGAGTAGTTCATCGCGACAAAAAGTTGGAAGCCGATTTTTATTGAAAAAAAAGAACTATGCCCAAAATACGAACAAGAAAAAATAATTATTTGTGGCCTGGTGACATTTTTAGATATTTTTCATAAACATAAAATTCGAAAGAATTTGCAGATGACAACTGAAAGTTGGTGGAAACCAACCTACAGAATAGAAAAAATAATAGGAAAAGAAGAAATTGCTAGTTACAAGCAATTTCTTCTTTTCCTACAATGTTTTCTCAAATACAAAATCACGGGGACGCAAAAACAAGGGGTTGTACTGGGAAAGATTAATTGGTTTTACATCGAATTCATTCTGCTACTAACAAGAAATTTTCATTCGACACCGTTGTGTTTAGTTCTACATTGAAGACCTCGGTTGAAATCACCCATTCAAATGTCTTTTGTTCTCTTGAGCTAGGAAAAACTTAGAGCTTCAGCGCTGACTCCAGCTTGACGCTTTTACTGCTCTTAATCGAGCTAAGAGTCTCACAATTTCCTGAATTTCAAAGCACTTTGAAAAATCGTTGTACCCTCTTCCAACAGTGTTAATCGTTCACACTTATGTATGAATCCGCTTTCTTTGCGTATTAATACAGTGCGAATTTTTTTTTATTTTCGGTTCATACCTCAATGAAAACAAATAAATATTCTCTTCCTTTCATAAGAAGTTTTGGTATCATCCTCTCCTTGCCCCCCCCCCCCCCGGTTTTCTGTTGATATCGGCTAAGATTCTTCGAGTGTGATTTGGCTTGATTACATAACGACGATTGACTATCTTTAGAATACCGAATCTATCTCTATCCCTTGACAGGCAAATAGGATTGATTGAACGGGGTTTAACGCCACTTTTAACAGTATTTCAGTCATATCGCGGAGGCTGGAGCACCTAACAATGGATTCCTGGTATTTATCACACCAGTACTACCACTACATCCTTTCCTAGCTTCCAGCTGCTATCCCACTTAGGTTAACGATTATCCACCCATTGGTGAGAGACAAGTGTCGGAAAGGATAGGTGACGCCGCCGAGGATCGACCCCATGACATCCCATGATTGAAGATTAGGAGTCTGATGGGCTACCGACTGCGCTATGGCGGCGGCTCACAGGCAAATAGGAACAGCTTATTATCTTTGGTTCATTTACGTAGTCCTAAAGATGCATTCGAAATAGGATTGCTGGAATTGATCTCAATACGATTTCAAATCATGATATAGGAGTGTCTCAAATACGATACCGTGATAGGTTTGTACATGTATACTAAACACTGGTCTAAAAACCGACTTTTTCATATTCTAAACAACAATCATGAATTCACAATGTTTAACCTATTCCATTCTGTCATCTCCAAGCAAAAATGCATAAAAAATGTGGAAAATGATGAAATTGCTTGTAACAAGCAATTTCATCATTATCCTAAATGTTTTCTACATCAAATGACAATTTTTTTTAAAAAAATCACTATCTTAAAATTGCCGTCTGCAACATAATGGAATAGACCGCTCTGAAATTTTGTCGTGAGGAAATAGCTTAACCCATTCCCTCACATAGACGCTTTTAAACACTCTCAGTATAACGGTTTTGGAAAACATTGTGGAAAATGAAGAAATTGCTTGTCACAAGCAATTTCTTCATTATCCACAATGTTTTCTACCACAATAGTCAAAGAGTTTAAAGATTTCATCAACTTTAAATTGTCGTCTTCAACTTCTTTGAATTTGGACCGCTCTAAAACTTTGTCGTGAGGTAATGGATTAAAGTCTCAGTGTCGTGTTACAAGATAATACATAATTCACGTTGAAAGGTCACGCACTCTTGACAATTTCAACAGAAAATGTGTTCCGAACTTAACGCGTTGGTTTCCGTTTCAAAAATGCAATACACGGTTATTTCATCTCAAATATCAAATATCACATACTTTTAGAGAAATCTGAGTCAAAGAAATTCTCCTGATGAAATTATCAAGAGATGATCCAAATCTACTAGAAAGTATTACCACAAAACAAAATTTTAATCTTGTCTAAATTTAAAGAAGTTGCTCCCGCCAATTTCAAGTTTGTGCAATTTAAAGAACCTTCACATTTTACGGTAGAAAGCATTGTGGGCATTGAAGAAATTGCTTGGTACAAGCAATTTCTTCATTATCCACAATGTTTTCTAAACCATTTTTCTTGGGAGGCGACAAAAAGTGTCATTGTGTGGGAATGGCCTATCAAACAATACCGTTTTGAACTCATTACCAGCCGAAAAAGAATTGACAGGTCCAAATCGAAAAAATACTGCAGATGATAATTTTTTGTTGAAGAAATTTCAAAAATCGCTTTCTTTTGGGGTAGAAAACATTCTAGATACTGAAGAAATTTCTTGTAACATTTTTCTACATGTTTTCCAAAGTTTATATCATTTTGCGCGTTAAAAAGCGTCATTGTGTCAGAAATCATTAATAAAAGAACGTTTTTCGCGATTCCTTTCTATTAAAAGCACAAATAAGACAATTGGGATGTTTAAAAACCCACACCACTTGTCATATTTTCTTTGTAGGTTTAGCTCAGTTTAAAGATAAAATCGGTAAATAAGTTTATTCTGTTATTATTCGTCGAAGACTCATTCCTGAATCAAATAATCCTTTATAAAAGAAAATTCAGTGGTCGCTCTGCAGTCCAGTAACTGATGGACTAACCGTTACCTCCTATAGTGACGGTAAATTGTCACAATGGAATTATTACAAATAAATGAATTTTATTCCCTGTCAAAACCGCCGATCACGTTTCTTTTGATTTCTATGAAAAGCCTTGTAATTGGTATCAAAGATCATGCTTTATTTTTCCACTAAACATGATCTATCGACTAAAACGCCGACCAACACACCCTCTATAAGGTGTTTAGAAAATGCTTTAAATTGCTAGAAAAGCTGTGTTCTGCAAATATAAATGATATGAAATCCACCGTCATAATATACATGCCCGTAATGCCGTTATGTACCATCACGGGTTTTTTTTTTTTTTTTAAAAAGCCTATCACAGTTTTTACAAAGTGTCTTAAATTTTCAGAGTACGCATACTTGTGATGATTACCATCGTAGTATTTTCTCGTCTTTGACTGTTCGCCATCATTCTTTTAATGCGATTTTTTTTCACATTTTTTAGCTAGCAAAGCGTCAGCTTAAATTAACAGACATAATTCATAGGCCTTCTCAGAGTTCAACGGGTGCAAACTGGAGGCGTAACCACTGAAAAATCGATCTTATGTATTTCAGGCATATTGCAAACTTTATTCAAATTGAAGAGAACTCTGTAAAATGCATGCATAATTTTGAGGCCTTCTCAGAGTTCAACGGCTGCAAACTAGAGGCTTAACCACCAAATCCATGGAATGCATACGCAATGAAAAGCAGTTCTTATGTATTTCAGGCATATTGCAAACTCTATTCAAATTTAAGAGAACTCTGTCAGAAGCATGCTATTTAACCCATTACCACTCAATTCCGCTGTTTAAGCAACCCAAGAAAGAAACTTTGAAAAGCATTGTGGGCAATGAAGAAATTGCTTGTAACAAGCAATTTCTTCAATGTCGACAATGTTTTCTACTCAACAGGGGAAAGATTGTCTAAATTCAATAATGCTAGCTTACAGTACTTTCCGTACTTTGATTCTTCAATATTAGCCAGTGACGGTTAAGCATCACAATGAAAATGAAGCTTGTGATTAGTATCCACAACAATGAAAATGAAGATTGTGATTAGTATTCATCACAATTAAAATGAAGCTTGTGATTAGTTTCCATCACAATGAAAATGAAGCTTGTGATTAGTATCCACAACAATGAAAATGAAGCTTGTGATTAGTATTCATCACAATGAAAATGAAGCTTGTGATTAGTTTCCATCACAATGAAAATGAAGCTTGTGATTAGTATCCATCACAATGAAAATGAAGCTTGTGATTAGTATCCATCACAATGAAAATGAAGCTTGTTATTAGTATCCATCAAAAATGAAAATGAAGCTTGTGATTAGTATTCATCACAATGAATCGTGACGGCTCGTCATTAGATACTGGACTGCTTAGAGGTGCGTTTGAAGTGATTGTCAAAACAAATAGATAGTGCTTTAGAAAAAAAATCTATCAATTGACAGATCGATTTGCCAAACAGATCAGACATTTAGACCACCGATGTTTATTGTTATATTTTCTGCTGTTGGTAGACTAAACCGACGTAACTAGAGCTAATGACAGTTGTAGTTACCACGTTTATGTCGCTTAACAACGATTCCCTTTCTGTTTTATCATCCCTTACAATAAACTTTGAAAAAAACCACACGATATTTTCTGTCTAAGTCGATCTGCCTTGTAGGAGGTCAACTGGTATGGCTAACGATTCGATAGTGAACAAATATAACCATTTTCAAGTGAATATCAATTAGATGTCGCTAGTAAGTAACACAGATTTGACCATGGTCATAGATAGTCTGAACTTAGACAGACTTCATTGCAAATGCTGTAAACGCAAAGGATAAAACAAAACTTTTTTTACAGTACACCAAAACAGTTGAACATAAATGAATCCTTGCGTAACATTTCCAACCATTTTACATGTGCATGAAGCTCACACCTTGAGCAGTATGGACGGTCACACAGTATATGTTTGCTGGTTTTCTAATGAATTTTTGAGTCAATAGCTATCAACAGAGCGCGTAGTGAAACTTTGATCAGGCTGTGCGAAGCCAAAGGCTGATCTGAGTCTTCACTTAGCGCTCATGTGAACTAGTTCGAAACGTTAGGCACAAATTGCTTGTTTTCTTGTGAATTTTGGAGTCAATAGCTATCAACAGAGCGCATATTGAAGAACTCTGATCAGACTGTGCGAAGAAACAGGCTGAACTAAGTCTTCACTTAGCGCTCATGTGAAATGGTTCGAAACGTCACGCACTAATTCATTTTACCCGTTTTTGTTGTGTTAAATTACTTTTATATATTCTCGATCATCTGAAATATTGCGGGATATGCACATATTGATAAACCTAGACGGTCATACGATGCATTCAAAATATTTGATGGTTGTCTGAAGGAATGTTGAATCAGAACCTATCTACGGAGCGCATAGTGAAGACTCTGATCAGACTGTGCGGATGCACATAGCGCTCATTAGAAATGGTTGAATGTCAGGTCACAGGCCCAAACAAATGCACGAATGCACGGGCTAATCTGGATCTTTACCTCGTTTATGTGAAATCCCTGGAAATGTCACGCACAGGTTCAAATCAAATGACAAATAACCATACCGGCGCCATCCAGTCTTTGTTTTTCTCGTGAATCGAAAACGAAGCCGTCGATATTCAGAACGGAAGGATTAAAACCCGGAATAATATTATCATAGATGAACAATATGAAGAAGGAAAAATCGAACTATGAAGAGGAAGCCTATAATCCCCAAGGCTTATTTGGCCGATATTTCATACAAGCGAAAAATACAAAGATGGCATTGCATTGTATTCCTGTCGTCACCAAAGGTTTGGTAATGCATAAATGTGTCCTCTCAACTGATTTACGTTTCAAGTTAAAGACGCTCTTGAACAGATTTTCATCAAATTAGATTAAGGAAAATCAGCTGGTTTTTTTTTTAATACTTATTAATGTCATTTCACGATAAATATTTTTTCTTTGTGTTAAATCTACTAAATTCACTATAAATCTAATTTAATGTGATATATTCCCTATGAGCTGCTTTGAAATTTCGAAATTTATCGAGCGAGGTCGTTGCTTGAGATAACGGCTGTACTGCTAGCGGATGCCAATGACGTAATTGATACGTCATGGAAACCACAATTAAGGCGGTTTTCAGTACAATCGAGAGATGCGTATTGACCTGATGAATTTCGGCTTCATTCGGATTTTAGATCGTTGAATTATTAGGCGTCTCGTAACGCCAAGCAAATTGCTTCTTTTCTTTACTTATTTAGAATTATGAAAAGTCATTTTCATTTACTAGGCATCGCGTAACGCGAAATATTTTGCTTATTTTGCTATCTCTCTTTTAGGTTATGAACAGCCATTTTCATAACAAAATCAGCTTAATCGCCTTGATAAAAATGTCTGAAAGTATTTACAGTTAGAAATTTGAGAGTCAAGAGCAAAAATATTTCTTTCATAGTCTGTGAAAGAGCCGCCTTAAAGCTTCTTTTTATAACGGTTAGATCGGTTAGCTAAGTCGGTAACACACTTGGATTGCAACCCTTGGGTCGTGAGTTCATGCTCAGGCACGGTCAACATTCTTTCCGGCATTTGACAAAAAAAACATTACGATAAGCGTCACCAATGGATGAATGATATGTAGTGTGCCTGGGTGGATGAAAGGTTCAGATAGAATGCTTCGATATAAAGGGATGAGAATCGCCAGGAAGTCATAGTTAGGTGAACCAGCCGACGTGCTTTGTCTGAAATAGTGTAGAAGTGGCGTTACACAGTATTCCTTTAATCTGTATTTAAGTTGAATTTCATGTGAGAGCGTAGTTGGCATGGCCGTCAATTAACCCCCCCCCCCTCCGAAAAGGCATCTCGACGGAGATAACATAATCTTAGTTTTAAAAATTATATGACTAGTATCTGGGACATAAAATCAATAGGATGGTTGCTGTCATTAACTTTGATTAAGCTGTAGTTATGACACTTAGGCAGAAAAAGAAAACTAAAGAAAATCTTGTCATTGATATCGAAAATCAACATTAACTTTTGGTTTAAATGAATGATTTGATTGGTGAATCGATTTACTGAATGAAAAAAGGGAGAACTGTGGATTCCACAGATTCGTGAAGCACGGGGACACTAACACATTGCATTAAGATTGAATCAAGAAATTTCTTCATCATCATCAATGTTTTTTATCTAAGAAGACATATATATATATATATATATATGTCTTCTTGGATAGAAAACATTGAGGATAAGGAAGAAATTGCTTGATTCAAGCAATTTCTCCATTTTCCACAATGTTTACAAAAGCCTATTCTTGAATGCTTGTGTAGGAATGGGTTAAGAAAACTTGAGCCAATATCAATCTGCTGAACGGACAGTGAAGATACTGATCCGATCGTGAAAATATAAAGGCTGATCTGATTCCGTACTTCATACGTAGGTATATCTGTTCGAAATGCCACGCAGAACGCTTACAATTGACGGATAGCTGGGCCCCGCCCACTGACTCCGCTGGCCCGCCCACTGACTCCGCTGGCCCGCCCACTGAGCTCCAACAGGAAGTACCACTTCGATATTAAACGGCGCCGTTTTTTAGGATGCACATGCTGATCTGAGTCTACAGTTGGCGCTCATGAGAAATGGTTGAAATGTCAGGTCACAGGCTCAAACAAATGTACGGATACACAGGCTAATCTGGGTCTTAACTTTGCGCTTATTTGAAATCGTTGGAAATGTCACGCACAGGTTCAAATCAAATGACCAGTAACCATACCGGCGCCATCAAGTCTTTGTTTTTTCTCGTGAGTCGAATACGAAGCCGTCGATATTCAGAACGCATTTTGTGGAAATTAAGGCAATAACCATGTTGTTGGTTGGAGCCCAAAGTGTCGTATCTGCAGCTTTTCTAAGATGTAGTTGCGACGTTTAAGTCATCAAGGCAACAAGAATGCTTCATATAAAAGCGCCTTATGTCGAAGTTCAGAGTTCACTTTCGGTTTGAATGAATTATTTGATTGGTCGATTAATCCTTTGATTGACAGTAAGGATCGGTTGATTAACAAACTACATTTATTTTATTTCGGAACTTTACGCTGTAGGATTTTTTCCCAATAGTTGCTCTTTCAGAAATCGCCTTTGAAGCAGCCAACACCTTATAAATATCTGCCGCTAAAAGTAACTACGGTTATTTTACAATCAGGGGTGGAGGGAATAAGGCACATCTGCTTTCGTAAGATAATCTATTGGAATTAAATATTTTTTGTTGACAGTAGGGTTGAATGTTTGACTTGCTCGAAAAATTGTAGGATTCTTTTAGTATTACAAGCCGTTCATTATAGTTTAAAGTTTATAATTTAAAATATTCATTTCAAGGTCTCTTAAATATTTCATTTTTTTCCTCTTTAAAAGACAACCTCATTTAACTAAATCTTTTTATACGTTTTTCTTTTTTTATCATCACTTTAATCATTTATTACTTTTTCATATTTGTCTCCATTTTGATATTATTATCTTTTTCATAATAGTCATTATCATTATTATTTGTTTATTTATTTTTATTCATTTATTGACTTTTTTATTTATCTATTTATTCATTCATTTATAATCATAAGTAGTAGAAGTAGTAGTAGTAACATTATCATTGTAATCATTATCACATTATCACCATTATTTTCAAGAACTACCGTGAACGCGATTAGAACATGTATTTCACATTCAGAAAAATAGCGTCTGTAGAGAACCAAATCATTTCTCTAATAAAAAAAAAACGATCTAAAAACAATCATAGAATTTCTCTACCAAAAGATACTGTTTAAGAAGCATCGTTAGAATAGAAGAAATCGCTCTCGGAAAATAAAGTATTTTCGTTTTCGAAAATATATCAGATATCCTAAGTTATCGGTACAATTCAAATAATCAACGATTTCAGGGATGACTCGCGTAAGCCAACAACATAATTTTCGCGACCATATTGTCTCTCGCATCGAAACTGATTTGAAATTATTTTCAACAATTCCTGTGTTATTTTAGATCTTTAATAAGCCAAGGACTTGGTAGTATTTTTAAACCTAACACTGAAGTAACACAAAACACAGAAAAAAATGGAAGTTACCAAAGTTTGTCTTTCAATTTGGGTGTGCGGACTGATGCTCGTCTACGGACGTCCATTGAATGACCAGGTGAGTTTTGTTGTTGTTGTTGTTGTTGGTACAGTTATTGATGATGATGTTGTTGTTGTTTTTGTGGTGTTGGTGGTTGTTTTCTTGTTTTAGTTTTATTTTACCTATAACTAATGACAAATTTTAATCCATTCCAACACAATGACGCCTTTAAATACCCCTCAATATGAAAGCTGTAGTTACGACGTTTAGGCCGCCAACCAACCGTTTAACTTTTTTGTTGCATGATGGTCAAAAAGTGTGAAAATAACGCCGTGAAATATCAAAGTGGAATTTCCTGTTGGAGTCAGTGGGCGGTGCCAACTACCCGTCAAATCTATGAAGACAAGTGCACCCTAGGATTTAAATTTTGTGGATACACGTGCATTATCTTCGTGTGCGCCCTTTCTCTTCGGCGCGCATGTCTTAAAATAGACTGATGGTTCCTTTAGGGAGCCAAGGAACCTCATTATCAGAACTACACACCGTTACGTTGTAGGGCTATGTTCGTATATAGTCGACACTGTTTAATGAGAGAGCAGTATGGCTGTTTGGTATGCGAGGCCCTAATTTGTGTGTACTCTCCATTCCGAGATTTATCGGGTTCTGGAGTGCGCTACATACATGGAGTGCCTTACATATCGCCGTTAGGCGTGCAAAATGTCGTAAATACAGCTTTATTCCATGTGTTTTTTATTGAATATTTTGTTGTGTAATACTTTAATTGTTACTTTCGTCTACCAAGATTCAAGAGTTTCGATTTCGTGAATTTTTTTCTTTTCATATTGCCATGAACAGAGTTTTAAGCACGTGAAAATTGTGTTTGTTTGCCCACGAAAAAAGATTCATAAAATTTTACTTAAATCTTTTGTTTTTCTGGATAGCATTAGATTTTAAAAACATGAAGAGAAGAGTTTTATTTTCATTGAGAGGGAAGCTTAAAACTTGATCACACTATTGTATGAATCCGCTTTGCGTATTCATGCATTAGTTCGATTTAGTCTTTAGGGTTATACCTCAATTTTCATTGCGGTTTGAAGTTAAAAACTTAATAACTCTGTTGTATGCATCCGCTACGCGGCTAAAACTTAACTCCACTATTCTTTGAATTCGCTTTAGAGTGCCAAATATACCAAACTTGGCTTGGCCTTTTTTACACCGCTATTAACACTTTTCAGTCATATCGCGTCGGCTGGAGACCTAACAATGGATTCCTGGTATATCTCGCACCAGTAATACAGTTACATCCTTTCCTAGCCTCCAGCTGCTATCCCATTTAGGTTTGCGATTATCCACCCATTTTTGAGAGAAAAGAACATCGGAAAGGATATATGCCGCCGCCTTGGATCGAACCCATGACACCCCATGATTGAAGATTGGGAGTCTGATTTGGTCTGTTGTAAATGGTGACACTTTTATAGCATAACATAGCATATATGTCATTCATGTCACTTGTAAGTTATCGTTCATTTTCAAAACATTTCAATCTAAATACACGAGACAATTGCATCACCAAGAAGAATGAAAATACATAATAGGTAATGAGAACATTTTGATTAACAGAAAAAAAAGTGAAATAGAAAAGGAACAAAGCCTTAAATATTGTAAATCCAGTATGGTCCCTTTTACCTCGTAGAATCACTGTACTGAAGGATGCAACCTGTTATGTGTGCTTCTATGATCAAAATGATGCTAATTGGATAGAGTTACGATTACACAATAAGAATTTCACAACACGTATATAATTGTACTTATGGTTATCTATACTTTACAAGTTCATTAACAGTTAAAGTATAAATGAGAGTGACCTTTTGCAAATTATTGCGTAAGTTATTCCCTTAGATTCACGGGTTTCAAGTCATCTATCATTGACAAAATACTTGTGACCTACCGAATTAAAAATTTGCCTCGTGTAAAGTGCGAAAAAATATTTAGCCAGTTCAGATTGATTGGTTGATGAATCGGTTGATAGATCGGTCGATTGATTGGACAATCAAGTGATTGATTGATAGATTGATTAATCAATTATTTTATTGATTAATAATTTGACTGATTGATAGATCGATCGATTGATTGATTGATATGTTGATTAATCAATTACTTGATTGATAGATGACAGCTGAAAAATGACAGATGAGGAAAGAAACAAAAAAATGATAAATGAAGACCCATTAACCCACTCCAACTCAATGACGCTTATAGAGCCACAAAAAAGCTTCTGAAAACATTGTGGAAAATGTACAAGCAATTTCTTATTCTACAGTATTTTCTTCCCTACTGTATGGTTATTTTTCAAAGTAAATCCGCTTTAAATTTCCGTCTGCATAACCATTGAATTTTGAGAGGTCTAAAATTTGACAAAACAGGAAAGGGTTAACCTGACTCGGTTCAAACTGCGTGTAGATTCTTCAAGGGTCAACATTGTTTCACTTTTGATAGTTTTTCTTCGTTAAGAATTGTCAATCAAACTCGCTTTATATGAATTCTCGAAATATGACGAACAAAATGCAAATGACCTCTGCTGGAACGTATCTCTTTTTTAAGTATTTGATTTCCACTTAAACCGTTACATATCACATTCAATTTCCCGTATAATCACTAGTTTTCACTACAACTGACGGATCGCTAACCCCGCCCACTTTGCTCCGACATGGAACTTCCGCTTTGATATTAAACGAAGTTCTTTTGCAACATTTATGGCCAGTAACTTATAACAAATCAAAGTACTGAAAAGGACTGTAAGCTAGCAAAGTATTGTTTTGTTCAGTAATCTTCTCTGTCAAACGTTATCATGATAAAAAAAAATGAGGTTAAAGTAAACAAGGAGTAAACCCATTCTTACACAATCCCTCCGTTTTACGCCCCCAAGAAAAAAGTTGTGGAAAACTATCAGGAAAATGGAGAAATTGCTTGTTACAAGCAATTTATTCACTTTTCCACATTGTTTTCCACCTAGAGAGATAAATATTTTAGAATTTTCAACAATTTGAAATTGTCGTTTGCAACTTCTTTGAAGACTCTAATCAGAGTAATTTTGAACACGATATGCTCAAGTGAGCTAAAAATACCTAGGAGATGAACAAGCATGTGTAGTTTGCAATAATCCAAAAATACATAAGAACTACATTTTATGGCGTAGGCATACAACGGCAGTTTGCACTCGTTGAACTTTGAGACGACCTCAAAAATATGTCTGTTAACGCTTTGCTAGCTAAAAACGCAAAAAAGTTGACTATTGCTTGAATAAGCTGTATAAAAGACGATAAAGCCGCCAACCCAATAATAATGCTTAACTTAAATGTCGGCTAATGTCGGTCTTCAAATTTTTCTTCCGGTTTAAATGAATGATTTTTATTGGTCGATTGATTCTTTAATTGAAAGCCGCGATCAGCCATTTGTATTAATGAAACAAACAAACTGATTAAAAGATATCGTCTTAGACCGCTTTTCATTTTAACCAGTCTTCAACCCTTTCCTATTAAATTCCTGGTTTTTAACGTCCCTGTGGTTTTATTAATGGAAAATTATTGTAGAAAAAAGAAGAAATTGCTTATAACAACTATTTTTTTCTCTATCCAAAATGTTTTTCTACCCTACTGAATCCTGTTGTTGTTGTTGATTCAAATAGAATCCACTTTTTATAATTTTCGTATGCAAACTCTTTGAACTTCGACTAGTCTAAAATTGTGCAAAACAGGTGGAAAAGTTAATAATTCAATAAGTGAAATTATTTCACTGTTCTTCAAATTTAAAGGTGCAAGCTTAAAGTCTAGTCAAAGTCTTCTCTTTTTGGACTGTAGATAGACCAATTCCTAACTCACAGTTTCTCTATGAGGTGAGCGAATATTCTTAACCCATTTCCATACAACAAAATTTTAGACATGTTCAAATTCCAAATTAAAATTCTGTTAAAAAACTACACTATTGAGACTGTAGATAGATTCCAAACTCAAAGTTTCTCTATGAGATCAGCAATTATCCTAATCCCATTTGAAGACCTCATTTTGGGCTAATCCAAATTCAAAGAAGTTGCAGACGACCGTTTTCACGTGATGAAACTTTAAATATCTTTGTCTTTTGGGGTAGAAAAATTATGGACAATGAAGAAATTGTTGTTAAGAAGCAATTTCTTTACTGTCCAAATGTTTCCAGAATTATTTGTGTGTGTGTGTGTGTGTTGTGTGTGTGTGTGTGTGTGTGTGTGTGTGTGTGTGTGTGTGTGTGTGTGTGTGTGTGTGTGTGTGTGTGTGTGTGTGTGTGTGTGTGTGTGTTTGTTGTTGTTGTTGTTGTTTTTTTCCCTTGGAGGGGCGTCAAAAAGCGGAATTGTGAGGGAATAAGTTAAAGCGCTTGTTGCTTTTCAGCCTGCTCTTAGTCTGCACGTGATGCACAAATGAGACTGTCGGAAATATTACGCGTAGACTAAAAAATGTTCATATGCAACGGTGCAAGGCAATTCGTCAGTGGGCGACTAATATATAGATGGGTCGGCGCGAAACAGTTGTAACTTCCTATAAAATTATAGGAAGTTATAACTGTTTCGCGCTGACCCGTCGGTATCATACACACAGAAAACCCGTGTTTACGATATTTTGTCCGCCCGACAACGCTTTTATCATATATATCCCACGTGATAACTAATCCAAGTTTGGTGACAATTTCTAAAAGGTGATATTACTCAGAGGGTTTGCTTTTAAATCTTAGCAGGATCACTACAAATGCATGAAAAACTCACTATGCTATTCTACTGGACAACGTGTATATTCCCCTTATTTTCCAAACATTTTTAATCCATTACCAAACGAGAAAATTCTAGACTGGTCCAAATGCATAGACATTGCAGCCTAAAAATTTAAGCTGAAGATTTTTAAAATTTAAGCTGATGATTTTTTTATTTATTTATTTATTTATTTATCTATTTTTTTTTTTTTTTTTTTTGGAATAAATAACATTGTGGATAATGAAGAAATTGCTTATAACAATTCTTCATGTTCCACAATGAGTTCTAGGTCTTTTTTCTTGGGGGCGTCAAAACGCTTTAATGTTTGGGAATCTGTTAAAGCCAATAACAACACAATGAAGCTCTCTGATGCCATGTAGAAAAAAACTTTGTGAGAAAAGAATAAAAGAATGTATTGCTTGTAACAATGATGTGTGCCCTACTTGGCGCTTATTTTCCAGATTTTAGCTCAATTTGATATGTCGTCAGCAACTCCTTTCAATTCGGACCGGTCTAAAACTTTGTCGTCTGGTAAATGGTTTTCGTAAGCACATTGAGCCCTGCACAAATAATTTTGTGAGGACTGGCAAGACAATTATATTTAATTACCGGATACATTTCCTGTCCTTGAAAATCTAGAAAAAAAAAGATTTCAGCATGCAAGGTTTTAAAATTATCTTAACAAATTACCAACCGACAAAATTTTAAAAATTTCCAAGTTCAAAGAAGTGGTAGATGAAAATTTGTAGTTGGTGAAATTCTAAAAATCTTTGCCCCTTGGAGTAGAAAACATTGTCGGTAATGAAGAAAGTGCTTATTTATTTACCACTATGTTTTCTAGATCATTTCCTTGGGGGGAATGAAAAGCGGGATTTTGTTGAAATGGGTTACAACTAATAAAATTGAGGCTTAAATGGTTTAATAATTCATTCACAAATTGAAGAAAAAAGACAAGCCAAAAAGATAGATCTCTTTTTATTCCCTTTTAATAGAAGGTCGTGCATAATCTCTTAACTTACTGAAAACGTCGAAGCTACAGTTTTTTCAAGCTGTATTTTATCTATTTTTGGGCTACTGAACCAACGACAGAGGGAGAATCAGGGGACCAGACGTCCACTCCCACCCCTACAATTTCTACCAAAATATGCTAGAAATATGATATCTGGAAATCAAAGTATCATATTGTCAGTGTACAATTTAAATGTGGTAACTTCATCTTTCTTCAAAATATAGTTACGACCTTTTCTCCCCAACTGACGATTATTATATAAAGAGTACATTTTAAGTTGGACCCCCGTGAGAAAAAAAAACTGGATCCGCGCATAAACGGGCGACATGCGTCAGGCAGATGTCTATTTAAACAGTAATTAATGGGAAACTACAACCCGGAAAAATCCATGCCTTTCCAAATTTATGTCCCTCCAAAAAGGGAGAGTTGGATGTCGTTTAATGTGCGGAGTATATTGCCATTTTATTATCAATCAGGACGCTGATGTTATTTTTATCATGCCGAAACCTGACGAGATTTTTTAGTGAATCCTTTCTTACGGATTCTGTTCAACGAAGAGAAACTGTTAATTGAAACTCACCCAAAGTGTGACTTTTTGACTTTTACATAAGTGTCTATCTTAACCGGTGTCATGTTGCATGTCAATATTTCATTTGAAAAGAAAATTGATTCCGTGAACAAATCTGACTTGAAAGAGAAAAGCAGATGGTATAGACTAAGATCAGCCTAAACATGTGTGCAGGCTGATCTTAGTCTATACCTCTTGCCGAAACAGGAATATTCTGTGTTCAACATGCCACGGGTTAACAAGGATAATGCTTCTCTTAAGCAAAAAATGATCCATTGTGACACATGAAGCGTGGTAGTAACACTGTCAAGACCTAGGAGAAATTTATTCTGAAATTGAACGTTTGATTTTGGTAGGGAAATATCTAGGTAAACATTTTGGTCCGTCATGCAGTTGAGAAAAATCTTGAGATTGAGGCAAATCTCATTTGATTTTATTCAAATCCACGCGTTCACCGTTCCTTTAGCTCTTACACAGTTAAGAACCTCGCGAACTTGAGGCCAATCTCACTCAATTTCATTCTACATTCTTTTGGCTCTCAAACAGTTCGGAACATCGTGAAATTAAGCCCGATTTCATTCAAATTCATTTAATCACCATTCCTTTGGCTCTTACAAGGTTAAGGACATCGTGAAAATGAGGCATGTCCCACTCGATTTCATTCAAGTACACTCATTCACCATTCCTTTCATACCATTCAAATTTTTTAGCTGTCTCTCACCAATGGGGTGATAATCGTAAACCTAAGAGGAAGAGCAGCTGGAGGCTAGGAAAGGATGTAGTGGTATAGGACTGGTGAGAGAAATACCAGGGATCCATTGTTAGTTGATATACAGTCGCCACGATATGACTGAAATGTTGTTAAAAGTGGCGTTAAACCCCATCCAAACAAACAAAACTAGATTTTCTATGCTTAGCAAATCGTTGGAAGGCGACCAAAATGTTTTTTTTTTTGGGGGGGGGGGGGGGTATCTTCTTTCTTACATGTAAAACCTTTATGACATTTCAGTCGCCAATCGGCATATCTACCCAGAAGTGCATGGTTTGTCATAAGTTTCAAACTTTCCTGGAGAACTCTGATTAGAAATATGAACCGATTTGATTTTTGGTACCGTTAGACATTTGATTGAAAAGGTTTAGGTCAGATTTTTGAAAATAAATACAAACTAAAATAGTTTCTATCGAAAACCTCAAAAGAATCCCAATCTAACTTATACCTTCAAGAACAAATAAAAACCTGAAACACCTATATGAGCCTAGAAATGAATTCTAGAGAACTTCTGAAAGACATCTGAAACAGTTGCCAAATTATCGTTTGCAACTTCTTTCAAATTGGATCGGCCAAAAATGTTGTCATATTGTAAAGGGTTAATCATTGTTGCTATAGTTGTTTTGTTGTTCTTCCTTGTCTTCTTGTCATAATAATGTTATTTCGTATCTCGAGGCAGGAATATACCGTTTTACTGTTCCTTCAAGTAGATTTGAGCCACCGTCATAGCGCAGTTGGTAGCGCGTCGGACTGACAATCTAGAGGTCCCGTGTTCGATCCACGACAGCGGCACTCATCCATTCCGACTATTTGTCTCTCACCAGAGGGTCGATAATCGTAGATCTATGTGGGATAGCAGCTGGAGGCTAGGAAAGGATGTAATGGTAGTACCGGTGTGAGTAATACCAGGATTCCATTGTTAGGTGGTCCAGCCGCCGCGATATAACTGAAATATTGTTGAAAGCGGCGTAAAACCCAATTCAATCAATCAATTCAAATAGATTTGAAGAAACAAGGAAGTATTCAAAGAATTATATATGATGTCGAAAGGGCGTCTGTAAAGATAAAACATTATTTTAAACCTATAAGCATTTCTAGTAAAATATATACATTCCATACAGACAAAATCAGACATGTCAGACAAGAAATCCGTCAATACGGTTTCATATAAGATATTCTAAGATGACGTCATTTTGATTCTATAGATGACGTCATAATGCGAATAAACGTATTCAGACAAGTGTACTTGAGGAATTTCGTAGGTTTATAAAAATTGTTGTCGTGAAATATCAAAATATCCCCCGCAGCTCAAAGAAAATACAAGATGTTGTATTACTGTCGTAACATAATATTCCATGTGTATCGTTAATTTCATCTACGGATAAGAAAAAAAACGCTTTTGAAGTTGTTACAATTCAATATTGTAGCTGTCCTATTATTTTCTTTGTCTGGGAATGTGTCATATATTTGTTTCTGTTCAATACAAGAAGAAAATAACACTGCATTTGATAAAACGATTGTTTAGCGTTCACGATAGCTTTTTCGTTCACAAAGTATGAGTTCTGCTTTTGCCATAAAAATGTAGAAACATTTTCTGTTTTTTAACAGAAAATCGTTGGCCGACGACCAAATTGTCGTTACTATAATTTTATTGATAGTGTAGTTCCGACACTTTTGGTATTATAGGAATTTATTCGTGTCTTAACCCACTCTAACACAATCGAGCTTTTTAAGTCCCTCAAAAAAAGCTTTGGTAATATTATGGAAAATGAAGAAATAGACAAGCGATTTCTTCATTATCCACAATACTTTCTACCCAAAATTATCATCACCTAAAAATGTCATCTGCAACTTCTTTGAATTTGGACATGTAGACATTTCTGTCATCTGGTAGTTGAATTAAATTCGCGTGTGAAACATCGAAACTTGATTCTTTATGACAGCCATAACTGGAGAAATAAGCTTTCTATTTCACAAAGAAGCAATTTAAATACATGTAATCTTTATTCTATTTAAAACTGTTTCGACGGTGCATAGAATAAATGGGGGCTGAAAACCCCAAAATACCTGAAAAAGAAAATATTTTTTGTTTTGTAATCTTTGCATCATGTTGCACACATTTTGATTAAGAGATGATCAGAATATTTTTTGTTTTCATGGAGGTATAAACCGAAAAAACTAATCACACTGTATGAATACGCGAAGCGGATTCATACATTGTGTGATTAGGTTTTTCGGTTCATACCTCCTTGAAAACAAAAAACATTCTCTCCATTTCTTATTATTTAATAGCATCGAGCGAAAAAAACAAAAGATGTACAAATTTTGATACCTTTTTGTATGGAATTATTTTATGCGGAAGCATACAAAATGGATGCATGCTCAAAATTGTGTTCATGGAGGTATGAATTAAATTTTTCGACCAATCAGAACGCTCGTTTTTGATAATTAAATTATAAGGTTATATCTGAAATTTCGAAGTTTCCGTTGTATCATTAAAGTAAAGCACTTTAATATTTCATTATTATTAGTATTATTATTTTTTTTTTTTTGAAATATAAAATGATATTCGAGATTTCTCTCGGTGGATTATAACTCGATAAGTTCCCTAGACTTATCATCTAACTAATTTACTGTGCTTTCATTTATTTCGAGTTACTGAACTTCTAAGTGGGACCCAAAACACTGATTACGTCATTATGTTGCCACGTAAATCACGTGCGTAATTGCGTATTGACGCGCTTTTAGATATTGTGGAGGACATTTCGTCTAATAGAACAGCCGCTTCTTCTTCGATGTAAGATCGAGAAATGTTTCGTTTCGTGAAAAACAAAAGTTACATTTTCACGAGTGGCTCTGCCACACGCGAAAATATAGCTTTAGTTGTTCACACAATGAATTTTTACCCATTACCAGACGACATTCTTTTGAATTGGTCCAAATTGAAAAGAATTGCCGACGACAATCAAAAGTTTTTGGAATTTTAGATTTTTTCAACTTTCTGGGTAGAAAATATTGTGTAAAATGAAGAAATTGCTTGTTACAAGCAATTCTTCATTTTTTCACAATATTTTCCTAATTGCTTTTCTTAGGGGGCGTCCAAAGGCATCATTGAGTGGGAATGGGTTAAGCATGTCTTACACTGAAACAAACGATCATCCTCTATATAGTTCGGCAGCGATAATGTGTCACGTGACGCAGACCGATTTGTGTTTACGCTCACACAATATCACATTAAAACTACATTGTAGGGGGTTAAAGGGCTTGACGGGCGATCCTTCAGTTATAAGTATATTCGAATGATTTACATGAAAACACTTACATCATTGACATTAGACAGGAATTTCAGATGAAATTCATTTGGTATAACTATCTGGTTTTCACTTTTAGATAAGACGAGGGGAAGAAATACTTGTAAAAACTACGTTTTATTTGTACGGCGTTGACGTTATTTTATGCACGCTGGCATTTAATGTTTGGAAATTTTGACAATCTACGTTTGAAGTCAATCTATAACAAGTTATAAATCAACTAACCTGCTAAGAAAACTATTTCTAGAATCTGAATGACTATTTTGACACTTGAATTAAGAACGCCTCTATACATAAATATGATATCGCAAGATGTTATGTTATTCGACAAGGATAAACTTTTGTGGACAATTTTCTTTATGATAAACAACTGGTAATATTTCAACCACGTTCAAAATTATTTTGTAAATGATTTTTTGATAAAAGTGTCTTTCTAATATTTGTTTTGTTTTGAAAGATTATTCATATGCACAGAATGCAATAGCTTAATAATCGCTTTTGTCGCTTTGTTTCCGTTATGGAGACACTTTGCCTCTTTTTTTATTTTTCTCAAGTATGTTTATCGTGAATAAGTTTTGATTTTTTTTTCGCCAAATTATTGCCATCGTTACGATCAGAAGTGATGTAAACTCATTTTGGGGGAGTATGTCTACTCAACAAATTGAGTACTCAAAACTTCGATAAAATGTAACACGGAGCATCGAAATTTTACTTATTTTGAGTCTTTCGTGACGTCATTTTTCTTATGTCAATTGTCATGCATTAATTGAAGAATGATTCCATTTTAGTTTCGTCTATCAGAAACGAGTAATCTTATATAATGGAGAAAAAACCTATACACACCTCCATGAACATTTTGTGCTTCCGAACTAAACAGTTCCATAGAAAAATCTCAAAATTTGAGAAATATCATACAGTGTGATTTTTTTTTTTTTTTTTTTTTTTTTTTTTCGTTTCCTAACTTCATGAGGACAAAATAAATATTTCTTCAACTCTTAAAGATATTGAACGAAATTCATTTCAATTCAAATACACATGGAATGAGATTTTTTACGTATATAGCATGCCCTATATTAATCAAGCGGTGGTTTTAATAAAACGCGTAAGAAAACGCAGTGCATGTAGCAGTAAATATCCTTAGAGTGGCAGGAGTTCCTGGTATTACGTCCTATCATTTAGGTATAGGGTATAATGAACGATAACACATTCCCCCATTAAATTTAAAATATGAAATTAAATCAAAGAAAAGTATCTGCATTTGCAATAGTTATTAACGTTGTTTTCACGACAAATCTTAGTTGTTCGTGGTAATTTCATTCAATTCCCTTAAAAAATAATTTGGCACATTCCTTATTTCATACTATGAAACATCGAAATTCATCGGAGGAGGTCGTTAGTCTGCGGGTGATGTCGATAACGCGTGAATTACTAGCGGAAGCCAATGACGTAATTGACACGTCATGGAATCTACATATTAGGCAAATTTTGTTGAAATCGAAAGATAACGTATTTACCCGATAAATTCCCTTTCAATTCGGCTTGTATTTCGTAAATTTATATTGCGTTACGTAACTCGATTTCCCCCCTCTTTTTAAACAGTCATTTTCGTTACAAAATCAGCTTAATGCCATTCTTTCACACGTCTCAATGCATTAAAGTTAGAATTCTTGAAGCTGAAAGCCAAAATTCTTCATCCATAATCTGCTCAATAGCCGCTTTAAAAGTTAAAAGCATGTTCTTGAGATGTCGTTATTTATTTCAAGATTAACTAGAAATAAATACAAAACGAATACATAGCAGATTTGAAATAAATACGGCTATTATATGTTCATGTGATAAGTTTATTTCACCATAGGGACATTGAAAGCAATAATAGCTCTTTTACTTCCAAATAAACGCATCTTACCAGACGACAAAATTTTAGACTGGTACAAATCGGAAGAGGTTGCAGACGACAAATTTTAGTTGATGAACATTGTGAATAATGAAGAAATCGCTTGTTACAAGCAATGTCTTCATTTTCCACAATGCTTTCCAAAGCCTCTTTACTTAACGGGCGTCTAAAATAGCCATTGTGTTGTAATGGGTTAAAAGTGTTATCGGGTGACCGAATTTCAAAGTATTCCGATTTGAATGAAGACGAGACATTATACAAAAGAGCAATTTTGCAAAACAAGTTGCCTAAGTTATTTTACGTAGAAAATTCATTTAAAAATTATCGGATCGCCTTGTCGATCAAAATATCCATAGAATAGTCATATTATACATTTAATTCGGAATCGAACTTTGAAATCCGACATTGGTCGACTTCTATTTGAAGCATTTGTGCTAGTTTTAGCGACTGAAACGTCGTTTAGGTCATAAACGCACCATTTTTTTATATTTTTTTCTATTTTGGTTACATGTTACTGGCCGTGAATTTGCAAATTAACGCCTTTTAATATCTTAATAGGAAATATGGGGGGGCGATCCGTCAGTTAGAAATGGTTCGTTACAATTTTTTTTTGTTTGTTTTTTTTTTGTTTTTGTTTTTGTTTTTTTTTTGTTTTTGTTTTTTTGTTGTTTTTTTTTATTTGAAAAGGGTTTAATGCCTATTTTAACAGTTTTTCAGTTGTATCGCTGCAGCTGGATTCGAACGTTCGGCACCCTTGGTGCAACGAGATGGCGTACTAACTGTTAAAACTTAATCGTAAGTCGCCTGCCTTATGGCGGCTTGCAGGCTGAGTTTAAGCCCGACTTAAGCCAGGATTATAACGGATAACATTTCAACTCACTTGTTGAACTCTAGGTTTCGCCAAGTCATACTTTTCTCTCTGGAGCTTCGATTGACTTGCATATTGGTTAACTGCGTACAGTTGCACCGTTACGATCCCGGTCTTAGCCGAACTTACTTATTAGATGATTTTATTGAGCCCGGCATTTTCAATTCGGGTGATACATTCGATGTAAATCGACATTTAAAAAGTTTCGTTGACCAGGAAGACACTCGCAGACATTTCAGAGTATTTATTGTTCATTCGTTTTGATAACAATTAAGTTTTAGATAGGTTTCGATTGACTAAAGAGATAATATTATTTCTTGCATATCATTAATAGGACCTGTAAATCTATCTCTTACCAATGGGTTGATAATCGTAAACCTAAGTGGGATAGCAGCTGGAGGCCAGAAAAGGATTTAGTGGTAGTAGTAGTGTGAGAAATACCAGGAATCCATTGCTAGGTACTCCAGCCTCTGCGATATAACTGAAATACTGTTAAAAGTTAAATTACAATTGTCGGAAAGGATATGTGCCGCCGCCGGGGATCGAACCCATGACATCCGACGGTTGAAATATTAGGAGTCTGGTGCTCTACCGACTGCGCTATGACGGCGGCTCGAAATTTGAACTATATTGCATGTCGAGTATCAAAAGAGCCATCTTTACTATTAAGGAAGGTAAAACGAAATCGCGATTTCGTTTAAATTATGTTCCTTTTTCGACAAGTTTTAATTCAGTATCGAGTACTCACTAGTCGAACGTCAGATTTCCCTGTACAGTGCTCTTGTTAAAGTTTTACGTTTATTTAAGAGATGAAGAGAATATTTTTTGGTTTCATGGAGGTGTGAACCGAAAAAACTAATCACACTGTATGAATACGCGAAGCGGATTCATACATAAGTGTGATTAGTTTTTTCGGTTCACACCTCCATGAAAACAAAAAATATTCCCTTCATTTCTTATAATTTAATAGCATGGAGCGAACAAAGCAAAACTTTACAACTTTTGATACTTTTTTTGTATGGAACTATTTTGTGCGGAAGCATTCAAAATGGCTTCGTGCTCAAAATTTTGTTCATGGAGGTATGAATTAAATTTTTCGACCAATCAGAAGGCTCGTTTTTGATAGACGAAACTAACAATTAAATTATACCGATATGCCGTCTGCAAAGAAGCCGTGGCCATAGCGCAGTTGGGAGCGCGTAGCACGGGGTATAGGATTCGATCCCCGATCTCGGTGGACATCCTTTCCGACATTTGTCTCCAACCAATGGGTGGATAATCGTAAACCTCTGTTGGATTAGCAGCTAAAGTCTCGGAAAGGATCTAGTGGTAGCTCTGGTGTGCGAAATACTAGGAACTCATGATTAGGTATTCCATCCATCGCGATATGACTGAAATACTGTTGAAGGTGGCGTTAAACCCAAATCAATAAACCAATCAAAGCACTCTGAAACGTCTTTCCATTTAGACCAGTCAAAAGATACCACCATCCGATAAATGGTTAACCCTTTCCCGTTCAAATACGGGATTTTACGATCCTTTGATTTTATACTGGAGAAAACATTGTGGAAAAAGGAGAAATTGCTTGTAACAAGCAATTTCTCCTTTTTCCACAATATTTTCTACCACATAGGATGTTTTCATTTCAAATGGCATCCAGTTTTCATTGTCGTCTTCAAACTCTTTCAATTTGGACTAGTCTAAAATTTCAAAAAAAATGGGAAAGGGTTAAGTAGTGGTTTCGAAATCGCCCACAATGATCGAGCGAAAATTAACTTTAATGACAGCATTTAGATTTCTGAAAAGTCGCGTTGATTACGCATTAAAGACCGTATATATTCTTCCTTTTCCCTTTTACTGTAAGAACGTTTTAATTGGCTTTTTTATTTTCAAGTTCAAATAAGTTCAAGGTCATTTTGAGTTTTTGATTTGTATTATTTGTAGAACTTGCATGTCTAATAAATTACCACAAACATTTGCGCCCAATACTGTATAGAGTACGTATGGCCCTCCCAATTGACTATTCGTTGGGCCCACCCACTTACTCCTTTGGCTACGCTCACTGACTCCGACAGCTTTTTTTCAAGCTGTAGTTACGACGCTTAAGTCGTCAAGCCAACAAAAATGTTTCACACCAATGGCGGCCAATGTTGGAGTTCAAATCTCTTTATTCTCGGCTAAATGAATGATTTGATTGGTCGATAAATCCTTTGATTGACAGCCGCGATTGGTCAATTGAGTCTACTGGCTATAACCCCCTGACTCAGACAGGAAGATTCCACTTCGATATCATTCGGCGATATTTCGCAAGGTTTATAGCAAGTAACATGTAAAAAAAAAGTAAATAGAAACCTATACGTCGTAACTACAGTTTGAATAAGTAAAAGCAACAAAATGCTTCACGTAAATGTCGGTCAATGTTGGGGTTCAAAGTTCACTTTTAGTCTAAACGAATGATTTTCGATAGACTCTGATTTACAGCCAGAATTCTGTCAAATGTCTGTCTCACTACAAGATCGGTATATGTTTCATTGGGTGAACAAAATAACTATACTGTCACGGCTATAGCGCTTGTTGTTCACAAAATGAAAGAAAAATCTGTTTTACAAACAATTATTTTCTTTCTTCAATGCCAAACAAAGACAAAATTTGCCTTGGGGGGAGGGGGGGGGGGGGCAAAGTCTCGGAAAGCGCGTTATTTCGCCTTAGAATTATATGACAAGATACAGACGTCGTTACTATCTTTCATCCGACCGAGGCGACTTTAGTAGCTCGAAATAAAGGAAGTATGACTTAATCTATCTAACAGTGAAATTATCATTTAGATTATCAGATTTCACGGGCTTGTTGGTGAATTTATCAGGTGATAAACCTACGAAAAATCCCAATAAATCACCGGAATCATTAAACGATGTTTCATTTTCATATACAGACAAAAATCGATTGAATGTCTGTTTCACTGCAAGATCGGTTTATCTTTCATTGACAGCTAGAGGCTAGGAAAGGATGTGATTGCGGTACTGGTGTGAGAAATACCAGGAATCCATCGTTAGATGCTCAAGCCGCCGCGATATAACTGAAAGATTGTTGAAAGCGGCGTAAAACCCCATTGAAACAAACAAAACAAATCATCTTTCATTGAGTGAACAACAAAACCTGTACTGTCACAGTTCGCGGAAATATGAATACAAATACATATACAAACATTTTAATTGCAATTAAATCTGCTATAGCAATATACAAGTAACAAACAATACAAACATCAACATGTCAACCCTACGGTTACTTGACCAAATAATCGCATTTGCCAACATATGTGCTCTATAAAAAAGGGCCCAATAATTGACCGCATCTATCCCTCGGAAAATCTAAGATACGTCATCTCAACTATTTTCATCTATTTGTTTTACCGGACGTATTTATTTTGTTTTCATAAATGTTATTGTGTATATGTCCCTATTGTACCTTGTTGTACCAGGACGAAATAAAAGATATGTTCTGTTCTGTTCTGTTCTGTTCTGATGTAGGAGAAAAGTGAGTGAAGAAACTATATTACCTATTACTCGTTAAAATTTTATTTATAGCCTTAAATATAAATTGTGCCAAATTAAAAATGATTTTCTTGTTTTTTGGATGACATAAGGTTTTCGAACTTAACTAGATTAGACCATTTTTAGAAATAAGGTTTTATATACTGATTGCGGATGTTGTGCTAAAAAGGACAGGTGATTCATTGAATGGGGATTAACGCCGCTTTTAACAGTATTTCAGTCATATGGCGGCGGCTGGAGCACCTAACAATCGATTTCTGGTATTTCTCACACCAGTACTACCACTTTATCCTTTCCTAGCCTCCAGCTGCTATCCCACGTAGATTTACGAATATCCACCCATTGGTGAGAGACAAATGTCGGAAAGAATTTGTACCGCCGCCGGGGGTAAAAAGGACAAACTAGTAAAACGTGAAATTCCCTTAAAGATAATTTTGATTGCATAATTTACAGATTCTAACTTCATAAGGCACCTTTTGATATCTTCCTTTTTCAATTTCTAAGTCGTGGGAAATATAGCTCTTGTTGTTCACGAAATTAAAGAAAAAATCGATTCAAGATGAACAGTTTTTCAATGCCAAAAAGATACAAAGGGATATTTTTTTTCGACAAAAACAAATCCTTTACTGTCACGATTGGCGGAAATATAACTCTTGATGTTCACGAAATTAAAGAAAAAAATCGATTTTACAAGTAAAACGGTCAATTCTTCCTTGTCAAAAAGAGAGAATGAGTGTCATTTTTATTGGGCAAAATCTCGAAAAAGCGCTTCATTTCTAGCTTACATTGCATGACAAAAATAGAGCCGTCACCAGTATCTTTGACCCGGCTGAGATGACGTTCAGGGGCTCGAAATAACGAAAGCGGGACTAAATCTATCTAATAGTGAGTTTATCATTTTGATGACTTCACGGGTTTGTCGGTGATCGGTTAATTTATCAGGTGATAATCCTCCGAAAATCTCGATAAACAACCGGAATCATTAAAGAATACGCCTTTTTCAGATACTCCAAGGTCTGCTTTACATTTGAAATTGACGCCGCACGATATTTTCTGTAGTATGTTTAAGACATCGCGAGGTGTTGTAGCCAACCATTTCTATGTTTATATTAATCTTATATTGTTGGAGGGTTCTAATCAATAATAATAAAAAATATCATAGACACCAAAACGGCAATTACACAAACATGATGGTCTCTAGGTCGGAGACGTTAGTTTCGCAATAGTTTATATACACGTCATTACGAACATGAAAATCAGTTTCGTTCTTTATAAAATTATTAAGATTTTTAAAGATTTCTTACGATCGGTGAAGGACAAGATATTCTGATTAAAATTTTAAGAAATTAAAAAAAACTCGACGAATAGAACGCTCCTGGAAATTCATCCACGCCTGCACTAAATGCTATGGTAAAAACACACTTAGTGCAGTCGTTTTCTCGCCCACGTTATGTAATTCGTTCCATGCCCTTTTAGCCAGTTCATTTATACCTATTTGTAAGATCATTAACCTTAAGAGGACGAAAACCTAGCATTGCTACTAAATTTTCAAACCGGTTTTCCACTTTTAACACGGAAATGACACGAACCTGTCATTTAGTATCCCGGATAATCCACACCTACTGGTGATATACGGTGATCGCGAACTCGTGATATACGGTGTTGTGTACTTTCCGATACTTTCTTTGTTCTTTTTCACGCATCAAATAGCCGGAATACAGCGTTGTTTGTGAGCTATTTAATTTCAACTGACCAATCGAGCCTGTTAATCAAATAACCAGTTGACCAATGAAATCATTTATTTAGACCAGAAACACTTGCCGCCATTTTAACGTTTTTTGTTGGTTCGACGACTTAAACGTCATGACTACAGCTATTCTACTTTTTTGTTATATTCTACTATATAGTCCAATGAATCCAAAATTGTTTATAGAAATTAGTTTCCAAAAGAAATATTGACCTACAACCAAGTAATCCAGTGCTTTCAGTCCTTTGATTTCGACGCAATTCTTAGAAAGATATTGATTTTGAATGAACTCCCAGTTTATACGACATCAAATGAGTCTTTTTGCGGTCCTTTCAAGGATCCTTTTCTAGTAACGTGTTATACTTCCTTTTACCAGGAATTCGATCTTATTTATGTGAATATCTAGAAAATCAATTTGTCATTATAACGAGTATTCGTGGAACTTTGGGTGTGATAACAAATATTTCCTGAAAATGAGCATTTTCAAGTTTTCGATGCACGGTCGTCTTTTGGGAGTATAAAACCTATTTTACAAAACTCAGAAATTACTCAAACCTTAAACGATTTTTGTTTCTTTGAATGGGGTTTAACGCCACTTTTAACAGTATTTTATATTATCGCGGCGACTGGAACACCTAACCATGGATTATTTGTATTTCTCATACCAGTACTACCATTACACCCTTTCTGGGGTGGATAATCGTAAACCTAAGTGGGATAGCAGCTGAAGGCTAGGAGAGGATGTAGTGGTAGTACTGGTGTGAGAAATACCAGGAATCCATTGTTAGATACTCCAGCCACCGCGATATAACTGAAATACTGTTAAAGACGGCGTTAAACCCCATTCAATCAATCAATTCAATTATTCAATTTTAGATAATATTGAAATGTCTTCTATAACTTCTTCTCACAATTTGGACCAATCTAATTTTCTTTGTCTGTTAATTGGCGTAATGCGTTTCGTCTTCAGAAATGTAATATTTCCATTTATCGTTTGTCCAGAAATAAATAAATCGTTTAATTGCTGCTGAATCATCGAATTCCAGCTTGAATGAGGACTGTAGTTTCGATATTTTTATGGCAACTTAATGTTTTTTTTTTTTGTAAACATTACCAATTATTACGAAATCGCTCGCTCTAACACGCGTAATTTATTTTTCCGCTATTTTAACGTAGCGTTAATGACGTCACGTTTGTTTATTTGTTTTCATTATTATGTACTCTGAAGAAGGCGTATGCAGAAACGTTAGTACCTCAAAAATAAAAAAATAATAATAATAAATATACGTGTTGTTTCAGTTATTTTGAGAACAGAAATAAAGAGAGGATAATCGTTTGTTTCAGTGTAAGATCGATTAATAATTAATTGAGTGAACAACAAAAGCTTTATTTTCATGAGTGGCGAGGCCACGAGTGAAAATGTAGCTTTTGTTGTTCACGAAATAAAATATTAATCGATCTTACTCGAAAAACAAACGATTGTTCTATTTCTTTAATGCAAAAATTAGACAAAATGCGAAAATTATATGACAAACTTTCTTAAAACGCGTCATTTTGCACGTGACTGCTATGCAACGCTTATGAAGACGTCACTTATTTGGCGCTCTGCTTAGATAACGTCAGATAGGGTGAAATGAACGAAAGCGGGGCATAAGTTTTTGATAATTTCACTGGATAGGCGGTGAGTTTGTCAAATGATAATCTACCGTTATTTCTCGATAATCCACCGGAAAGCATTACAAAAAGAAGAAATAAACCGATCGCTGACCACGCCCACTTACCTCCGACATTGAAGTTCGACCACGATATCACGTAACGTTAGTTTCCATATTTTGTGGTCAAGAACATAATAAGACGTGACGTTAGTTTATATCTATAACGTTAGTTTTCATATTTTATGGTCAAGACAAAATAAGACGTAAATCGTTGGTTGGCGACCTAAAAGTCGTAACTACAGCTTGAATTAGCTGTAGTTACGACTTTTGGGTCGCCGAACCAACAAACATGTTAAAGAAAAATGTTGGAGTCCAAAATTCATTTACGATCAAAGCAAAATAATTGATTGGTCAACCGTTAGTTGTTTTTGGTGGAGATGATGTCGGTGGGTTTTTAAGTTTGTTTGTTTGTTCGTTTGGTTGGTTGGTTTGTTTTGTTTTGTTTTGTTTTGTTTTTCGTTGTCAGCGTATAGCTTTGGACGGAAATAGTGTTTTGATTTAATTGACAACCGTGACCGGTCAATTCATGTTATCGCTGTTTATGTAAAAGATCTCGAATTAAGGCGGATAGCAATTTTCACAGGCATGACTTTAATTTGATCTTGCTGTAAAAGTCGCCAAATGGTCACGAAGTTATATAAAGATATGATATTACGCTTATTACGTGCAATATCTAGTTTTGTGTCTTTGTTTGTTTGTTTGTTTGTTTGTGAAAAGGCTCCAATATTTAATCCTTTCCCACACAATGGCACTTCTGAACGCGCTCAAAGAAAAAAATACTTCAAAGAACATTGCTTAAAATGAAGAGATTTCTTGCAGATAGCGATTTCTTCATTTTACACAATTTTTTTCTACCCATTTTTTTTTTAAAAAAAATCTAAGATTTCATAAATTTTCAATTACCCTTCAGTTTGGACGAGTCTAAATTTTGCCATCTGGTAATTGGAATGGGTTAACTCTAGAAAATTTTCAGGGAAATATCATAAACGAAGCAGACAAATAAAAAAATCAAAGTGCCGTACGCACTGTAATTGGTCGTCACTGAGAAATTGGACATACCATTGCATTCCGGCTTTAGAATTAGGGTAAAACAACTTTAATTTCTATTACTTTCACAACACGTAGGTTCTATCCTAGTGTATGATATTTCCGTGAATGTTAATTAGAACTAATATTATTTTACACGAACGTAAGACCTTTATGCAACATGGGTACCGACAAAAAAGCAACTTTTTGTGAAAACTAAATTTGTAAAAATTCTCGATTGTTAAATAGTCATGGTTAGATTATCCCTGCAAGCCTTTTTTTATAAAGCCAAAACAGAAAAATTATGGAAATATGATAGCTTAAGTTTAAGAGCAAATGCTGACAGCAGGTTCATGAAATTTCAAAACCCTCTCTTTTTCTGGGCAGAAATTAACAAGTTCCTAAACAGCGCTGATTATAAACAAAGGAAAAAACAATTGATACTATTCTTTGGGCGAATTCTTTAGACAGCTTGAAAGCATAATAATCAAATTTGCTCTCCAGAAGAACTTTCAGTACTTTGATTAACTTATGGCTTGAAAATAATTGAGTGGCAGTATCATCTTTGTTTACACCTCGATATGATTGAAAGAAAGGGTTGGTTAGACGCGTTCATCACTAGCGGAAAATCCTTGAAGCATTCATCTTTAAAGCGTGTGACCGTCCAGTTTTCTATACTCCTTTTGATAATTCTTAACTTATAAAATGAAATGATTTTTTCTGTTTTCCCGTCAGAATATACGTCCAGTTGGGCTAAAAACAGTTTTGGTAAATTGCAGCGACACAATCTCGAATTCATGGTTATATAAATTGGTCTACGACCAATTAAAAATGGCATTGTTTAAACCCATTTCCACACAAAGTTCCTCTACCCCTTAACCCATTCCAACTTAATCCCTCCTTTTTACGCCCCTCAAGAAAAAAGCTTTGGAAAACATTGTGGAAAATGAAGACATTGCTTGTATCAAGCAATTTCTTCATTATCCACAATGTTTTCTATCCAAAAAGATGAAAAAAATTAAAATTCCATCAACTTGAAATTGTCGTCTGCAGCTTCTTTCAATTTGGACCAGTCTAAAACTTAGCTGTTTGGGAATGGGTTAAACCATCGTGGACAATGCGAAATGGTTGTTCAAAGCAACTTCTTCATGGTCTACAATGTGGCTTACATTGAATCATAAGGAATTTTTGAAATTTTATCAAATGAAAATAGTCGTCTGCAACTTCTTTCAATTTACACCAGTATAATTTAATTTTCAGTTTCGTCTATCATACTGGGGCGTTCTGATTGGTCGAAAAAAAATATTCATAACTCCATGAACAAAATTTTGAGCAAGCAGCGATTTCGTATGCCTCCGCACAAAATAGTCTCATACAAAAAGGTATCAAAATTTGTAAAGCTTTTGTTTTTCGATCGATGCTATTAAATTATAAGAAATGAAGAGAATATTTTTGTTTTCATGGAGGTATAAACCGAAAAACCTAATCACACAATGTATGAATCCGCTTCGCGTATTCATACAGTGTGATTAGGTTTTTGCGGTTCATGCCTCCGTGAAAACAAAAAATATTCTCTTCATCTCTTGAATGAAATTTTGTCGTCTGGTAATCGGTAAACTGAAATTTTCTATTTTCCTTAACCCATTCCAACACAAAGACGCTTACAACAAGCACTTTCTTCATTTTACACAATGTTTTCTACCCAGAAAGTGGGGAAAAAAAATCTAAAATTTCAAAAACTTTAAATTCTCGTCAGCAACTCCTTTCAATTTTGACAAGTATAGTATTTCCTAGTCTGGTAAATGGGTTAAAAATTACATGAAACACTTTCCGGGGTGTTTTCTGAGAATGGATATCTCGTGGAAGCGTCCGCTAATTTGATCTGTAAATTTAGATATATATTTAGATACTAACAAATGTTCAATCTGTCGCACCGGTGATATAGTTAATTATACCCCTGGTGATTCTCCTACCAATCTTATTTGATTTAAATCCGACAAAAGTGAAAGTTTACACGAGAATATTTCTCTAGTCACGGTAAAAAGAATTAGAAAACTGAATAATCAAGCATAAAGGGACCATCCGGATGTTCTGTAAAACAAATATTTGGAAAATAGAGTTTATCCAACAGAGGTCAATCAAAGACCGCATTTTGGTTATACAGTAAATCTTGTATTAAGCGACCACTCAAGGGACTGAAAGAGGGTGGTCACTGGTGAGAATGGTTGCTAAATACATGATTAAGTTAGATCGATTTGCTTGAATATATAAACTATTGCGGAATACTCATTCAATCCTATGTCATTCGAACTCATTGGAACCGTCTTATTAAGACGATTCTAATGAATTCGAATGACAAAGGGTTTGAGAGATGAAGAATCTAAGACACGAAGAAAATTTCGTTTTTTCCTGTAGGAAATTAAACCTTACCAAACTTTTTAATATTCAAATGCGAAATTGTTTCATACAGAAGTGTTACTATGGATCAATTTTCATACCCCTATGAAAAGAACACAAAATACGTTCATCTACTACTATTTGATACCGTTAAGGCAATAAGTTGGAACATTGTCACATAAGCAAGGATACTATATGCTTGGATGTCTGGTATTTAGGGCTTTTTTTTTGTAATACAATACATTCCATTCTTTTTGTGACGGTATATCGTTACAATGATTTCATCATCTGACGAAAGCGTCGATCACGTTTTCTTTAGACGTCTACGAGAAACGTATAAAAATCAAGCCCAATCAGAATCAAAATATTGCGTTCTTCCACCGCTAAACATGGTTATTTTTTTGTCTGAAGTGACCTATGATTGTTAGATGTTTTGAATTTCAATAAATGAACTTGTCCTGTGAATTTAACCCTTTCCTGGTTAATCCCTGGTTTTTACATCCCTGTGATTTTATAATTGAGAAAACCTTGTGGGAAAAGAAGAAATTGCTTGTGATAAGCAATTTCTTCTTTTTCCACAATATTTTCTACCCTACTAAATGGTTATTTTTCAAATAAAATCAACTTTAAATTTTCGCCTGCAAAACCTTTGAATTTGGACAGGTCTAAAATTTTGCAAAACAGGAAAGGGTTAAGCGTTGTACCAATCAACGACACATTGTACATACAATATCATACCGCAATGCGCTTATCTAGAACGTTTTTTTCGAAAGCTAAACCCGGTTTCACAAAATGTCTAAAACTTTCAGAATTCCAATACTTGTGATGACAAATGGTCACCATTTTTATTAGACGCACTGTGATGGATTTCCGTCATTCCTTCTAGAGCGGTTAGACATTACTTACCAGATTGTTTAGATTCAAGTCAGAGATTGTGAAATAAAAATGCCAGTATAGCCAAACTAGTTTATCATGGGTAACCTTAAAACTTCGCATGTTAAGTAACCCATTGTCATTGAACGAGAGGAAACATTATATTTAATAAACCGTTCGCTTGAAACGATCTGAAATCCGTTTTTTAGACATGCTTACAAAATGTCTATCGTCATTATAAATTTTCATTCCAAAATTTGCTTGTATGAAGTAATCACAGTTTACCATTTTTACTCTAAAACCAGTTACTTTTTCCAAAAAGTTTTATTTTGCTGTTTCCCTGGTGACGTAGCAGTTTTCAAAGGATTGTTGATTATGTGTGGTAATCAACAAATACTAAAAATTTAGACAAATCTAAGACTATGCATGCTGGGCCTTTTTTAAATTTTCTGATCCTTACTTAGAATAGCTCTCAAGTCTTTCTCTGCGGAATCCATGCACACAAAACTTGTTATGTAGGTTTGAAAAATGATCATGTGATAAAATTCGGGAATCAAACAACCAAAACTATCAATCTCTCGTGGTAACAGTCAACCTTGCTAAAGCGACCACCTTTATCAATCTACCACTTTCATAAAGCGACCAGCATCTAAACCCCCTTTCCGAAAACAAAGTATCTTCATAATAGGTCGTTTTTTCTGATAAAATTACCAAAATCTGAATCCTATGTTGATGGAACTCATTATAATTGTCTCAATGAGACGATTCTAATGAGTTCCATCAGCATAGGATTAAATGAGCATCCTGCTATACTTTAGGTGTGCAGTCGAACCGATTCATCGTACATGTCCCTTAAAGTGTATTAAGCGACCATGCATTAAACGAGCAGATTTTGGCCGTCCCTTGGTGGTCGCTTAATGCAAGTTTAACTGTATATGGCTTGTTACTTTATTTAATGCCTTACATGCTGATCTATCCAATTATTTCTAATACTTGTTTGGGCGCGTCTGAAGATGAGCAAAATTTGGATTTTTTTTTTTTTTTTTTTTTTATCAAAGATAAGAACTCGTCAGTTTCAAGTAGTTTTTCCCTTTTACAGAATGTTTACTACCATCCGTGATACAGTAGGGCTTGTATTAAGCGGCAACTGAAGGGACGAACAAAAGATGGTCGCCTTTAAGAATGGTAGCTTAATACATTTTTGCGACATAAATGAAGGATCGATTAGATTACTAAGTCCTACGTTGTTCAAACTCATTAGTATCCCCACATTGAAACAGTTTTAATGCGTTAGAACAACATGAGATTTAGTTACGATATATATATTTTTTTTTACAAAATCGTCCACATCTCGAGAGCCTTAATTTGAGCAAAGGAATTCTTCAATGAAAGTGGTCGCTTAATAGAGGCGGTCGCGTAAGCAAGATTGGCTGAACTCATTTCTCAATTATCATACAGTTTGTATCGAGTTAGAACAGTCTTGAAATTTTGTCGTCTGGTGATGGGTGGGTTTTGATTATAGAGTAATTATTCTGTCGTCTGGTAATAAGTAAGTAAGTAAGTAGTTTTTTTATTATAGTGACATGTGTATAATGAAATGTAGTACAACAAATAAAATAAATATATGAACACCCGGCCCCATGGGCCTATATGTCACTTTCAAACATTGGAATTACAAATGTTATTGAAAAAAAATATACATGGTAGGGGATAGATGATTTAATTATTGACAGAGCGAGATTTTTTATTATTATTATTATTATTTTTTCTTTTTAACATTCTGCATCAGTTTCTTTTGAATGACTATTTATGATTAAGCCCGTCGACGATCCAGCCAGGCCCCCCAAATGGGAGCCGGGATTTAACCGCCGTAAAGCCATTGGTATCTTTTTTTTTTTTTTTTTTTCGGAATAAACCTTAATCAAAACATCATTCGACTGGCCATTTTTTTTCTGAGGGTTATTTTATCCGCCATAATGGTGGTGATGGTAATGGTGTCGCTTAATACAGGCTGTCACTTAGGCAAGATGGGCTGTACTCATATCTCAATTTTCATACAGTTTGTATCGAGTCAGAGCAGTCTAGAAATTTTGTCGTCTGGTAATTGTGTGGCTTAATAAAGACGGTCGCGTAAGCAAGATTGTCTTTTCTGTAATGCTTTCAGGTGGATTATCGAGAAATAACGGTAGATTATCATTTGATAAACTCACCGCCTATCCAGTGAAATTATCTTATATAACTTATGCCCCGCTTTCGTTCAATTCATCCTATCTGACGTTATCTAAGCAGAGCAAAATAAGTGACGTCATCATAAGCGTTGCATAGCAGTCACTTGCAAAATGACGCGCTTTAAGAAAATTTGTCATGTAATTTTCGCATTTTGTCTAATTTTTGCATTAAAGAAATAGAACAATCGTTTGTTTTTCGAATAAGATCGATTAATATTTCGATTCGTGAACAACAAAAGCTATATTTTCACTCGTGGCTTCGCCACTCATGAAAATATAGCCTTTGTTGTTCACTCAATGAAATATTAATCGATCTTACACTGAAACAAACGATTATCCTCTATTTCTTATTCCTCAATTATCATAAAGCTTGTGTCGAGTCAGAACAGTCTAGAAATACTATCGTTTGGTGATGGGTGGGTATTGATTACAGAGTAATAATTCTGTGATCAAATTATGAGTCAATTTCTTGGAAATTGTTACGGTAAGGGTGACAAATTATGGTAAGGCAGGATTATATTACTGAGCCTTGTCAAGCGAAAAGGTACTATCTTGAATCTGCTAAAGCTATTTACCCTGGGAAGTCTGCTATTATTGCGCAGACTGATCAGAATCGATATGTTTCGTGTTGGCTGATTTTTCAGAATGTTCAAGTTATTTTGCTTTAGTATATTTTCATAATTGAAAAACCGTCTATATACATGTATGTTGCTGTTTAACCTATTCCCACACAGTGACCTTTTTGGACGCCCCTAAGAAAAAAAAGACAATTGGGAAAACATAGTGTGAAATGAAGAAATTGCTTGTAACAAGCAATTTCTTCATTTTACGCTATGTTTTCTTCCCTTTAAAATGATAAAAAAAAAACACTCCTAAAATAGCATTAACTCTAAATCATCGTGTGTAACTCCTTTCAATTTGGACCAGTCTAAGACTTTACCGTCTGGTAGATCTAATGGTTTTATTTCTCGAACACACTATTTTTGCGTGTCTCAATGAGACGATTCTATTGGGTTTTAACAACGTAGAAGAATTCAGAAATGACTGATGTATGCAATCGAATATACCCTTCATATATGTCACGAAACAGTGTATTAAGCAACCATTCTCTTAAGTGACCACTTTTAAGCCTACCCTTGAGTTGTCACTTTATACAAATGTTACCGTAATTGTTGTGCGTGTAATCTGACCCTTGTCATGTTGAACCATGAATAGTCCTTTTTTCCCTTTCTTGCAGGAGGTATAGGCAAAGATCAGTCTGCACATATGTGCAGGCTGATCTTTGTCTACACCCCCTGCTTGTCAATTTTTAGACAGAGTTATTCATACGATAAAATTTCAAAAGAAATATTAACCCACGATTGATCATCCAGTGCTTTCAGCCGTGTGATTTGTCTTCAGTTCTGTGGATTGTGTATAAGTTTTAACCCTTTTCCTGTTTTGCAAAAAATCTGACCTGTCTAAATTCAATAGTTTTGCAGATGAAAATCTAATTTGGACTTGACTTAAAATAAACATTCAGATGGGTATAAAATATTGTGGAAATAGGAAAAATGGCTTGTTTCTAGCAATTTCTTCTTTTTCTACAATATTTTCTCATTTATAAATTCACGGGAACGTAAAAACCAGGGAATGAACAGTAAAGGGTTAAGTTTATTCTTAAGAGGAATATCTTCCTGCAAATTTTGCTTCGTATACATGTATGTGTATTCATAGCTTTTTATTTGACATCTGTGCATCGCTCTAGAAGATTCATAAATTTAAATGGGAGGGGGGGGGGGGGGGGAATAGTGCGTGCACGGATATAGTACGAAATAATAATAAAAAAAAAACTCCCCTAGGTCTTTAACGTGCTTGACGTAAAACATCGTCAAAATGACCTTATTTTTTTGGAAAAACGATGTCTGAAATAACGGAAAAAATAGTTCGTTGGTTTTGAAATCAGGGAGCTCGATCCTGACAATCTCGAGAGTCGAGGTCGTCTGACAAAAGAGCTAGTCGGGCAGTCATTAATGCTATGCCGACATGAAACTGTTAACTTATGTTCGTATATATTTTCTTCATAGGCCTTATTTCTTACTGACAAGCCCTTGTTCTCTCTTTTGTGACTCCAACATTTAAAGGTATGCCTACCCTTTAGAACCTTAATATTTAGTTAGAGTGACACCCTATACCGCCACAGCGCGAATGTCGCAAAAGAAGTGTGCGAAAAGATGGTGCGTTTGTGAATAGCTGTTACGCTAACCTGTCATAACAGTCCAAAAATCGATTGACTAATCAGATTATTCATTTATACCTATGCCTATTGAAGCTGTGGTTACGACTTTAGGTCGCCAACCAATTATAAGCTTTTTATTTTATGTCCCTGTGTTCACTACGTTTATCAAACTGTCATGTTGGAGGTATTTAGGCATGGCAGGCGATCCGGGAGTTAGGACGTGCCTTAAGCGTTCATTCACTTAAGCGATTACTTTTTGTAGTTCTCGTAAGTTGTCGCTAAACCCGTTCCAACATAGTGACGCTTTTCGGTGCCAAACAAGAAAAACAATCGGGAAAACATTGTGTAGAATGAAGAAATTGCTTGTAACAAGCAATTTCTTCATTTTACACAATGTTTTCTATCCAGCGAGTTGAAAAAATCTAAAATTTCATAACCTTTAAATTGTCGTCTGCAACTCCTTTCAATTTGGACCAGTCTAAAATTTTGTCGTCTGGTAATGAGCTAATAAAATTTTCACGATATATCTAGACTTCCTATAACCTCGATATTATGGTACAAAAAGAAATATACACGCTGTATGAATTAGTATGACCGGTTACTCTTATTATACAATTGTTTATCTAAAATTCCCAGAAGGATTGATTTATAGAACATGCTGACCGTGACAGTCGACTTCATTTACAAGTAGTTCTATTTTCCAAGAGACAAATCTTTATTTGTATATTTCATGTATCCCTTGGGAGACATTTAGCGTCTACATTGATCAAAGCGCCGAGGGTCCTGAAATTGTTTTATCAGTTAATATCAGGGAGTATCAATGAAAATTTATCATAGATATTCCGAATCATAGTATGTTTAACCCTTTCCTGTTTCTCGAAATTTTAGACTGGACCAATATGAAACACGTTGCAGATTACAATGAAAAGTGAGTGCAATTTGAAACAAAACCATTCTATGTGGTAGAAAATATTGTGATAAAAGAAGAAATTGCTTGTATCAAGCAATTTCTTCTTTTAGCACAATATTTTCTTATGTATAAAACTGCATGGACATAAAAACCAGTGATTATACAGGAAAGAGTTAAGTACTTGCCTTTGAACCAAAATTGAGTAAATTTTGACAGAAATGCAAATTTGATTTTCATTTCTTCTCGTCATACGTTCTTTTTCTAGAATTACCATTTTCATATTGTAGACGGTTCTTTTATTCATAGTATTTATGCATTCATTTATTTATTGTTTTATAATGAGACGAGGTCAAATACCTGTTTTGTGACTAAGATAATCTTGAAAGATTGCCTTAACCCATTGCCACACAATGACGCTTTTACGCAATTTCTCTTTTTTCCACATTATTTTCTACCCTACTGAATGGCTTTTTTTCAAATCAAATCGACTTTCAATTTTCGTCTGCAAAACCTTTGAATTTGGGCAGGTCTAAAATTCCAGTGTTTTTATGGTGTCGTTATTGTCTGACTTGTGCAAAACTTTAGAAAACATTGGGGAAAATGAATAAATTGCTTATCACAAACAGTTTCTTTGTTATGCAAAATGCCTTCTACTCTTAAATACATTGTTAAACATTTACTTCATCTAAATATTGTCGGTAAATTTGGATCGATCTCCTTTTTTCCCGTATGTTAATGGGTAGATAGTATATTTCATAACTGAAAATCATTTTTCCCCGCTTAAGCAGATATTCCTTGAACAATGATCAAAAGTCAATTTTGCCCACTAATATTAACTTTCTGTGGGTGTGTTGGAGGGGGTGGTGTGTTTTTTCTTTAGTAATTGGTAGATTGCTATGTTTTGCGTACTTTTTCCTACACTGCTAAACTTCCAAACGTTAAGTGCACGCACAACCGGCCAAATACAAAAGAAAATTTTGGTAATTTGGACTGTTTTCCCTACCTAATCACTGGTTCATTTCCCACGAACACAAATTAAGACTGACACTAATCAACTGGTGTCCCGTCCCAGACAGCACTAACTATCATTGAAATGCAAGAAATGCAGGAAACCATTGTCCGAAATGAAGTTCAAGGTCATGCCTAGTCATTCGGAATACATCCAATTTGTTCGCTGCAGACAATAGCGAAGAGGTGTAAGCGCACTGAAGCATTGGGTTTTACGGTTCATACCTCCATGCAAACATAAAAAAAAATATTCTCTTCATTTCTTATAATCTAATAGTATCGAGCGGGAAAAAAAAGCTTTACAAATTTTGATACCATTTTGTATAGGACTATTTTGTGCGGAAGCATAAAAATCGCTGCGTGCTCAAAATTTTGTTCTTGGAGTTATGATAATTTTTTTCGACCAATTAGAACGCTCGTTTCTGGTAGACGAAATTAAAAATTAAATTATAAAGAATTATCCGGGGTCTCATTATTTACTACGCCAATAAGGAGACTACCGGATAACCAAGCATGTATTAATGATAATAACTTTAATTTCCGTAAATCGGGGAATGAACCTGAAAAAAAACTTTATCCCTCTATTGTATGAATCGGCTTGGCGTATTAAGGTTTTAGTTTTATACCTAACGAAAACAAAAAATCATTGAAGTACATACCCATATGTTTATGAAGTATAAATCCACTTCGCTGTTCATACAGAGTGATTAAGTAGTAAGGTTAATACCTCATTTGAAACAAACAAAAAGCATTCTCTTCATTTCTTAGACGAATATAATGTAAGATATTGTTCGGCATTTTACTTACAGGCCTGTACTAATTCAATATGGTTGGTTTTTATGTCTACATTTTAGATTCCTAAAGAGCCACGCCATCATGTTTTCTAATTGAAAAAAAAATATTCTTAACCCTTGTCATACTGAATAAAATCCTCTTAAAATTTATGTTAAAATCAAAGGACTGAGAGCACAGTAGACACTCATTTTGGTTTGGTAATTATTCAGAAAATTACTGGTATAAACAATACTGGCTTTAAAGGGATAAACGGGGTCAAGACATATATGCAGCCTGATCTATGTCTAGACCATCTGTCAAACAGCATGACAAGGGTTAAAGTATGATAGATAAGGGCAGGAGTGGCCTTGTTTTGAAGGTCTCTGGTCGACTGTTGAAAGATTTATGATTCACTCGTCCATTTGCTAATTGAATTTACTTACTGAAAATACATTAAATGAAATTAGAGAGAGTCTAAATATTTTATGGTGGGTTTTTAATCTGCTTAATTGTGGTGAAAAGGTGAGTTGAATTTCAGCGAAATCTGGATTGCCGAGTGTTACTGAAATCAAATTACTGTTGATTGCCAGTGTTCTAAAAACCACTATTCGTTGATTAATGGTTTATCCATTTGTGTTTTTTGTTTTGTTTTGTTTTGTTTTTGTTTTTGTTTTGTTTTGTTTGTTTTGTTTTTTTTGTTGGTATAATGATTCACTGATTGATTGGCTGGTCGATTGAAAAATACCCTGGAATCATCTCGCAACCACTTGAACATAATCATAGTATGACGTCATTAGATATCGGGTACGTCACGTGTGATTATAATGGTTTAAAACAGAATGTCGTTGTCGTATCTAATAAAGCAAATATCACGTTTTTTAAATGGTTGGCGACCTAAACGTCGTAACCACAGCTCACCAAAACATCAAAAAAAAACATTTCACATAAACGTCGACAAATCGAGGGTTTAGAGCAAAAAAATAGTATGGCTCTATACAATGTATAGAGCCATACTATGTTTTTGCTCTAAACCATCGAAATGTTGAAGTTCAAATTTCAATTCCGGTCTAAATTAATCTTTTGATTGGTCGATTGATTCTTTCGTTGACATTCGCAATCGTGAATTTTTCTGTAGTGCTCTGGACCTGCAATCACTTACTATCTAACCGTTTCGTCTAAAAATGACGAGTAAAACTTTAATTAGCGTGTTTAGTATATCTCGTCAAGTTATAAACGTGAATTTTGTCGGTACTACCATCACTTTCTAAATAATTCATCGCAACAAAATCGTAGATATCTTGTAAACGACAAATTGCCTCGAAAAACTTTCACGATAATTCTAATATATGATGAAAAGTTACCGAACAAGAACATGGTATCCGCCGTTTTGTTAATTCTTCTGTGAAATTGTGGCATCCAGTGTTTGTATTGAGTTTTTTTTTTTTTTTTTTTTTTTTTTCTGTTTGTTTTCAGGGGGGGGGGGTAGTTGTTTATGTTGTTGTTGGTTGTTGTGTTTCATTGTTTTTCTTTGTGTTTTTTTTTTTGTTTTGTTTTACTTCATTATCTTTTGGTTTAGGTAACAAGAAGCAAGTAGCGGCATTTTCCAAAGAAAAACTACCTCATCCACCTTCTGCAGTCGGTTGGAGGTGTTGTTGTCGATTCAATCTTTGGGGATTTTTGGGCGCGAAAACTGACAAAAAAGGCTTCAGCTGTGATATAATCACTCATCTCGTACTCGCAGACCTAATATAAATCTTAACCCATGTCATGCTGAACGCGGAATATTCCTGTTTAGCAGGAGGTATAGACAAAGATCAGCCTGCACATAAGTACAGTCTGATCTTTGTCTACAACTCCTATTTGTCTCCTTCTACCAATAGTTGTTTATAGAAAGCATTTTTTTAAATTATCTTTTAACCTTAACGAATCCTTCAAGTGCTTTCAGGACTTTGATTCTAATGCAAATTCAGATAAGGATTTTATTCAGCAAGTCATGGGTTAATGTACATTACAATCTGTGTGATCCGAAAATTACGGATCGCTGGTCACGCACCCTGATCGCTGGTCACGCACCCTGATCGCTGGTCACGCACGCTGGTCACGCACCCTGATCGCTGGTCACGCACCCTGATCGCTGGTCACGCACGCTGGTCACGCACCCTGATCGCTGGTCACGCACCCTGATCACTGGTCATGCACCCTGAGCTCCAAATAGATACTTCCATTTCGATATTAAATCGCATTATTTCGGAAAATTTATGGTCAATAACATGAAGCAAAAACAGTAGCAATTTAGGTTGACGGCGTAGACGTCCTCACTATAGTATGAATAAGTTGTAGTTACGAAGTATAAGTCGCAAGTCCAACTAAAATGCTTCATATAAATGTCGACCAATGTGGGGGTTCAAAGTTCACTTACCGTCTAATTGGACGATTTTATTGGTCAATCAATTTTTATTGGCAGCTACGATCCGCCGAGCCGCCGTCATAGCGCAGTCGATAGCGCGTCAGACTCCTAATCTTCAATCACGGGATGTCATGGGTTCGATCCCCGGCGGCGGCACATATTCTTTCCGACATCTGTCTCTCACCAATGGGTGGATAATCGTAAACCTAAGTAGATAGCAGCTGGAGGCTAGGAAAGAATTTAGTGGTAGTACTGGTGTGAGAAATACCAGGAATCCATTGTTAGGTGCTCCAGCCGCCGCGATATGACTGAAATGCTGTTAAAAGCGGCGTTAAACCCCATTCAATCAATCAACGATCCGCCGATTCTATTATATCTGATTTCATAAGATTAAAGAAAGTCGTCGCTTGTAGAGGTAGTCGCTTAACCAAGAGTGGATGTTTTGATCAAAGGACTATACTTTGTGTCGATCGGCTATCGATCAAGGACGGTGACAATATTACGTCGTCGTCGTTCTAAAACGACGTAACTACAGCTTGAATCAAGCTGTAGTTACGACGTTTTAGAACGACAACGACGAATTTAGCCACGTTCCTAGAGCCTCACTAAAACTCGACGCGCTTTTACCCTATTATACATATATAGAATTTGGGAAAATCGTCAATAATAGCACGAGAATATTTCACATTCATTCACTGATTAGGTAAAATAATCTCGTGGCTTCTTAATGATATTTTATGGTTTGAAATATGGCCGAGAGAAATAAACCAGTTGATTAACTTCGCATATTACGTTGGTAAAATATGCATTAGTTTTTACAAGGTAGAACCTCTCAGAGTGTCTCCCGATTCGATTATTTAGTTTGCTTTATGATTTCCCTTTCGTAACCGATTAATATAACAAAAAACAAACCCAAAATTGACACACAAAATATTCCATAAAACGAAATACGATGACAAAACAGATTTGGGTTGTTTTCAACTTATATCCACTGAAAAGCTGTTTCTGAAATCGACCGCATTCTGATCTTACATTGTGCGGTCCCTTAACAATATTGTTCTTTTTCTTCGGATTTTAATACCAGTCATGTATTCATGATTGCCAAACGGTTTCCGGAGATTAAAATTTTGGTCTCTGTTTCGCACTTCTTCGAGATATAAAACGGATATTAACATTAAAGCGGACTTATGTCAGCCCGATTATCTCAGTTGGTAGAGCACTTGACTTTAAACCTCAAGATCACGGGTTCGAGCCTTGGGCTGACCATACTTACTAACAAACTAATTCTCTTTCGGATGAGACGTTAAACCGAGGCCCTGTGTGACGATGCTATCCATCGAGCACGTTATAGAACCAGGCGGAGCTCTCAGCAGTTTCGTCCTGTATCCTTGCACTATCCCCCGTAAAAACTAACCGTCTTCTGGGGGCGTCGCTCATATGGGCAAGTGCTACGGTAGCGACGATAAATAAACGGAAATACGCACAAGAGGACGCATTAGCGATTTCATCTTGAACTCGCCAAAGAATGAATAACCGTGTGTTATATTAAACGAAAAATAAAAAGCCAGAAACACCAACTAACTTAAAAATAATGATAGACTGGGAAAGAAGAAAAGTAAGGCCGCGTATATTGTTTTATTCTGTCCATTGCGCGTTTAACCGTGTGTAATGAATGTACCATATAAGACAAACCCGTAATTATGTAATAAAACGAACAGTCCTTAAATTTGTTGATAAATGTGGATAACTTACACTATTTGACGGGTCGCAGTTGTCAACAAAAATGGAATAAACCCAATAAATAGGGAATATTACAATAGTGTCATTTTCTATTTGTTGTTATCGTGTTCGAGAATCGTGTGTAGGTATTTTTTATTGGATGAGACCGAAGGTCGAATCCAATAAAAAATACCTACTTACGATCCGAGAACACGATAATAAAAAATAGAAAAACACACTATTGTAATATTCCTTTTATTATATACCTTTTCGGATATGACATAGGGAAATTCTCTTAAATGATTAAGAAATAACCAACTTTCCGACAAAAAACGGACGTCAATACACAAAAAAAGGACTCCGTGTTTAACGGTACTCGACGAATACGGTTTTTTGGTACACGCCGAATATTGATTTTTTTTTCTGTCGAGTTCTATAACATAGCCAGATTTTAATCCATATCTTTTATAGGTATATAATAAATCGTTGATTTCGAACAGAAATGATCGTTGATCTCCGATAATCATGTTATGCGTTTTTTGTTGGTTTGACGTGTAGTTACGTAGTTTTTGGTCGCCATACAAAATTCATTTTTTTCATGTTTCTGGCCATAAATTATGCAAATGAATGTTGTCTGATATTTACCGAGACTAAATGCCAAGTTGAATATCTTTGCTTTCCTGAAATATCAAATATTCCTACAAAGCGAGGACCAAGTACAGGGTTCAGATCAATCCTACACCATCGTATTTCAATTATCATATTTACTCATTTTACTATTATGAAGCACGTATACCTTCCTTTTTAAGTCAAATGACACATGTCCTTTTAACCCACTCCAACTCAAGCCCTCCTTTTTACGCCCCACTAGAAAAAAGCTTTAGAAAACATTTTGGACAATGAAGAAATTGCTTGTAACAAGCAATTTCTTCATTATCCACAATGTTTTCTATCCCAAAAGAAGAAAAAAATTAAAATTCCATCAACTTGAAATTGTCGTCTGCAACTTCTTTCAATTTGGACCAGTCTAAAATTTTCTTGTGTTGGAATGGGTTAATCTATAGTGGAGTCTGTAGTCTACTTTTAAAACGCAGGACTCGGGCCAGGAAGGACCTGAGTTCGAATCCCGCTCGCGTCATGGGAAGTTTTCTAAACAAACGATTAACTCCACGTAACTCCTCTCCACCCAATGGGTACTCGTGAGGGTTATAAGCCAATGTGTCGTGGCTGTACTCGCGCCATCTGTTAACAGCCGACTTAGAACTCGATGATCGTGGGTTAAGTTGTAAAGTGCTTTAGATAAGTATTTGTAAAGCTTTTATGTCGGGTTGGTGACTTAAACTTCGTTATTCAAGCTGTAATAACGACGTTTAGGCCGCCAACCAACTATTAGCACTTTTGGCGCATGCTGCTTGTCATGAAATGAAATTTTGCATGATAACGCCTTTAAACATCGAAGCGGGACTTCCTGTTGGAGTAAGTGGGCGTGGCCAACTAAGTAAGTGGGCGGGGGCAAGCGGTTGGTCTACTGTTGGAGAGAATGTAGGCTGAGCCTGGCTTTGAACTCGCTACCCTTAGGTTTAAGGCTTAGAACGCAGCGCTCTACCGACTGAGCTAAATTAGAACAATTGAAGGAATCACAAAAATAAGTGAACTTTGGAAAGTCCTCATAAGAAACCAACGATATCTTGATTAAAACCAATACGTGTGATAGAATTAAACACTAACCACGCAGACAACAATATAGGTCGTATATTTTTGTCGGAGTATGTTACAGACATGGAAAAACAATATAAGCCGGTTTTCTTTTCGAATAAGTTATGGATACACTTTGACAACATAGCTACACAGAAACACGAGTAATTCTGGTGGATGCGATATTTTATACAATCAAGAGTATCGCGAAAGGAGACAGACACTTTGACAAAGGGCGAATTGTTGGGCAATTTGTCAGATTAGGCCTTAACCAATGTATTGAATACTAAGTATTTATGACCGAAATGAAAATCTACATGGGAATTCTTTCTACCCCTTCACCCTTTCATGTAAAATCCCTGGCTTTTACGTCCCTGTGATTTATCGAGAAAACATCGTAGGAAGAGAAGAAATTGCCTGTAACAAGCAATTCTTCTTTTCCCACGATATTTTCTACGATGTGTGTTGGTTTCTTTTCAAATGGCACTCACCCCTTATTACTGTCTGCAGCCTTTTTTTAAAAAATTTGAACAAGTCCAAAATTTTGAAATCCAGGAAATGGTTAACCCTCTCCTGTTTAATCCCTGGTTTGTACTTCCCTGTGATTTAATACTTGTGAGAATATTGTGGGAAAAGAAGAAATTGCTTTATAAAAGCAATTTCTTTTTTTTCTCACAGAATTTCTACCCTAAATGTTGGTTACTTTTTAAATTACACTCATATTTAGTTGTTGTCTGCAGCTTGTTTCAAAATTGGACAAGTCTAAAATTTCGAAAAACAGGAAATGGTTAAAAAGGAAAAAAAAACTCCAATTTGAGTGACAGAGACGAGAAATTAAGCAGATATACGTTATTTGATATCTCAGTCTAATTGCCAAGTCGGAGGTCAGTGGGCGTGGTCTGCGATCGGTCCATTCCTAGAAATGTCATGCATATGCACGTATCTTTTGCGACAGAGAAACGCGGGGTTCAAGCTCGACAATATTCGCACACAATCCCGCTTTTCTACGCACCTTGAGAAAAGTTTTGAGGAAAACAAGGTTTAAAATGAAGAAATTGCTTGTTAAAAGCAGTTTCTTCATTTTCTACCTGTTTTTCTACACAAATAGACGGATATACGCAAAATTCTCTGAACTTTGAATTGTTGTCTGCAACTTCTTTGAGTTTGGACTAGTCTAAAATGCTGTCGGGTGGGAAAGGGTTAAACTTTACATCATCAACCCTTTATCAGATGGACTGTTCAAAAGTGAAAGAAGTTACAGACGATAATTTTGAATTCATGAATTTCAAACACATTTTGAATTCATGAATTTCAAACACGTGTTGACTCTGACCTAGTCGCACAAAAACTCGCATTTTACGACCCTTAAGACAAATAACATCTCGAAAATATTGTGGAAAATTGTGAAATCGCCTGAACAAATTTGAGATTGAGGTCTGTATCTTCTTTTCATTTAAACCACTCTAAATACTTTTTTCTATCTCCTGGTAATGGGTTAAGGGAAGAGACCATCGTGGGAATGAAGAAATTTCATATAACAATTTCTTCATCTTTCGCAGTTCTTTCCAATCCCGTCTTTTTTTTTCTTGAGCGCCGTATTAAGGCGGGATTGTGTTGAAATGGGTTAAAACTCGAGTGATATTTCAGATTTATTAAGAATCTTGTTAAAATCATGACACCTATATTATTTTCATCTAATTGGTACTTGATAAATCCTTTACCTTTGGTTTCACCCAAGTCTGTTTAAGTTCAACTTAGGAAAAGGCAAATCGATAAATTCTTGAACTCTTCCAACTGACTCAGTACGTGTGAATTTTATTTCTAATAACAAGCAATTCAGGAAGTGTACTTTGAAAAAATAAAAGTACTGAAAGTACTGTAATCTAGCAAAGCATGGGTAGAAAACATTGTTGACATTGAAGAAATTGCTTGTTACAAGCAAATTCTTCATTGTCCATTATGTTTTCCAAAGGTTTTTCCTTGAGATGCTTAAAAAGTGGAATTGAGTGGGAATGGGTTAAGTAGCATGCTTTTGACAGAGTTTTCTGCCATTTGAATAGAGTTTGCAATATTCCTGAACTTTATAAGAACTATATTTTTTATGGCGTAGGCATTTAACTGATTTAGTGGTTAAACCTCCAGTGGCAGTTTGCATTCGTTGAACTTTGAGACGACTTCAAATTTCGTCTGTTAACTTAAGCTATCAAAGCTGACGCTTTGCTATCTAAAACAAACAAACACACAAACACACACACACACACACTAACAAAAAAAAAAAAAAAAAAAAAAAAAAAAAAAACGATTTGCGTTGGCAATACATAATGACGTCCATGCTGTATAACAATGCCGCGCAAAGAGTGTTTGTTAGAAAATAACGTCGCAAAGAGTAATCAAAAGACAGGTTTCATCAAAGAACTAAAAGTTCTTGAGTAATAATGTTATTGAAGTATATCATGGTTGTTTCAAAAAGTAATTTTTTCTCCGATAGTTTGTCAGGTTATTTCGTTTCGCCTACCTGTGGCACATTCGTCAATCATGGATCGGTTGGTTAAGAGCACATGAGTTTACGAACTACTTTAAGCCATTTCCATACGTCAGAATTTTAGTCTGGTCCAAAGTGAAAGAAGTTGCAGACGACATTTCAAAGTATGTGTAAATTTAAATATAATGACTAAATATGGAAGAAAACATTGTGGAAAAAGGAGAAATGGCTCGTGTCAAGCCATTTCTCCTTTTACCACTATGTTTTCTTTCGTATTGATTTACACGTTACTGATTGGAAATGGGTTTAAAGGGTAAGAAGGCAAAAGAGTGTTAGATTATGGATATTCGTTTTTCAGATTTCTCGAAATTAACGCCGAACCCTCGTACGCTACGAGAGCATTTTTCTTGCACAGAGTCCATGTACTCTAACCTGTTAATTATTTTGTTGCTGTTGTTGTTTTTTGTGTTTTTTTTTTTTTTTTTTTTTTTTTAATTTTGTCCCTGTTTAAAGTCAAAGGGGTAGCTGGAAGACAAAGCATTTCCATTCAGAGAAGGGGACCCTCAATCTTAAATGGGTCGACTATGCCTACATGGGTCGACACTAAAGTGTCCCGGGATCCCGAGGATCCCTAAAAATTGGAAGGAACGCCAGCAATCTCAGGCTAGGGATTCCGTCAGGATCATTCAATATGTTTCCAGTAAAATGGACCTTATAATGTATCAGCTAATGCTCCTGATTCTTTGTTTGCTTTTTTGTACAAAACACTGTTGATAATGAAGACATTGCTTGTAACAAGCAATTTCTTCATTTTCCTCAATATTTTCCGAAGTTTTTGTCCAAGTTGGGCTTAGAAGGGCAGGATTGCATGTAAATGAGTTAATGTATATCAATGAAGAATCTGCCACACTATAACAATACATTGTCAAGTTATTACATAATCTGATCGGACACATACGTAATTTTTACGTCATGCTTTTTTATTTTTTATGCATAATTGAAATCTTTGCCATAAATTACACTTATTGCCATTGTTGTGGTAGTGAAGTGTATGTTACGGTAGGAAAGTAAGTGTTACGGTAGTGAAAACTAGAGGTAAGAAGAGGTCCTGGATCACTGTATTAACTTTTTTTATACGAGCTATTTGATAATTTATTAATTGACATTACTTTTATATCGAAGGCAGACAATCACGGCAAATAAGAGTTATACAGTATCTGATTATCAATTCTAGAAAGAAATCTTAAATTGCTATTCTCCTAAAACTTGAAAAAATATACTGAAATCTAAAGCCTCGGTGTTATAGAAATCGATGCCTTTTTAGATTTCACTTCGTTTCGTGAAGTACTTTCCATTATTTTTAATTAATCTGAGACATATTTAAATCAAAGTGCTGTCAGTACTGTAAAGGCTCGCAACTGAATACTTGAGAAATGTTGTTGTTGTCGTGACTTTTAGCGTTGTTTATTTCTTTGGAAAAAAAAGAGATACGTTTCTGTTAGACTAGCACAATGCGATAGAGTCCTTAAAGCAAATATGCATTTGATGAAGTATTGCTTTATCAGAATTTGTCAAATCAATATTTTACCAAATACAATAGACAATCCATTGTTTTCAGATCTTAAAGTACCATTTTTGAAGACAATATTATTGTAGCTACATATGGAGTCACTCACCTCACAAGGCTAAATATCACCTTCCCATCAAAAATGGGTCTGTTATACACCATTTGCTTTTAGAATATTCATTTGATAACAGATAATTCGTGATATATCAATAATCAAGCACACAGCTGAATATTATAAAGATTATTAAAAAGTGCGAATCTGCAGTCACAATTACGTCACACTTTCGTTTCATGTGAAAAGAGACATTTGATTGGTGGAAAATCGACTTGACATAAACCGCAAAACAGAAATTGATTATAAGACAAAGGTTAAGAGGTCAATGTGCACAGTTTTGTCCGACTAAGGAAAATGACATAGATTTGCTCGAAAATCTTGTCTCTAATTCACGTTTGATATCACTTTTGATCAAAATCGTTGTTTTTCCGTGTAGGTTATTCATTTACGTTTATATTCGAGTATTCTCAGCATGAAATATCCAAATTTGAAATTAGAGCGGCGACTTCATTCGTACAAAGTATGGTCTTACTCTTTTTCAAGTTCAATCGCTTTTCTATAGTAACGTATACACTATAAAAAAAAATCAATTGTGACGAGTCCTTGTGTATCACCCAATACCGAATGTGCATCAATTTATTTGTTACACCCCATTATTTCACCTATATATTATTTCAGGAGTTGTCCCCCTCAATGTGCTGGCGATTGCGTGGTACAAACTTCAAATTGTGTGTAGAAGATGATGATGACGTCACAATTGTAAGTTCATACGTCATAAGTAAAATTTAAAACAATATGACGAATAGTCGATCCCGCTTACGTCGAGTATAAAAGATGTTTTTGTTTCATACCCCTGATCATAAATTTTGTAACTAACGTAGTCGAACTACCGTGACGATGGTAAGAGGGCTGGGCAACCGATCTGTCAATTAATAACTTGACAAGGGTCTGTTAGCTACAATAAAGCAATTTCCGTAATGGCTTTTTGACGCCCCTTAAAAAAGGCTTTGAAAACCATTGGGGTAATGAAAATTTGCGTGTCGCAATCAATTTATTCACTGTTCACATTGTTTTCTACCCTTAAAGGCAAATTTCATCAACTTGAGATTGCTGTCTGCAACTGTTTTCAATTTGGCTTTGGAAAACATTGTGATAATGAAGAATTGCTTGTTATAAGCTATTATTAATTATCCACAATTTTTTCTACCCTAAAAGGCAAATATTTTCCAAATTTCGTCAACTTGAGATTATTGTCATTAACTGCTTTCAATTTGGCTTTTGAAAACATTGTGGCAAATGGAGAATTGCATGTAGAAAGCAATTCTTCATTGTCCACAATGTGTTCTTTACTAAAAGGCAGAGATTTTCAAAATTCCACCAACTTCCAAGAGTTTGTTGTCTACAACTGCTTTAAATTTGGAACAGTCCAAAATTGTGTTGTCTGGTAATGGGTTCAGTTACTGGCAACTTAGTAGCTGTCTGGCAATGGGCTGGCACATACACACACAAGGGGGTGAAAGCCAGTATTTTGCGTCAATTTCCTAAGACAGTATAGTTAAATCATTGAAAAGTCTGTATCTCAATAGTTCTATTGAATATCTTATTTTTTTTTTTTTCAGGAAAAGAAGATACCAGTCGGAATTCTACGACAGTTATTCCCCTTTCCACTGATCAACGGCAAGGAAACCAACAAACCAGGATCCGACTTCATGTTTACACCCGGTCATAAATTATTTTCAACGAAAAAGGACTTATCAGACGAGACCTTTATACACAAGAGACCGTTTGACTCGATCTCGTATAACACTGGACTGGGCGGGTTTAAATGAAAGGGGAATAACTTCGACAAGTAGTTAATATATTGCAATAAAATCACATTCGAATTAATGTTCTTATAAAATACTGATTGCTTTTTTCTTCTTTTTACCAGAAAAAGGTCGAACGAAATCACAACTTCTGATAAGATATTGATAAAACCGCTAAGCCCTCCAAAAATAAAATTAAGTTGAAGTCGAAAGTAAAATTAACGCCCGAAATTTCAAGGTTGTAGCAAACCTGCAGATTGGAAAAAATCGACATATTGTAAATAATATTGTGGAAAAGTGGATCCCACACTTCTCGAAGCGATTTCTTTCAAATTTCAAAACTAGAAAAGGGTTAAGATTTGGGAAAATGACGGATAATTGACACTAGCTTCCGACAGAAGTTCGACTCGGATATCAAAATACATAATTTTGAGAAATTCGTGGTCAGTAACTTGTAACTAAACAATGGTTGCTTTACGACCTAAACGTCGTAACTACAGCTCGGATGAGCTGTAGTTACGACGTTTATGTCGTAAAACCAACGTAAATACTATCAATTCATATCGACAGACGTGGGAGCTCAAAGTTCAATCCGATCTTACTATGACTTCGTATCGTCTCGATCCGTCAATCAGAGAGAGAGATGGAAAGAGAGAGAGAGAGAAAGAAAGAAAGCAAGAAAGAAAGAGAGAGAGAGAGAGAGAGAGAGAGGGGGGGGGAGAGAGAGAGAGAGAGAGAGAGTAACGAAGGGTGGGGAGAGAGGGGGTAACTGTTAATATTTACAAAGCGATGCCTTCTCAAACATTTCGGAAAGCTTTTTTGCCACGCATGGGTTCGAACTTATCGACCTAAGCCTTGCCGGGGCTTACCAACTAAACCAGGCAGACACGTCGAGAGATGAGAGAGGGATATCACAGACACACGCACACATATAGGCAGAACCCGGCAAAACAATCTTAAAACAGTGATGCTTTTTGACATTCATTATTATCAACAATGTTTTCTAACCCAAAATATAAAGATTTATTGAAATTTCACAATGTATAAATTGTCTGCAACTACTTTCAATTTCCCGCACAGTGATGCTTTTTGACCCCCTCAATAAAACTGCTCAGGAAAACATTGTGGACAACGAAGAAATTGCTTGTAACAAGCAATTTCATTATTATCCACAACGTTATCTAACCCAAAATACAGATATTTTTTAAAATTTCACAAACTATAAATTGTCTGCAACTGCTTTCAAAATTAAAACAACCTAAAATTTTGCTGTCTGGTAATGGGGTTAAAACGGTCCCACGTCAATTTTAAGATGAGAAAATAATTGAACGCCTAAATAATTGAATATAGATTTAATATTCCTGTTAATGCGTATTTCAATTGTCTCTATTTTTGTTTTTAATTACTTGGTTCCTGCAAATGACTGACGATCAAATTAACGAATTTGAATCGTTTTACATGGAAACTAGTTGAGTAGAGCAAGAAAATTCAGAGATTTAGAAATTTAGAGAGGGAATACGAGTGACATTTCCATGAGCTGATCAAGCCCACTCACTTCCAACAGGAAGTTCGATTCATGAAATATGAAACGGCGAAATTTTGAGAACTTTATTGTCCGCTACATGTTATGAAAAAAAAAACCAAACTGATGGTTGGTTGGTTGGTTTATTAGTTTACCCTTTCCTGTAAGACTCGGTTTTTTACGTACCTGTGGTTTAAAAAAGAAAACGCTGTGGAAAAAATGCTTGTTACAAGCAATTCCTGCTTTGCCCAAAATATGTAGGTAGGTTACCTTTTAAATTGCACTCACTTTTAATTGCCATTTGCAACTTCTTTCAATTTGAACAAGAACAAAATTTTGAAAAACAGGAAAGGATTAAAGAATCAGGAAAATGTGTTAATGGTGAAGGTGAAAGGTGCAGTATGAGTGATGATTAAAACTCTATCGCCACTTGGTTTTGTATTTGGGATAAAATAGTCCAACACTTAAATATTAATAATTTCAGAAAGTTGATTAAAGTCAAGTTCCAAACATGACGCTAGATGATAAACATTTTTCCTAACAGGTTATTTAAGAAATGTAGAGAATATTTTTTGTTCTATTGAGGTATGAACCCAAAAACGTAATCACATTGAAGCGAATCCAACTTGTAGGTTCATTTAGTACCACAATGAAAACAAACAAAACATATTCTCTTCATATCCGATAATTTGTCCGACCAATCAAGACAAAGCAAATATTTTACTAATTTCGAGTAAAATTTTTACGGATCTACTCTGTACGCATATTACAAAAATAGTTGCGTGCTAAAACATTTATATATAGAAATATGAAAATAAGAGGGCCTAAAGCGCTTACCGGGGTCAATGACTGCATTAAAAGCCTAAGAGACTAATTTTGCCCCAAAAGTGACCCATTATCAAATCTTATCTAAGAAATCAATAACAAACAATCATATATAGTTTCAAGGTATTCGTGCAGGAAAAGCATGAACATCGCAAGGACGATTCTTTTAAATAAGACTTAGTGACATCGTTTTTGACCCGATTTGGCCTAATATCGAACTTGACAGAGTTTTAACAGAGACGAAAAAATGAACAAATAAAAAGAAAACTGAACCAAAAAGGGGGGCTATTGTTCTAGTGACCTAGTTTTTTTTTTATCCAAAGTGACACAAATCCGAACTTGGCGAAGATATTATGTAGACAAATATTAATACCAAATATCAAGTCAATTGAGCAAATATTGTGGCCTCTATAGTGCAAACAAGGTATTTCTAAAATGTGACCTAGTTTTTTACCCGATGTTACCAAAGCTTGACTTTGCCAAGATATTATGTTGACAAACATTCTGACTAATTCTCAAGTCATTCTATCACAAAAATGCGGCCCCTAGGGTGCAAACAATATATTTCCGAGATTTGACCCAGTGACCTATTTTTTTATTACCTTAAGTGGCCATAATTTGAACTAGGCCAAGGTATTATGGAAACGGTCATTCTGACCACATTCCGAGCACAAACTTTTGCTTCTAGGTTGAAAACAGTGTATTTTAAGGTATTACCCATTAGATGAGTTTCTGACCCCATGTGACCAAAATTAGAATGATGTTGAGATATTGTGGAGAAAAACATTCGGACCAAATATCAAATCAATTGGGTTCAAAATGCGGTCTCTATATTGCAAAAAAGTATTCTTAGAGTTCTCAATTTCTTTGAGGATTCTGAGAGAGGTCTGTCAAAAGAACTTTCCTGCCATAATCAGTCAAATGCAGGAAAAGGGTTTTACAATGTATTTATTTGTTGGTTTTTTGACCATATGGTTCCATATTTTGCTGACTTGACCACTCACTACACCCGTACTTTATACATTTATAGGCTCTGTACCTTGGGATCCCCAAGTCTTAATGACTCATCCAAGGCTTTCTGGCTAATTTAAAGGAGAAAATATTTCCCCCCTCTGGATCCATGGGTTATAATTTCAGATATAAGAAAGAAGTCAATGAACTGATGCTTCTTGCAAAACATCAAGGCTACATGCCTTGAGGATCAAGAGGAGAAGATTTTATGGGGATCCGAAGGTCATGATTTTAGATATTTTGAAAGAGGTCAATATACTGATGTTTCATGCAAAATATCAAAGCTCTACGCCTTCTGGGTCAAGAGGAGAAATTCTTAACGATTGCTTTAAAAATTCACTTTTGATGCCATAGCAACAAGAATTTCAACGAATATAAATTCTTCTACCTATTCTTAAAGGGGACCACCTTATGATTATTTCTGCAAAATTTGATTCAAATTGGCCTAATGGCTTGGAAGGAGATGTCGTTTAAAAATAATTCTTTATTTCTAACCCCCCCCCCCCCGCCGGGGGGGGGAGGGGTTACCCGATTTTAGCTATTTCGAAAAAGGTCAATCTAGTAATGCTTCGTGCAAAATATCAGGCTCTACACTTTCTTGGTCAGGAGGAGAGGATTTTTAAACCCCGCCCCCTGGGGCCCCGCCTCTGGATCGCTCACCCGAGACACTGCAATATTCCATATATAAGCAATCTTATAACGACTTTCAAACTTTTTTCACCATATTGTATTCTTTTTTCATCTTGACTTCCTTATGAATTAAATAACCCCTCTTAAAATTATGAATCACACCATAATAATCTCAAGTTTTTTGGTAGATGCATTTCGGATATGCTACATGCAAACTTGAAAGCTCGAGGCCTTACCGACTCTGAGATTCTTTCTAAGAATTCACAGGAAAGGAAGTTATTTCGTAAATCTAGTCCTCTAAGGTATTTTGAAAGACCATCTTCCATGAATCATTATTGTAAAGTTCAATTGAATTCAGATGATTAGTCTAAAAGGAAATAATTTTCAAAAGAAGTTGTACTTTTGTGAATTCCAAGTACCCTCCACCAAGGACTTAAATAGATCACATCGCCATTACCCGAAGTAATTTGCGAGAGGATAATGAGGTGATGCTATAAGCAAAATTTGAAAGCTCTATGCCATACTATTTAGGGGGGGAAAGTTTTAAAGAATTCCTTAGAAATTCCTTTTGGTTGCCATGGCAACAGGAGTTATCATCTGATTACGATAAGTATTTTGGAAGGCCATCTCATTTGAGGCGATACTATATGCAGTATTTGATAGCACTGGGCCTTGCAGTTTAGGATAAGATTTTTACAGAATTCCTTAGGAAATTTTTTCGGTTGCCATAGCAACCCCGAGCTACCAGCCGGCTACAATTATTTTAAGTACTTTGGAAGGCCATCTCATAAGGATCATTTCTGTAAAATTTCATTGAAATCTGAGGGTAGTTTAAGATAAGAAGATTGTTTAAAGATCTATTCACAGACTAACGGACATTAATTAATTACAATAGCTCCCAAGGTGAGCTAAAAACTTTACGGGCGGACGGACAATCCGCCATGACAAAATCCCGCTGGCTTTCAGAAAGTGGAGCTTATAATAACCCTTAAGTCGCCTCTTCCGATATGCCACTTTCAAATTTGTTCAGGAGATGTTGATGTGAAAAGTTCACGCTCACATACATGACAAGCCACAAATATAGCCCTGCTGAACTTTGTGCAGTGGAGCTAAAACTCTAGTACTAATTTCAAAAATGGCGGGAGATAATGGCTTCTAAAATTCTCGAAAACACAAGAAGCAAGTAATTAGGTAGTTACCAATTAGTTCGCTGGACCTTCGCCATTTTGAAATCAAAATGTATGGATATTTCCTACCTCATTTAGAGCAGCTTAACCCATTCCCTCACAACAAAATTTTAGACCTTTTCAAATCGAAAGAAACGGCAGACTACAATTTCAAGCCTATAAATTTTCGTGTTTTTTTTCTTCGTTTTTTTCCGGATAGAAAACAATGTGGATAATAAAGAAATTGCTTGTGATAAGCAATTTCTTCATTTACCGCAATGTATTCGATCGAATGTTTTTTTCTTGAGGGACGTAAAAAGGGGGGCTCGAGTGGGAATGGGTTAAAAAATGACCCTAGGATGGTCACGAGCTGTTTCCCCTTTTTAAACATTGTTTTCTACCCTTTGACACTTAAGAGAGAATACAGAAAGCTCTTATCAGACTTTCCGGATATACAGACTGATCAGTCATTTCTTTGCACACTTGCGCTATTGTTGGAAATAACACGCACGTGCTCAACTATAACGTAACTGACAAAATGAGGCCATACGGAAGCTCACTGATTGCCAAGACGGCTAACGTATTACGTAAATGAATAATATATACGTTTTGAGTTGATTTTGATTGATAGAATCAACAGTGTTTCAGTCATATCGCGGGGGCTGGAGCACCTAAAAATGAATTCCTGGTATTTCTCAAACCAGTACTACCACTACATCCTTTCCTAGCCTCCAGGTGCTATTCCACTCCACCCATTGGTGAGAGACAAATGTCGGAAAGGATATGTGCCGCAGCCGGGGATCGAATCTATGACACCCCATGATTGAAGATAAGGAGTCTGACGCGCTACCGACTGCGCTATAACGGCGTCGACTTGAGTAGGTCTTATTTCCGATTTTAACAATCTGTTAGTTATTATTACTCATTTTTGTTCGTCCAGTGTGTCCCCAGGACCAAGCTGTAAACATAACCATCAATGGATTGATCTGAAAACCAATAGAGATCATCTGTTGATTAATTGAATGTGGTTTAACGTCACTTTAGACAATATTTCAGTCATATCGCAGAGGCTGGAGCACCTAATCATGGATTCCTGATATTTCTCACACCGGTACTACCACTACATCCTTTCAAAACCTCCAGCTGCTCATCCCACTTTCGTTTACGATTATCCATCCATAGGTGGAAGACTAATGTCGGAAAGGATATTTGCCGCCGCCAGGGGATCGTACCCGGGATTCCTTGACTAGAAGTCCTACGCGCTACCACTGCGCAATGGCCGCGGATCATCTGTACCCCCATATAATTTAATTGTTAGTTTCGTCTATCAAAAACGAGCGATCTGATTGGTCGAAAAATTTAATTCATACCTCCATGAACAAAATTTTGAGCACGCAGCCATTTTGTATGCTTCCGCATAAAATAGTTCCATACAAAAAGGTATAAAAATTTGTAAAGTCTTTGTATTTTTCGCCAGATGCTATTAAATTATAAGAAATGAAGAGAATATTTTTTTGTTTTCATGGAGGTATGAACCGAAAAAACCTAATCACACAATGTATGAATCCGCTTCGCGTATTCATACAGTGTGATTAGGTCTTTCGGTTCATACCTCCATGAAAACAAAAAATATTCTCTTCATCTCTTAAATGAATGTCAGTGCTAAATTTGACTGTCGTGTCATCAACGGGTAAATAGGTTCATAAACTATAACCTTTGACAGATTGAGCCGAGATCAAAATGGATCGGAATAATCTGAAAATCAATAGACATCACCAACATCCAAGAATGAATAGCTGTGAATTTTGTGTTAGCCACCATCTGAGACAAGAGTTGACATTCAAAGGATAAAAGTAATCGGGATCATCAACACAAGAGAAGGGTGTATTCACCAAATTTGTAATCCGAGCTCTATTCTGTGTCGCGGTATAGTCTGGACAAAGTTTCGTGTACTAAAGGTCAAGTTCAAGGTCACCCTGACAAGTAAATTTAGTAAATTAATCTGTAATATGGATAACCAGAGATGGGCGATTGTGCCCAATTTGATGATCCCAGCTCTTCACTGTGTCAAGATATCATCTTGACAAGGTCTGGTCGACTGACGGACCAACCAAAACACTGATCCAAACGATAAACAAGAGGCCCATGAGGGCCTGAGACGCTCTACTGGTTATCAAGTTTTCCGTTAAAGAAATCTGATATTTAAGGAAGTTAATTGCCCTTTTCCCGTGATATTTTACTGTTGGTTTTATCATTCTATGAAAGTTAAAAGTGAATCCGATGAAATATTGGAAATTCATTATGTTTACTAGAATATTTAAAAAAAAAATCATGTGGCCCCTTTTTACATGATACTTGATGGATTGTACCCAGTTCTGAAAAGAACCATCTAAGTATTTGTACAATCATTCTGTGAAATTTTGAAGTGAATCCGGTGAAATCAAGGGACATCATTGAGTTAACCAGAATATTTAAGAGAGTTTTTCATAAGGCCCCTTTTTATAGTCAGATCCACTGTCAAAATCAACAATTGGAATGATGGTACAATCAATCTGTTTAATCTGTGGAATTTATTGTGTTAATGAGTTTATAGTGAAATATTCATAGGGCCCCTTTTCTCATGATGCTTTACAGAACAAACCAAATTTCAAAAGGAACAATTCTAATGAAGGTAGAATCATTCTTTAAAAGTTAAAGAGAATCAATGAAAACAGTGGACTGAATTGTGTCAAGAATTTTTGTAACTAAATTTTCATAAGGCCCCTTTTTCTATGAAACTTAACAAATCAGACCCAATGTGCAAAGGAACAATCCTAATGATAGTTTGAAGAAAATGATAAAGACTGAGGACTTTATTGTAATAATGATGTTTTGTAATAGAATTTTTATAAGGTCCCTTTTCTTGTGTCACTTAACCAATCAGACCTAATTTACAAAGGAACAATCCAAATGATGGTACAATCATTCTATTAAAGTTTGAAGAGATTCTGATAAAGACTGAGGGCATTGTTGTGTTTATGAGAATTTGGTAATACTTTTTCATACAGCCCCTTTTCCTATGATACTAGACAGATCAGGCCCAATTTGGAAAGAAACAATCCTTATGATGGTACAAACATTCTATGAAAGTTTGAACAGAATCTGATGAAAACTGCAGACTTTATCTTGGTGTCAAATTTTTAAAATAAAATTTTCATAAGGCTCCTTTTCCTGTGATACTTGAAGGATCAGGTCTCATGTCCGCATCAACAATCGTGATTATTGTACAATGATTCTGTGAAGGTTTGAATAAAATCCAATGAAAGCTCTGGACTTGGTTACAAGGATTATAGATAAAATTCTCTAAAGGCCCCTTTTCCCATGATACTAGACAGATCACGCCTAATTTAACAAGAAAGAATCCTCATGATGGAATAATCATTCTGTGAAAGTTTTAACAGAATCTGATGAAAACTGTTGACTTTATTGTGGTACAATGATTTTCATTGATTTTCATTAAATTTCATAATGCTCCTTTCCCTGTGATACTTGACGGATCAGGTCTAATGCAAACATCAACAATCATTATTATTGTACAATTAATCTGTGAATGTTTGAAGAAAATCCGATGAAAGCTCTGGACTTGGTAACAAGGATTTATAAATGAAATTTTCATAAGGCCCCTTTTCCTGTGCTTCTTGACAGTTCAAGCCCTTTTATGAAAAGGATGATAGTTATGACCTTCCAATCATTCTGTGAAAGTTTTAACAAAATCTGATCAAAGCTGTGGGCTTTATTGTGTTAACAGGGTTTTATTAATTGAATTTTCATATAGCCCCTTTTCCCATGTTACTTGATGGATCTGTACCAATTCCAAAGGGAACTCTTCTTACAAAAGTATAATTATTCTGTTTGAGTATAAGGACAACCCCATCTCATCTGTGGACTTACAAGCATTAATTAAGATTTTTTTAATTGAATTTTCCTAAGGCCCCTTTTCCTATGTTTCTCAATGGATCAGACCAGATTTGAAAGGAACAATCCTTATGATGGTACAATCATTATGTGAAAGTTTGAAGTCAATCAGGTGAAATCTAGGGCCATTACATGTTAACTAAGATTTTTTTTATCAAATTTTCATAGGGCCCCTTTTCCCATGAAACTTGATGGATCAAACCTACTTCCGAAAGGAACAATCCATTTAATGTAATAATCATTCTGGGAATGTTTGAAGAGAATTTGTTGAAAACTATGGACTCTATTGTGTTTACGAGGACTTTTTCAATCCAGTTTTAATCGGGCCCCTTTTTCCCGTGGTCCTTGACTGATCATACCAAATTTTGAAAGGAACAATTCTTATGATGGTACAATCATTCTGTGAAAGTTTGAAGTCAATCAGATGAAAACTGTGGACTCTAGAGTGTTAACAAAGATCTTTGAATTAAATTTTAATGAGGCCCCTTTTCCTATGTTTCTTGAGGAATCATATCCGATTCCAAAAGGTACAATCCTTATGACTGTACAATCATTCTGTGAAAGTTTGAAGAGAATCCGTTGTAAATTGTTGGCTCTAGATTATTAATGAGAATTTTTCATTAAACATTTCATAAGGCCCCTTTTTCCTGTGTTTCTTGAAGGATCATACCAAATTTCAAAAGGAATAATCCTTATGATAGTACAATCATTCTGTCAAAGTTTGAAGAGAATCCGATGGAAACTATTGACTCCAGAGTAGTAACAAGAATTTTTTAATTAAATTTTCATAAGGCCCCTTTTCCCCTGTTTCATGACAGATCAGACCCATTTTCGAAAGGAACGATCCTTATGATTGTACAATCATTCTGAGAAAGTTTGAAGAGAATCCAATGAAAACTGTGGACTCTATCGCGTAAACGAGGATTTTTTATAGAATTTTTAATTAAATTTTCATAAGGCCCCTTTTCCCGTGTTTCTTGACGGATCAGACCCATTTTTGAAAGGAACGATCCTTATGAAGGTACAATCATTCTGAGAAAGTTTGAAGAGAATCCAATGAAAACTGTGGACTCTATCGCGTAAACAAGGATTTTTAATTGAATTTTTAATTAAATTTTCATGAGGCCCCTTTTCCTGTGTTTCTTGACGGATCATAACCATTTTTGAAAGGAAAGATCCTTATGATGGTACAATCATTCTGAGAAAGTTTGAAGAGATACCAATGAAAACTGTGGACTCTATGGCTTAAACGAGGATTTTTAATAGAATTATTAATGAATTTTCATAAGGCCCTTTTTCCCGTGTTTCTTGACGGCTCATACCCATTTTCGAAAGGAACGATCCTTATGATGGTACAATCATTCTGAGATTGTTTGAAGAGAATCAAATGAAATCTGTGGACTCTATCGCGTAAACGAGGATTTTAAATTGAATTTTTAATTAAATTTTCATAAGGCGCCTTTTCCTGTGTTTCTTAACGGATCATACCCATTTTTGAAAGGAACGATCCTTATGATGGTACAATCATTCTGAGAAAGTTTGAAGAGAATCCGATGAAAACTGTGGACTTTAACGCGTAAACAAAGATTTTTTAATTAAGTTTTAATTAGTCCCCTTTTCCCGTGTTTCTTGACGGATCTGACCCAATTTCGAAAGGAACGATCCTTATGATGGAACAATCATTCTGTGAAAGTTTGAAGAGAAACCGATGAAAACTCTGGACTTTATCGCGTAAACGAGGATTTTAAATTGAATTTTTAATTAAATTTTCATAAGGCGCCTTTTCCTGTGTTTCTTGACGGATCAGACCCATTTTCAAAAGGAACGATCCTTATGATGGTACAATCATTCTGTGAAAGTTTGAAAAGAATCCGATGAAAACTGTGGACTCTATCGCGTAAATGAAAATTTTTTAATTAAGTTTTAATTAGGCCCCTTTTCCTGTGTTTCTTGACGGATCTGACCCAATTTCAAAGGAACGATCCTTATGATGGTACAATCATTCTGTGAAAGTTTGAAGAGAATCTGGTGAAAACTGTGGACTTTATCGCGTAAACAATGAAAAGTTTAACGGACGGACGACGGACGGATAGACAGACGGGAAAAAGCCATCGCTATAGCTCTAGTGGCCTTCCGCCAGTAGAGCTAAAAACACACAACTTGAGCAAAATAAATAAAACAAATATAAGATTTTGGGCTTTGTACAAAACAATCCAGTAATGCTTTACAACAAGATTGAATTCCTTTGGCTTTAAAGTTTAATCCATTACCAAACTATCCAAGAATTTGTCACCCTCAGGTTTGAAAAAAAAAACATAGTGAGAAAGGGAGTGACAAGCAATTTATCCATTTCTCACAGTGTTTTCTACCTGAATTTCTTTGTATTTAGATTTCAATCAAACGCTTATTACTGTCTGCAACTTCAATGGGTGTAATTTTAGCAACCTTGGTAGAGAACAATCTGGATGTACTATAAATCAAAATATGAATGCATTAAAACTTATACATGAGGAGTGAAGATATTTGAACGTGCTCTTTTTAAGCGTTTTTCATATCTTTGGATGCCTTGGGAAGGGCCATGTTTGTCCAAAGGATGTAAACATGGTAGATAACAATAATGTTATCCTATGTTTTTAATGTAAATGCTCTGGAACCTATATTAAAGAACAAGAATTCTTTCAATGCGATTTACACAATTTTGGACCCAAGAAGCAGAGACATTTTTTCTCCTAAGAGCATATTTTCCTGTTACATAGAACAAAATTATTTGGTCATGCTACATACAAAATATGTATGCCCATCACCTTATATTTCAGAAGGAGAAGACTTTTGATGTTGCTCCAATTGAGTGTTTTCCAAAGTTTTTGACCTCTGGGGCAGTGCCATGTTTTATCCCAGGGCTAAGATTTTAGCCAACATGGTAGAGAACTATCTGGATATACTATATACCAAATATGAATTCCTTAGACTGTGTAGATTAGGAGGAAAAGACTATTGAACATGGTCTAATTTTTACAAACTTCGGACACCCAGGGAAGGGGTGATTATTAACCTTCAGGCATAATTTAATCAAAACTGATAGATAACAGCCAGGCTATGCTTCACCCATAATATAAATGCCCTCCTCCTTAAAATGAAGATTTTTTTTTTTCAGCATACTCAAATTTTGTGTTTTTCCCAATTTTGGACCCCTAGTACAGGGCCGTTTTTGACCCGAGGAAGACAACTTTTCGTGATATAGTACAAAACCATCTAGTTATGCTACATACCAAATATGAATATCCTAGACCTTATAGTTTAAGAGGTGTGGTCTTTTGATTTTGCTCTAATTAAGCATTTTTCCAAACTTTGGACCTCAGGGGTAGGGCCATTTTTGACCTCAGAGATTAAATATTTAAAAAATTGGTAGAGAACCATATGATTAAGTTCTATGTAAATTATAAACGCATTTGGCCTCGTAGTCTGTGAAAAAAAAGACAAAATAGATTTTCTAAAATTTCCAATTTTCATATGCCGCGGTTACAAGAGTTTTTCACGGAATGAAATTCTTTTAATAACTTTTGAAGAACTTCACCCAAGGAACATCCCTGCAAAGTTTCAGCTTGATTGGCCTACTGGATTAGGAGGAGAAGATTTTTAAAGATATTTAAACAATAACTAAAGATTCCCATTTTCATATGCCGCGGCAACCAGAGTTTTTGACGGAATGAAATTCTTTTAACAACTTTTGAAGAACTTCACCCAAGGAACATCCCTGCAAAGTTTCAGCTTGATTGGCCAACTGATTCAGAAGGAGAAGATTTTTAAAGATATTTAAAGAATTACTAAAGATTCCTATTTTCAAATGCCGCGGCAACCAGCGTTATTGGCGGAATTAAATTCTTTTAACAACTTTTAAAGAACTTCACCTAAGGAACATCCCTGCAAAGTTTCAGCTTGATTGGCCTACTGGTTTAGGAGGAGAAGATTTTTAAAGATATTTAAACAATAACTAAAGATTCCCATTTTCATATGCCGCGGCAACAAGAGTTTTTGACGGAATGAAATTCTTTTAACAACTTTTGAAGAACTTCACCCAAGGAACATCCCTGCAAAGTTTCAGCTTGATTGGCCTTCTGGTTTAGGAGGAGAAGATTTTTAAAGATATGTAAACAATAACTAAAGATTCCTTTTTTCATATGCCGCGGCAACCAGAGTTTTTGACGGAATTAAATTCTTTTAACAACTTTTGAAGAACTTCACCCAAGGAACATCCCTGCAAAGTTTCAGCTAGATTGGCCTTCTGGATTAGGAGGAGAAGATTTTTAAAGAAAATTGTGGACGGAGGGACGGACAGAAGGAAGACGACCAATCACAATAGCTCACCTCGCTCAGGTGAGCTAAAAAGAAACCTCACTTCGTTGAAAGGGGGGGGGGTTAACGCCTTTTGTTTATCATCCCACTTTTCATTCCTCATTAATGAGAGACAAATAGAAAATCTTGCAATGACTTGACAGAATGTTGTCCCATTCTGAGCAGATACTACAAAATTTGAGCTTTGCGCTTTATTTCAAGCCCAGGTCTTATCATGGCCACATGGAAAACAAAAACAAATTTGTTTTTGAGTTCTTTTTTTTATTTTTTTTTCTTCACTTTTTATAAAAATTTTGCAGAAATTTTTATCAAGTAACCTCTGCTTATATCAATATTACCCAGTATCGCCCTTTTAAGGAGATACTCCACATTTCGGCAATATTACAAAGTAAATATTATTTGTCAAGTTGATTCACAAGCAACGTAACAACAGCTTTATTAAAAGCTGTAGTTACGGTGCTTTTAAATCAACTAAAACATTGGCCTTTGCTTATTACTCTAACAAACTGTGATAGACCAAGAAGTTCAAGTCATGCAGTCTAGCAGAAATATTTGACCATACTTCGTTTTCACAAGTCATGCAACCAAGGAGTCAATACGATTTTCTCTTAACCCATTATCGCACAACAAATTTTGTGACTGGTCAAAATAAAAAGATGTTGCAGACAAGTTTATGTTAATGATATTTATTTTTTGTCTTTTGCAGCAGAAAACACCGTGGATAATGAAGAAATTGCTTGTAACAAGCTATTTCTTTATTTTCAACATTGTTTTCAAAAACTATTTTCTTTCTCATAGGGGGAAGGGGCGCATCAAAAAGCTGGATTGTGTGGGAAACGATTTTTTGAATGATGAATAGTCATTATTTTAGTTTTAAAGCGCGTGAAATCAGATGTTGATGCGCCCTAAAACCGCTTCATTCAATATTTAAAGATTTTTTCCAACGAAAGGCCTGTGGCAGATTTCAATTTCAAATATTTAACAGAAACGTTAAACATTAAATTTCGTATGACATGTCACATATACACTCATTTTCATCCCAAATCAAAGAAATATTTCTTCAGCTATAACAATCACTTAAAAGAACCTGTCAAAAGAAAAGGGACAATGTAGGCTATGCAAAACGCACCCCCACCTCCTCTTAATCAGACTGCTTGAACAGAGCAGACTGACTTGGGTTGGGTCGAAACTTTTGATTTTTTTTTTATGTATTTAGAATGCTAAATATACTCTCCCACATCATTATTTTTTGCAATGCCATCTCAGGTAGTTGACCTCTGCAAGAGATGTTCATATTTTCAAAAAAATTGTTTGACAAGAGTTCCAACAAGGTCCCTTTTTGCCTGACAGGTCTCAATTCTCAATTAATTAACATTATCCTAACTATATAATGGCAAAAAGAATAATATCTTCACATGCTATACATATTATTTGACTTTTCTTTATTCAACACATTTCCAGACGATAGAATTTTTACGATGGTCCAAATTCAAAGATGTTGCAGACAATAATTCAAAATCCATCGAATAGGATAGAAAATATCTTTGGAAAAGTAGACATTAGTAGAAGAAACATCATATTAAGAAAGTTCAATCCTTAAAGTGTGTATTTTTTCAATTACTCACTTTTTTTAAATACGTATTCCGAAACAATGACGCTTTTAGACACCACTCAAGGTAAATAATTGGTAAAACATGGTGTAAAATGAAGAAATTGCTTGTGACAAGCAATTTCTTCATTTGACACAATGTTTTCTACTCAATAAGTTGAAAAAATCTAAAATTTCATTAACTTTGATTTGGTGTCAGCAGCAGCCTTCAATTTGGACTAGTCTAAAATATTGTCATCTGGGTAATGGGCTGGCCATTTCTCAAACATTCCAGCTGCTTTACGACTCTAAAAAAGAAGTTCATGAAAACATTGTAAAAAATGAAGAAATTGCTTGTTAAAGTAATTTTTTCCATTTCAACATTGTATTCTACCACAAAAGACGGAGATAATTAAAATTCTTCCTATTTGAAATTGGAGACGACATCTTCTCTGAGATCAGACAGGTCTACATTTTTGGCGTCTTCCACCGGATCATGTGAATATTTCTTTCAATATGCATCATCAGAATACAGAAATTAATAACAAAGGCAAAAATAAGCACTATGACAAATAAGAAAATAACTTAATAACTTAATCAACAAAATGCTAATGTACAAACATAATACAGCTCTACCCAAAATAGTGAATATCAAAACATCAATTTAGTTTATTCATTGGTGCTAATGAAAATTCTCATTTAACATTGACTGTTTTAGGTGAACTTGTACTTTCAACCAAATACCATATTCAACAATATTCTGTGATTCAAATATGATTCAGATCCGCGGACTGTCTTCTTCATTTCAAAACAGTTTTATCGTTCAATGAAATGTAAAGTGCAGGGATGTGGAAATACGGATTTTCTCTACTTGTCCATTGACAAGTAAAATGTGATTTTCTTCTTGTCCAGGATCAGAATGGACTTGCCCATGAAAAGATGAAGAACAGATGAATGTTGAGAAAACATTTTTTTTTCAAGAAGAAAATGCTGGAACTCGGCATTTTCTTCATTAAAATCAATATTTTCTAGCCTTAGATACAAACATTACGCTCATAAATCTCTTCTATCTATTTAGTATCATTCCAAGATTTGCCCTGATATTTACTTGTCCACGGACAAGTAGCCTTGAAAAATGTACTTGCCCACAGGTAGAAAAGCCCGTGTCGGACAAGTCAGGCATAGGAATTCCACACCCCTGAAGTGTGATCAATCTACCACACGGAATTAGCATCAGCTGTATCCTTGTCTGAGGTCAACATTTTACATTGGGTCTAAATGAATGATTTGGTTGGTCAATTGTTTTTTGGTAGATGGCAGCGATCTGTCTGTTGAAACATGTCCCAATATCTACTCATATGTTGACATAATTTTCACTAAGTAAGACTTAGCCCATTCCCTCTTGACAAAATTTTAGACTGGTCTTAATTGAAAGAAGCTACAGACAACAATATAGTGGTTATGAAATTTTGGATTTTTTCAACTTTCTGGGTAGAAAACATCGTGAATTGGTTAAACAAGAAAATATACTGACTTGATCTAAAATTGAATATTACTAGTGCTTTGAAAAGTTACTTAAACACATTTTCCTTTAAGATTCCATCTTAAGATTCCAAAATGATTAACACTTGCAACATGATTTGGGAGATTAAGACACTAAATCATATACAAAAATTAAGTTGAATCAAAGTGTATATAACCCTTGTCATGCTGAACCCAGACTATTCTGGTTTTGGCAGGGGTGTAGACAAAAATCAGCCTGCACATAAGTTCAGGCTGATCTTAGTCTACACCTCCTGTCTATCCATTTCAAACAAGAATTATTAATGGAATTATTTTTTCAAAAGAAGTACGGATGATGGAAAAACATGTACTATCAGTGCTTTCAGTCCTTTGATTTTAATGCAATTTCGAAAGAAAATATTTTCAGCAAGACAAGAGTTAAGATGTATCAAAGTATATTAAGATGAATCAAAGTATATTAAGATGAATCAAAATACATTTATGGATACCAAACCTAGATTTAATCCATATATCAAAGCTAGTTCTTTAGACCGAGACAAGATTATTACATAGGAAATTGAGATTAAGTATCTCTTAGTTGAAGAATCTGCAGTTTGCCAAGAGTCTGAATTCCGATTGAGGATAGACGGCTTAAGCAATACAGACTCAATAGAGTAGTTACTGACTTATCCACCCTAAATCATTTTATTTGTAACATCTCAAAAATCTTTGTAAATGCTTTTACAAATCCAATGTAAACATAACACCTCTATAGATGTAATAGTTATAGCGAGTGATCAAAGGTCAACTTTGTCTATACAGATATAGACAAAATTGACCTTTGATCTCTCACTTTACTTGTACATCTATAGTAGACCTTTGAAAATTTTCTGATGAAGTTCATAGTCTACATAATGTGTTCGTGAAGCACTAATGCCCCCACAACACATTATTTCCACCTGAAATTCAAGATTGAACTTGAAACTTGAGGTAGATTGTCAGCTGACCTGGTTTGCAACTTCATTCAATTTAGACCAGTTGAAATTTTGCCGTCTGGTGATGGGGTCAAGGTTATGTTTGTGATAAGTTGAGAGACATGTGGAGAGATAGACAACAGTAAAACAATATGCCTCCCCCCCTCTCTCATTAAAGGGCATAAAAATGTTCTTTGCACAGGAAACATATTAATTTGTACAAAGAACATATACATTTCATATAAAGGTCTTTCTGCTTGGCATAAACTTGAATTATTTATTAAAGTAGATGGTTGTCCCAGGACAACTGCTGTCGAGCCCGCAAAGTTTTGTAGGAATCATACTCCGGACAAGAGCAATTTTGGTGTTTAACCTTGAGCTTTGACCTTGAAGCTATCTAAAAAATTCTTTCAAATGGCACATCTAGTCATGATGGTGAATAATGGTGCCAAGTTATTTTGAAATACATCAATAATTGTAGGAGATTAGTGTTTGACCTGGAGCTGTGACCTTGACATAAAAACTATCCCATAAATTCTTTCAAATGGCACAACTACTCATGATGGAGAATAATTGTGACAAGTTATTTTGAAATCCATCCCTAAATGTAGGAGTAATTGTCCGGACAAACACAATTTTAGTGTTTGACCTTGAGCTGTGACCTTGACATTAGAACTATCCCAAAAATTCTTTCAAATGGCACATCTACTCATGGCGGACAATAATTGTGCCAAATTATTTTGAAATTCATCCATAAATGTAGGTGTAAATGTCCGGACAAATTCAGACGGAGGGACTTGCATACCAACGCACATACAAGGACTTGTCATAGTGACAACTATGTCTCGCTCACCGCAAGTGGGCTCGACAAAAATCTTTAAATAATCAACCCATCAAACAACTTTCTATAGCCCGTGAAGCAATCTGCCTAGGAAAGTACCCTAACATGCATTGCTTTTGCAATTATTTCTCTTCTCATTGAAGACACAAGGAAAAGTTAACCAAATATGCTTCAGGTAACAGAGAAGAGTTATGCCAACATTTACTATCCTTAAACTTTTTTTTTCTCGTGGACAACAAACACAAATCTTGAAATTGCCTTTACTCCTTTTACATACCTGGAGTACTGTGTGGACCATTTTATTAGCCAATTCAGAGCTAGACATTGGGGTGAAATTTTAGATTTTAAATTATAACATTTCAGCCCTACTGCCCTTTAACCTATACTGTTGGTACTTATTTCGATCATCTCCAGATGACTCAAATGAGATTCCGCGAAGATAGGGTTTTGTTGGGAATGGTGTCTACATGATTCCAATTAATACCCACAATACAGGGTTTATGACATTATTAAAGAGATATTCATATCTAAAATTCAAACTGCCCCCATCAATCTGTACCTCTGCCCAAGCACTTATCTACATTGAGAATAAACACAAGTTTGAAAATGCTGGTCACATAGTATAACCTGATACATGGTGTTTTATTTCAGTTTCCTAACTACTGCATGATACGCCGCCCTATTGCAATACATTGTATTGTAATTCCAATGGCTAGTTTCATTGTAGCCAAAGACATAATATTACATGTATCATGCTTGACAATCAATTTCTTCTTTTCTCACTCTTTTTTGCCTCATATGGCCCTTGTTTTCAATTTAAATATCCTTTGTTTGTTGTCTACAACCTCTTTCCAATAGGACCAGTCTTAAAAAATTTCATTTGAGAATCGTTTAAGGAGACAGAAATACAATACTGTGTATTGGGTTATAGACAATGTTGGTTTATTTTTTTAACCACTTAGTATCCATCAATAGAGCAATTGACAGATCACAGCTGAACTTTGAACTCAGACATTGGCCAGTTTTTATGTAAGGATTTTCTTAAGTTTGGCGACTTAAAAATTGTAACTTAATCTTATTCAAGTTAAAGTTAAAATCATTAGGACGATAACCAACCACTTCAATATTTTGTTACATGTTACTGGCAGATGAATTTTGCAAAATAACGCCGTTTAATATTGAAGTGGAACATTCTGTCGGAGCTCAGTAGCTGTGGAATGCAATCCATCCACACATTAAGCTTTTCATTTGTTTTTTATAGCTTTAAAGATTGTGTTATAAAGAATATTATCATCACTCTTAGTGATAAACAAATTTGTCCTTGTAATGTACTTGAAATAAAGTTATCAAACTGCAAAAAGAAATTCAATATATTTATATAATATATATCACAATTGTTTCAAGTCAATATAATCAACAAACATTAATAACATGAAATCACTTTACCAAAACATCATTTTTTAATCATAATAGTTCACTTTCAAAACACGGAAGCCAAGTTATAAAGCCTCTTCCTTTCAGTCACTCGAGGCAAATTAATCATTAACACAAACAAAAGTCACATGATTACCACCTGGTTTTTCATCAAGGAAAACTGATAGAAAAGCACAAAGTACTATATACATCCAAACTGAAAATTGTCACAGTACTTGAACATATATGGTATGAATGTCTACAGCTTAATCCAACCAAATAAGGCTGGATAAGTAAGCTCTAATGTCACATAGAACACAAAAAGTCTTAGGGGCACCTTGAGACACAGTGAACAAGTCTGAATTATCTGCATTTGCATATCACTTGTAACTACCTACAGCAACAGCATCAAGGCCTAATTCTCCTTTTTCTCCCAATACTTTGAGAATCATTGTAGCAGGATAACATTCCTTTTGACAATATTTTCTATCCTGAATGGATTTTGAATACAACAGTTACTTCTTTTGGACTAGTTTGAATTTTGTCAAATCATTTAACAATCCTAATTTTGAGTTTCTGACGTAAAACTTTTGAAAATTTTTTGAGAAAATGAAGGAATTTCTTTAATAAGCAGTACTTCTAAGAGCAATACTCTTTTTTGCAATCTTTTTTTTAACCAATTAGGCGCAAATCTTCCAATTTCAGTGCACTTTTAATCATCATCTACAATTTCTTTGAAATTTGGACCAGTCCTTAATTTTGAAGTCTGTTAATACGTAAATAATTCATACTATTACCATATTTATGAACTAATGTCCATGTAAATAGCACAAGTGACATACATTGTTTAGCACAATCTGTTCTGTACTGCACAGGTAAGATATCCAATTCTTCGAATATTCATAAGTGAAATTCCCTTCACCAGATTTTGTTGTTATCCATCCAGGTTCATCCATAAATATGCAAAACTTTGAAATCAAAGCAATTCACTTAATCAAGAACTCCAATGCATGATTAACATTTTCCATGATCCAAACATTAATCATTTCTAAACATTAATTATTCCAAAGGAATTAATCCATTCCGAGAGTTGACATCAATTAACGCACTGCAACTTTAATTGGTATTGAGATGAGGCTGGTTTCTTTAAAGATTTTTCACATAGAATTTCCGGTGGAAATAGGTAAATATAAAATCAAATGTATGCATGGCATTTTTCGGTTTATGAAAAATAAATTTCAAAAAATTCACATAATTTCAAACAATGCATAAATTAACTTGTACGCTTTACTTAACAAATATTGAACCAACCCAATGTGCAAAGTTGAATGCGTAATAGCTGTGAACTGAGGTATAAGCATTTTATCTATTTCTTATCCAAAACTTTACTATAATTGAAGGTTTACCATGAAAATTTTAGTGTTAACCTAATTTATAGAAATAATAACACAGTTTCATACAGATATGAAATTAATGACAGAAAACCTTCAAAACTGAAAATTATCAAGCAGTTCTGCCTTATATCACACTGATTTATACTTTTAGAGCCATTTTCTCCACAGCTGATCATGAATTTTGCGGGGTCAGTGTAAAACTGAGGCAAATGCATTAAGAATCTTTACACATTTACCTTAGTTTTACACTGACCCCTAAAATGTAAAGTTAACATAGAACAATCTTTTATGAAACTATTGCGCAATATTCAAGATTCCACTGCCTTAATTCTAGTTCTAAACAGAAAAAAAGAGCAAATTTATAAATAGTTCCTAGAAAAAAGCCAGTCTCAGCTTTCGTCTTCTGCCTCTCTCAACCATGCAAAGAATTGTACAACTTGTTTTAATGCAACACCCTTGCCTTCAGGTTCCTCCTCCGATTTTTCCCACTGAATAAATGCATCTTCGGAAATAATATCCTCATCATAAAATGTGTCAAACATAGTCCTTAACACACCTGTGTGAAAAAGAAAAGAGCATTGAATTAACGAGATGTGTTTGTTTTAACATGAATGGCTTTGGGTCTAAATTTTGGAAACTTTACATTAACCTTACCATTCAAATGTTGTGACAAATGATTGAGGTGTTTTGTTTTTGTTTTGTTTTAAGACTGAAAGATAAACCTATCTTACAACATCCTTGGGAAAACCTTTGAACCTATTTGGACCAGAAACTGAAAATGTTTTCTGGAAAATTGAACTTTAAATTTGGAAATCATGAAGCAATATATCAGCTAAACTATAACAGAGACATCTGTGTTTTTATAACTGCAAGACATTGTTATCAAAGAATCATTAAAATTGCTCTGATTTCCTTCAGCTCTGAAATGTTTGATTGAATGAGGTGTAACGGTGCTTTTAACAGTATTTCAGTCATATCACGGTAGCTGGAGTACCTAACCATGGATTCCTGATATTTCTCACACCATTACTACCATTACATCCTTTCCAAGCCTTCAGCTTCTTATCCCACCTAGGTTTATGATTATCCACCCATCAGTGGGAGACAAACACCGGAAAGGATATTTGCATCAACCAGGGATTGATTCCAGGACCCCAGGTTCATGACTCCAATGTGCTACCACTACGCTATTGGCGCGGCCTTCTCTGAAAATTTGACCTACCTTTAGGATGTTCTAGTTTAGTGACCAATGCCTGTAGGGCGTACAATGCTTGTAGCTCAGATTCTGCCTGGTGATCAAGGTATTTTTGCAGAAGATCATGACGAGTTTTTATCTCATTCTGATCTACTTTCTCCTTGCCCCGTTCACCTGTGAAAAAATTGAAATGCTTTAAAAAGAAAGGTTTCAAGCTATCCAAACTGTGAGTCTGGTCAGACTGTACTTGTTGTGCCAGATAATTATGTTTATAAATTGTTCTTTATCCCATTCCCAAACAATGACGATTTTGGATGCCCCTCAAGAATAAACTTTTGAAAAAATTGCGGAAAATGAAGAAATTGCTAGTGACAAGCAAATTCTTCATTATTCGTAATGTTTTCTAACCCAAAATACAAAGATTTCTTAACTTTCATTACTTAAAGATTATTGCCTGCAATTTCTTTGGGTTAATGCTTTCCATTAGATTATTGACAAATCAGTGACATTATCAAAGTGACAAATTAGTATTGAATCAGTATCACAAATTTTATCCATATATTGCAAAAAGTTTTCATCCACCATCTTATTTCTAGACACACAATTTTAGACTTGTCCAAAGTAGTTGAGCTTGCATAAGACCATTTCAAGTTGACAAAATCTTTAAAAATAAAATCTTTGTTAAAAGTGAAATTGCAAAAATAACAGACAGACCTTTAATTGCACTATTACAAACAGCCGTAATAAGTGTTCGTATGAACTGATGAGACTTTGTAGTTGGCTCATCCACGTTGGTTTCTATCCAATCGAACACTGCCTCATTGTCCGTACTTTTCACAACAATAAGTTCATGTAATTTATTGGATATTTCTGTGATAGGAAGCCCTGTTGTTGGGGTAGATGGGGCACTGTCCCCTTTTGTAAACTCCAATTTCTGCAAGAGATACAGTTCATTTATTGTTAAATGTTTCCAGAGGTCTAGATAAGAGCATGTACCAGCATTCTAAAATCCTTATTTCAGAATGGAACCCTTTATTGTGGATACTCACTTGAACCGTCTCATCAAGACGATTCAAATGAGTACCTACAATATAAGGTTTATGGCACTTTTGCTGAAATATTCAAATGTAAAATATGAATTTTGCCCGCTTTCTGAAGCTCTGGTTTCTAATACATGAATGATTTGTATGTTTGAATGAGGTTTTACGCCGCTTTCAACAATCTTTCAGTTATATTGTGGCGGCTGGAGCACACCAGTACTACCATTACATCCTTTCCTAGCCTCCAGCTGCTATCCCACATAGGTCTACGATTATCGACCCATTGGTGAGAGACAAATAGTAGGAAAGGATGAGTGCCGTTGTCGGGATCAAACCGGGGACCTCGAGATTGACAGTCCGACATGCTACCAACTGCGCTATGACGGCGGCTATTTCAGAACGGAACCCTTTATTGTGGATACTCACTTAAATCGTCTCATCAAGACGATTCAAATGAGTACCTACAATATAAGAATTATTGCACTATTGCTGAAATATTCAAATGTAAAATACGAATTATGCCCTCTTTCTGTAGCTCTGGTTTCTAATACATGAATGGACATAAACCAAAAAAAGGGTTCCAAATGAACATATCAATCTGAGTTAAACATAGTAAATCTACTCTAAATTGATGATTTGATTAATTAATATTTTGATATTGGAAATTTTACTGGTGTTAAGCTTTGATTATATTTTCAAGCCAAGATTTAACTTTTGTGATAAACCATCCAAAAAAGATGTTTCTTTAATCTAAGCAAAGTATTTTCGTTTCTAGTTCACAAATATCATTTGCCATTATGTGCTTTTCAAAACTGAGTAAAACAAGATGTGTTTGTTAAACACAATGCCCCCGCAACAGGACTTAACTATGAAAAGTGTTGTTGACTTGTACATGAGTTTTAACAGAGTATTTATTTTTTTGCGTTTGACCTTGGTATGTGACCTTGACCTTATCACATGACCTTCACATGAGAAGATGCATATTATGGAGATGTATCATCATGCCAAATATGAGCATTGTGTCTTGAATAGGCTGGTAGTAATTGGCAATGTTAATTTTTTTTTTAAGTTTTGCAGACAGACAGAAAGACCGACAGACTCAATGACAGACAGATGGAAAATGGTAAAACAATATGCACCGATCTTTTGATGCAGGGGCAAAAAAATACTTATTTTATCCAAAGCAAAAACGTTGAATTGGAGAATTCCAACGAAATGGGTTTCTCAATTATCTTAATACAAGTCAAATTTTACCTTGTCTATCAAGAACTGTTCTACTTGATTTTTAGGTACAAAATCCGTCCATTGTAACCCAGATTCCATCCATATACTTGCTACCTTCTTATGGCCCTGTAAATACATATTTTACTACTTGAGAATATCTGAAATATCTTCAGGGCAAAAGAATTTTTTGTAAGATATTTAACCCTTTCCTGTTTTTTTGAAATTTTAGACTGGTCCAATTGAAAGAGGTTGCAGACAACAATGAAAACTTGATGCCAATTGAAATTAAGCCATCCTATGTGGTAGAAAATATTGTGGAAAAAGGAGAAAATGCTTGTTACAAGCAATTTCTTCTTTTTCCACAATGTTTTCTTGAGTATAAAATCACAGGAACGTAAAATCCCGTAATTGAACGGGAAAGCGTTAAACCCATTACAAGACAGCAAAATTTATGACTGGTCAATATATAAAAAAAGTTGCAGATGTCAATTGACCAATTGCGAATCAAAGAATCAATCGACCAATCAAATTATTCATCTAGAGAGGATGCGAGCTTTGAACTTGGACATCAGGTGACATTTAGGTGAAACATTTTTCCTGGATTAGGGACTTAAGCTTATTCAAGCTGTAGTTATGACATTCAGGTCATCAACCAATACATTTTGCAGAATGGCTCTGTTTAGGTATCAAAGTGGAAATTTCTGTCAGAGTGAGTGGTAAAAGCCAACGGAGTCATTTGGCAGGACCAGGAATCCACCAATTTTCAGGTTTGAGATTTATATCATCTTTCTCTTCAAGGGTAGAAAACAATGTTGTAAATGAAATATCTTGTACCACGCAATCTTTACGAATATAGTTTGAAACTAAACTACCTACCTCTCTATGACTAGCATCATGAAGTATCTCTGCCAATAACTGACCGGCTTTATTGCTGGCCAACAGGGGTTTACATACTTCCTTCAAGAAGTTCAGCTGAACACTTCCATCCTGGATCATGGGACTGATCAACTCGCCGTAATATTGCCAGATTTTCGGAATGTCGATTTCCATATCTTCAGCGAATTCTAAAGCCTCATTCAAACTGAAAATAATAAAAAAAAAAAACCCAAATCAAAAACCGCTAACTAGATGGCAACAATTTAGTATGGGCAAAATTCCTAGAAATTGCTAGCAACAATCACAAATTTATACAATCTCAAGCATCAACCTTTCTAAGGAGAAAAATAATGTTGAAAAGCAATTTCTTCATTTTCAACATTTATTTTCCACTGATTTCCTTGTTTTTATATTCTTGCTTGTTGAAATATTGTGCGAGAAAATGCTGGTAAGAAGCATTTAAATGATGGTAGCTGAAAAACATTTTCTATTTGCAGAAAAAATTTCTTCCTTTTCCGAATCAAATTTTCTGTTTTTGCTAAATATTTCGAATTGTATGCAACATCTCTCAAATTTGAGGAGCCTGAAATTCTGTCATCTGAGGTGCTATGTTTTTTTTTCAATCTTGCTAAATAAGGTTTTAAAAAGTCATGAAGAACTATCTTTGTTATTTAGGATTAAAATGTTGTCAAGGCTACTTGGAACCAATGCTAAGAGTACCCTTGAATTTCTCATTCAAAATTCTTATCAAGTGGCTTTCCATTTTTTTTAAAATTTTGACTATTCCAAATAAGGTAAAGTACATTTCAAGAAGTAACCATCCCATATAATAGAGAAAATTTTGGTAAAAGAAGTAATTGCTTATTACAAGAAATCTTTTTCCAGTGTTTTCGAAAGTATAGTATCACAGGGACGTAAAAACAGGGATTGTACAGGAAAGGTTTAATCTAAATGAAAGAATGCACCTCTGGTAGTGTGTTAACCAATTCCCACAAAACAAAATTTTAGACAGGTCCAAATTGAAAGAAGCTGCAGAGGATAATTTGAAGTTGACAGAATTTTATTTCGTTTGTCTTTTATGATAGAAAACATTGTGGATAATAAAGAAACTGCTTGTACTAAGCAATTTCTTCATTCTCTGCAATGTTTTCCAAAACTTTTTTTTGTGAGTTGTGTAAGGAAAGATTGTGTGGGAATGGGTTAAAATGCTGAATTGAACCTACCCAGTTAAGTACGCCTGCACAGCTATGACCCCGTTCTTCACTAAATCATGTAACAAATGTCCCGTCTGTCTACGAGCCACGGTGGATCTTTCCAGGACCAGATTTATGGAATTTGATACAAAATGGTGAAGACTGCTTACTGGTAACTCTTTCACACACTCTATGGCTTCCTGTAAAGGAATGAAAATATTCTTGAAATGTTTATAGGATAGTCTATACAATTTTAATCCATGTCCTCTGTACTTCCCTTAGTCAAGATCTTACTTATCACGAAGTTTCACAAAACTACCTATTACACTTTCAGGGATATGTGCCCGACAAAATTCAAGTCTAAAAGCAACAAATGGCCTATCTCTAAATTAAGCAGTTCTTGTACACTCTGTATTCATGGAAAGAATATAATCGTCAAGTTTCAAGTCAATCCAAAATGACTGCCTCAATGGCCGACTGGTATGGAAGCTTAACTCATGATCAGGTCACTGGCTTGAGCCCCACAGTCACCCAGCTGTGTTCATGGGCAAGACACTTAATAGCCAGCCCCAGCCTACCCAGCTGTAAAAGTTGGTAGCAATGTGATTTAGCCGCTACCCCTCATCAGGGACCTGAAAACATCTGGATTGTGGGGATAAGAGAGTGACTCTATAAGCTCATGGTTTTGTTGCAATCAACTAAATTAAGTAAGTATATATAAACTAATCCAAAATAAGATGCATAAGTTTTGCTCCGGAAGTACTGGTGGCTCTCTGGTAAGGCCAATCCTGTAATGCTTCCCCTTTTTCACAGGTGTGTAAAAAGATGATACAAAAAGAAAATTAACCATACTACCAGAGTTCCAGATAAGAGGGGTAACAGCATTCACAAATCCTTATTTCTCAATGAAACCCTTAGCTGCAAGTACTCATTTGAATTGTCTCGTTGTGAGGATTCAAATGAATACCTACAAGAAAAGGTTTATGGCAGTATTAGTGAACTATTTTTACACCCTCTATATGTAGCTCTGCATACTATTGCCTGAAGTCAAAATGTTCATCCTTAACACTTATGAAACCTAATTTCTTTATTAACCCATTATACAACACCAAAATTTTGGACTGGTCTAAATTCAAAGATGTTGCAGACAACAATAATTTTTTTTACCTTTTTGTCCTCATAGGTAGAAAGCATTGTGGATATTGAAAAAATTACTTGCAACAAGCAACTTCTTCATTTTCTACAATGTTTTTGGAAACAATGACTTACTATCTGGTATGTAATCAGCAACTAAGCAAGAGCCGTCGGAGACAGATTATGCTCCCCGAATAAGGCTTTTGTCACAAAACTGTATGCCATTTTTGGTAAAAAAAAACTCTGAATGCAACTATAGTTTCAGAGTTCAGTTCACAAGAAATTTGGAAGTTTGACAAACATTGAAGAAATCTGTTTGGCTTCACAGGCCTGATTCTGGTAAAATTCAATATCATTATATGGTAAAGGGTTAAATATTTTACCTTGACCATCAAAGTTATCAAAGAAAAATGTCTCCATACAAAAAATGAAAACTCTTACTTGAATAGTCTTGCAGAAACAATAGACTGATTTATTTTAGAGTAGGAAATATACAAATTTACAAAATGTAAAGCTACATGGCATTAAGCCCCCTTTTAGCATGGTAAGGTTCATTGGGTCAAACATTGAAATAAACATTACCTAGGTCACTTAATAAACAACATTTATGTAAAGTAACAAGAAATTTTGGCAATTTGCAAAGGAGGTATATTTAAAAATTAATGACCTTGACCAATGACCTTGAACTTAGTACCAACAGAGTCCAAGTCATAAGCAATGCACATGTAAAATATGAGGGCTATATCACTTACAATTGTATACTTATGGGCGATGTTAAAGTTAAAAATTTCGAAAATTTGACCTAGAGAAATGACCTTGAACCTAATACCAACAGAAAAGTCATGTCATAAGCAATGCACATGTGAGATATGAAGGATATAACACTTACCATTGTAAACTTATAGAAATGTTAAAGTAAAGATTTTTGAACTTTTGACCTTGACACATGACCTTGACTGATGACCTTGAACTTAGTACCAACAAAAAGGGTTTGTCACAAGCAATGCACATTGGAAATATGAAGACTACATCTTTAACCAATCAAAAGTTATTGCCAATATAAGTTTTTGCAGGACAAAAAGAGAGCTTAAGTAAAGCTAATAACATTAAGGCCCCTTTTCCCATGACACGTTTTTTAAACATAAATTTTCGATAGTATAAAGTCAAGAGGATCTGATTTGCTACTCAAATATGAGATATCATAAAATTCTATTAGACTAGGAGAAATTGGCAAAAAACTAATTTTTTACATTAAGGCCCCTTTTTCCATGACGTAGCCTTGAATTGAGAAATTTCAAAAAATCCGTCTTGGAAATTTCCTAGGAAGATTATACATGAAGTTTCATCCAATTAGGCCCAGGGGTTCCTGAGATATGACATCGGACGAATGAACGGACGCACGCACAAGCCAGCGACTATACTCTCCCCTGAAAAATTTTTCAGGGAGTATAAAAACTGCACCATCAGAGTGCCGTTTGCAAAGGGGGTTGAAAGCCATCCATCAATTACCATGGAATAATGCTTGCTACACTTCTTTCATCTAAAACTTACTTTGATATCCAGTATATGAAGATATTCATCAAGAATGGCTTTGGTTTTCTTCTCCATTTCTTCAGCAGAAAGTTCTTTAGCCCCTGGGGCAGGTGGAGGTGGCATCCTCTCTTCAGGCCGTCGTGCTGGTTCACGACCTCGGCTCGAGTCTCGCCCAGATTCCATAGACTGACTACTGCTAATAGCCCTAAAATTAGATAGCCTTGTATTACTTCTATTATTGTCTTCTGTATTTAAAACAGAATCTGTAAATGGGCTTTATTTTAATTCAAGTATAAACAAAATCTGTATCAATTTCATTCAAGTTCTCCAATTAGAGATCTTCTACTTGTTTCATAGAGACTAATTCTATTGACTGAATTACTCTTTATTAAAGTCATTTAGTTTGTAATAGCTTTTTGACCATATTTCAGCCATATAACAGTGGCCTGAGCACCTTACCATAGATTCCTGGTATTCCTCACACCGGTACTACCACTAAATCCTTTACAAGCCTCCTGCTGCTCACCACACAGGTTTACAAATATTCACCCATTTGTGGGCGACAAATGTCAGATAGAATTGAGAGTCTAACACGCTACCAACTGTGCTATGGCTGCTGTCTTATTATCAATTAGGTTTTCAAGACAAGTTTTCATTAGAAGAAATATGGCATTCAGTTACTGTAAAATTTGCTTAGGACAAAGGGAGGGGTGTACTTACTTGGCAGCAGCTAGAGCCTTTTCTCTTTCTGATTCCTGAGAATGTCTGGCACCAATTGAAGGAGGTCGTCCGAACCCACCGCGACCTCTGCCCTCACCCCGGGCAGGGCTAATACCACTGTATCTACGACTAGAATCATCCTCAGGCTTACTGAGAGCGGAAAATCTAAAAAGATAAATTACTAGTTGATCAACAAACATAATAACCTAACCCTTTCCTGTTTTACAAAAATTTTAGCCTGTCAAAAGTCAAAGGTTTTGCACACAAGAATTTAAAGTGGATTTGATTTAGAAATAACCATTCAGTAGCAAAGAAAATATTGTGGAAAAAGAAGAAATTGCTTGTTACAAGTATTTTTTCTTTTTCTAAGTTTTTTTCAATCATAAAATCAAGGGTTTGTACAGGAAAGAGTGAAATCCAACCTTTTTATAAGCACCAAGAAAGAGTTCAGGAAATCATTTTGGAAAATGAAGAAACAGTTTTTTACAAGCAAGTTATTTATTTTCAACATGTTTTCTACCCAGAGAGACAGACATTTACAAATTTTTCAACTTGAAATTATAGTATGAATTCAGTCTATAATTTTGGCCTAGTAACTGGTTACTTAGAAAACTGTAGAGTTGAGTAAACAATGATACAATACATTAGTTGTTGCATAGATATTGAGAACAATTTTCCAATTATCCTGTGTTATATATCTGAAGTAGATTGTCTTATGGCCACAACAAGCTTAAACAAACTTTGGCCAAAATTATTTAGTGCTAGATTTCAAATTGCATCAACATTATTCTCAACAAGAAAGTCATTTATCAACAAAAACAATCTTATAAGAGTTCTTGCAACCAAATTGTCTAATGGTAAAGGGGCCAGACTCCACTGTCGGGTCCCTGTCCTGTCCCTGGTTCAAACCGACCACTCATCCAGTCGAGCAGATGAGACTTTAAACGGAGACCCCATTGCCAGTTGTTGATTGGGATGTTAAAACCGACACATTTCATTAGGACTTTCTTAACCTCTGCACTCTGCCATCCACTCACATCACACAAAGTACATAAACATACTGTCATGATTATGGTTTTACGTCCAGCCAAAAGCTAAAGCCAATTGGAAATGTCTCACCAGTTTAAACCATTACCACATAACAAAATTTTAGACTGGTCCTAATTCAAAGAAGTTGAAGACGACAAATTTTAGTTTATGAAATTGTAAAGATCATCTCTTGGGGAAAAAAATATTGTGGATAATTAAGAAATCGCTTGAAACAAACCTTTTTTCAGGAGTGACATGAAAAGTCTTGTGTCTATGACAGGAAGGTGGGATCACACAATATAACCAGGATATTGTAATCCAACCTATACAACTTGGCCAAGACAGACTCTCCTTCAAGAAAAGTATATGATTTTCAATAAATCCTCACCTGTTTGGAGCAGCGCTGGGTTTTTCCTTCTCCTGTGAGGGTCTCCCAGTGGTACCCCCGGTACTCCCTCGGCCCCAGGCCCCAAATCTTGAAGCACCACCGCCTGGGCCTAGCTGGATAGTTTCATCTACATTTTGCTGTAAAATATCAAGAGTGAACATAACAAGGCTTTTAGCAGTGGTTTGGGATTCACAGACTTGTTCAAGGTAACTTGTCCAAATACAAGCAAAAATCTCATGGTTCAAAAGAGATCCGATAACTCATTATATATTAGAAACATATCATAAATGCTTATATTATAGGGTAGGAAATATTGTGGTCAATGAAGAAAATGCCAGAACCAATTAACCCTTGTCATGCTGATCCCTGAATATTCCTGTCTTGACAATGGTTGTGGCAAGTGTATAAAATAAGTTCAGCCTGCAGGCTTTAGAAAATATTTGTACACAAAGTAAATCTAAATTTGACAAAACAAGATGTGTTTGTGAAACACAATACCCCCGCCGTACATGAGTATTTTTTTTTGTGATTGACCTTAGTATGTGACATTGACCTTATCACATGACCTTGATATGAGGAGATGCGTATTATGGAGATGTATCATGCCAATATGAGCATTGTATCTTGAATAGGTAGTAATTGGCAATGTTAAATGTTTTGGTTAAGTTTTGCAGACAGACGGACAATGGTAAAAGAATATGACCCCCATCTTTTGATGCGTGGGCATAAAAATCAAAATTTTGTGGAGAAAGGATAAATATTCAGCTTGACAAAAGTTAATGTTTTCTCAAAATTCATCTCTTCACATTTTAGCAGACAAGTTCATTTTAATTCTAGACAAGCAGAAAATCATGTCTTACGTGTCCCAAGACAAATGGAGAAAAATTATATTTCAACAACACTAAAGTAAACATTGCATGAAAAAGCTGCAGAAATTCATTAGCAAAGAATTTGGACCACATGAAACTTATTAAATCTCTAGAGGAAAGAGTCTCATAAGTTAAGTTGAGGTTGACATGCATTCCTCACAGCCAAAAACAAATTCCTCAAAGTTAGGTGTTAACCAATTACCAGACTGCAAAGTTTTAGACTGGTTCAAATTGAAAGGAGTTGCTGACAACACTTCAATTTAAGATTTATTTTATTTCTCACCTTTCTGGGTAGAAAACATTGCGGCAAATGAAGAAATTGCTTGTAAAAAGCAATTTCCTCATTTTCCACAATGTTCCTATATTGTTTTACTTGAGGGATGTCAAAACTCCTAGCTGTGTTGGAATAGGTTAAATGGCTGACAGCAGGACCAAACACTTAAACAAGTAAACACCTCTTTCCAACCCAGCTATCAATTCAATAAATTGTTTGAAAAAGATTCTATAAAATATCAAGAACTGTCACCTAACCCACTTTCACACAATCCTATTTCTTTGAATGCCCTTCATGAAAAAGCTTGGGGAAAAAAATGTGAAAAATTAAGAAATTGCGTTTATCCAGGAACTTCTTCATTTTCTACCCAGAAAGACAAAGATTTTTTTATAACTTCATTACCCTGAAAGTATCAACTGTAAAACCTTTAATTTAACCCACTACCAGACAACAAAATTTCAGAATGGTCTAAATTGAAAGAAGTTGCAGACAACAATTGGTTGGTGGAAGATTAAAAATCTTTGTCTTTTAGGATAGAAAGCATTATGTACATAGAAGAAATTGCTTGTAACTAGCAGTTTCTTCATTGTCCACACTATTTTCCAAAGCTTTTAAATTTTTGGTGCATAAAAAAGTGGTATTGTGCTGGAATGGGTTAATGTGACGCTTTTATACGCCCCCAAGAAAAAGAGCCATGGAAAACATTGTGAAAAATAAAGAAATTGCTTTTCACAAGCAATTTCTTCATTTTCCACAATGTTTTCTACCCAGAAAGTTGAAAAAATCCAAAATTTGATAAACTTTGAATTGTCGCCTGCAACTTCTTTCAATTTGGGCCAGTCTAAAATTTTGCCGTCTGGTAATGGGTCAAGTATAGCATACATACCTTGGAAAATTTCATTTTGGAAGGATCTATGGATCTATCTACAGATTTGAGGGGGGTTCTCCCAGTATATACAGTGTTCCATCCATCGCTGCCACCACCACCCATCTGTCCACCTGGACCTGGTGGACCACGGCGACCTGAAATTATTTAATATAATATCTATTTGAAGTATTCCATCAAAATGTTGGAATCAATTTGAACTGTTTTTCGGTTATAGCATGTAAAAGTTCATTTATCTACCCATTCCCACACAATGACACATTTTGATGAACCTTTATAAAAAGTATTCGGAAAATATAGTGTAAAACAAAGAAATTGCTTGCAACAAGCAATATCTTCATTTTCCATAATGTTTTCTACCTCAAAAGAAAAAAAATTATGATTTCATCAACTTAAAATTAAAGTATGCAGCTTCCTTCAATTCGGAGTGGTCTAAAATTTAGTTGTCTGGTATTGGGTTGATCATTCTGTGAGATACTCGGATTTTACTTCAAATTCACTTTTTATTTACCATCTAACCATCAGTTGGCAAAATCTATACTTTTGACATCTGTTCACAATTTGATTGATCACTCCATGAGGTATTAAGCTTTTAATTCAGATTCATTTTTAGCTAGCAAAGTGTCAGCTTTGATAGCTTAAGTTAACAGACAAAATTTTGAGGTCTTCTCAGAGTGCATACTGCCAATGGAGGCTTAACCACTAAATCAACTGAACGTCTACGCCAAAAAATTAGTTCTTGTGGATACTCGAGCATATTGTATTCAAAATGACATGCCACATAAATTAACTTCATTCAAATTGTAGAGAACACCTTCAAAAGAAAGCTATACAACCCGTTCCCATTCAATCCCACTTTTTAAGAATCCCCCCAAAAAGCTTTCGAAAACATTGTTGACAATGAAGAAATTGATAGTAACAAGCAACTTCTTCATTGTCCACAATGTTTTCTACCCTACAAATGGCAAAGAAGATTATATAACAAAACAATGCTTTGCTAGCTTACAGTGCTTTCAGTACTTTGTTACTATCTAACCATCAGTTGGCAAAATCAATACTTTTGAACTCTGTTCACAAATTGGATTAAAATGTTTATTTTTTGCATCCTTTTAAATTGGCTAGCTTGGGTTTCTTAAAACATTATGCCCATATATACATCTGTGGTCTTGTCAGAGTACAGTTAAGCTAAAAAACAACATATTTAAGATGTACCTCTATTGGCTTTTTGTTGGAGTTGAGCTTGTTGAGTAAATAAAGCCTTTTCTTGAGCTTCTTGTTCGACCTCTCTGTGGATCTGGTCTATCGTCTTAGGGTTATTGTCTACTCGACGAGGTACCCACTTATTCTGGAATAAATAATTAAACATAACACTACCTCTGCTTGTTTGAAATTGGTTTAACACCACTTAAACAGTATTTTCGTCATATTGCCGCGGCTGGAGCCCCTAACCATGGACTCCTTGTATTTCTCAAAACAGTAGGTTTAGGTTTATGATTATCCATCCCTTTGTAGAAAAAGGTCGGAATGACATTTGACACAACCGAAGAATTGAACCCTAGACCTCATGATCGAGACCACCTCCTTTAGTAATCACCTTGAAAAATCTTTATTTCAATGACATGTGACCTGTCAGGATATAAGGAAATTTTTCTGGGAAGTGTCAAACTAATCCACCCTTGATATGATGCACAAACTAAGAAGGCTGATCAAGTTTATTATTTGCTGTTGGTAGATTTTTCTAGAAGAGTAATTCTACCTTGCTGTATATTTTTTCTTTTAATTATACATCTAATCAGTGATGGATCTGATCTATTTTACAAATAATTCTTTCATTGAGTTCACAAAAAGTTTTTTTTTCTCACAATAAGGAATCACAAATACAAAGGTTTGATTGATTGAATGAATGGGGTTTAGTGCCACTTTTAACAGTATTTAAGTCATATTTTGGTGGCCGGAGCACCTAACAATGGATTCCTGGTATTTCTTACACCAGTACTACCACTGCATCCTTTCCTAGCCTCCAGCTGCTATCCCACTTCAGTTTACGATTATCCACCCATTGGTGAGAGACAAATGTCGGAAAGAATATGTGCAGCCGCCAACAATGTGCTTACATTTGAACAAAATAAGGTTTGCTTATTACTCTCTGCATGTACAGATATAACAGTCAAGGTTATTTTCAAATTAAAATCTTCAGTGGCTATTACCAGAACTAGGTTTGGCTCAGAAATGCTTTCGCCAAGTGATATGACACAGGCAATGGATGTAAATATGAAGAGCAGATTTTCAGCTCAGAAATGCTTTCGCCAAGTGATATGACACAGGCAATGGATATAAATATGAAGAGCAAATTATCAAACAAAAGAGGCAAATAACTTATAACACATATATCCACTTGAAGAAATATTTCTATTGAAAACATTGTGAGAAAAGGAGAAATTGCTTCTTCTCCTTTTCTTACAATATTTTCTACCAACTGGCAATTATCTTCCGTTTTTAGCACACTCTGAAATGTCAACTACATCTTTCCAATTTTGACCAGCCTAAAATTTTGAAGTCTAGTAATGGGCTATTCTAATCAACAGATGCCTGTCAGATCCAAATTAGCAGTTATTTCTTTATTTTCATCTCTTCTAATAGTCTTATCGTTTAACCCATTTCAACATATTGACACTTTTTTGCGCCCCTCATGAAAAATAAAACAAAACTTTGGAAAATATTGTTGAAAATCAATAAAATGCTTGTTACAAACAACTTCTTCATTATCCCCAATAAGTTTTATCCTAAATGACAAAGATTTTTAAAATTCCATTAAATTTAAATTGTTGTCTGCAATTTCTTTGAAATTGGACCAGTTTTAAATTGTCAACTTGTAATGGGTAAAACTATTTTATTCCGATTGGTGGTTGGTCATATTGATTTTCATGCACTTTTCAAAAACTTACCAATCTGAGATCGATTACGTCTTGTAACATAAACCGTACACGAGAGGACGTCTTCTTCTCATTGACAATTTTTGTCATCTGGGTGAAATACTGATCCATTCTAGGCTGAAATGTAAGAAAATTGAAGAATTTATTGTTTCAGTGAAGATTGATGAATCTTTCATTCAAAGGAAGTTAAATAAATATTTTGTTGAAAGGAAAAAATCTATTTTTCATGGGTAGCAGAGTAATTCATGTAAGTACAGCTCTTGCTGTTCTGAAATGATGGATAGGTAAGATAATTATATTTCTTTAACCTATTCCCACACAGTGACGCTTTTGGATGCCACCAAAGAAAAACAATTTGGAAAGCATTGTGTAAAATTCTCTACACATTATCAATTTCTCTTCAGGATTAAAACTTTCGTCACGAGAAATCAGAGACTCTAGTTTGGAAAGTTTATCATCATTAGAAAAAATTTATCTAGAAATTTGCAAATCATACATTACAAGTTTCAGTCCAGCATAGCCATCAGGCAACAGATTAACCCAGTCACAAAATGACAAAATTTAACATGGTCCAAAGTTCAAATGAATAGTATACCAGAATTCAAAGTCTATGAACATTCAGATTTTTCAAATTTCAGTGACGCTTTTGGATGCTATCCAAGAAAAAACAATTTGGAAAGCATTGTGTAAAATGGAGAAATTGCTTGTAACAAGCAATTTCTTCATTTTACACAATGTTTTCTATCCAAAAAGATAAAAAATCTAAAATTTCATAAAATTTCAAATGCTGTTGCAACTCCTATCAATTTGGACCAGTTTAAAATTTTGCTGTCTGGTAATGGGTTAATACAAAAAAAGACAATCTTAAAATTTCAAGCCGAGTATCAAGAAAATCTAGAAATGTCAACAGCCATCTTTGAACTGTTTAGCTAATTTTCAGTTGTATCGCATAAAGGGAGGCAACAAGTCTTGCCTACTGGTACCTAATGCTTGGAAAAATAGAGGGGAAAGAATCTAAGTTGAAGTAGGGGTAAACTTTTTACCAAAATGTATTTAGGGTTAACTCCTCTTGATGTGTTACTATTTTGAAGGTGATCGTGGCTTCCAAGTTTTCAACAGATGACTTCAGTAATTAAATTTAAGTTAATTCAAGGCATTGAGGACAACAAGACTAGGACAAAAGCTCTTGTTTTCTCCAAAACCAGCTGATTTAAAAAGTAACCCAGTGAAATCATCACTCTGGTACTTTGACTGGCATTAGTGAAATTTTCTACTGATAACCCACAAGAAATCTTGATAGTATAGTGAGAGACATTTAGAAAAATTTAATTTTCAGGCAAGTTTGAGACAGGAAAATGATAAGAATTGGAAACAACTGGTCCTACAGGCCTGTGGTAAAATGCATATATGTGTCAAGCACTGCGACAAGGCTATAGAAAACCTAAGGTTTTCTATAAAAAAAAGCAAACAAAAAAGGTAAGAAAATATTATAGTCTCCTTCCATATCTTAAAATTATTCAAGTCATGGGACATCAAAAAAGTGGTTGCTTAAGTAATAGTCCCTTAAAACTCATTTTTGTGAAAAAATGATGGATTGATTCAATTGCATACATCAATTATTACAGAATTCTTGCCAAATCCTATGTTGGTTAAACTACGATTCTAATGAGTTCCAACAATATTGGATTTAGGTATGATGTGTTTTTAGCAAATATGACTACTTCTTCGTGAGAGCTTTTAATTCTAAAAAGGGGATTACGATTGTGGTAGCGTAATGGAAGTGGTCACTTAATAGAGGTGGTGGCTCAAGCAAGATTGACTCTACATACCTTGGCCTTGTCAGTATCTAATTCTTTTCCTATGGTGGTTAATAATCTACACAAACATTCCAGATTCTCTGGATCCTTCGTCCTGAGCAACTTGAACACACAATCATGCATTATATTCTCTGTTAACATCTTTAACTTGAACAATTCTCCAATAAACCTGTAATGAAGAGGAATAATTGGTCTTGGATTGATTTTCTTTTTTAATGGTCTGTCAAAGAATATTTTGCGAAAGTAAAAGTCAGCCTCAGAAACTTGAAATTCAAATTGATGGTCAACTTTCATGGTGAAAACAAAGAAAATGTGGCATTTTGAAAGAGTCGAAATGTGAAATTAAGGCAATGCCTGAAGACTTTCACCAATGACTTTGCAGCATAACCGAAATTAGCTCAATTACTGATTCCCATTCCCGAATATAATCATTAGAAGTTCTCACTTTACTACATCTTAACCCATTCCCACACAATAAAATTTGGACCAGTCCACATTCAACTAAGTTACAGACCACAATTTCAAGTTGACTAAATCTTCAAAATCTTTGTCTAATAGGGTAGAAAACATTGTTGATAATGAAGAAATTGCTTGTAACAAGCAATTTTTTCTTTCTCCACAATGTTTTTCAAAAATTTTCATATTGCGGTGCCTTTAAAAGCGTCATTGTGTGGGAGTGGGTCAAGCAGCCAAAACTACCGACTGTGAACACACGTTCATGCAAAATATTCTCTGTTAACATCTTTAACTTGTACAGTTCTCAAATAAACCTCTTATAAGGAATAATTGGTCTTGGATCAAATTTCATTTTTTATGCCGAGCAATATTTGTTTTGCAAGGGTGAAAGTAGAGTCTCAAAAACCTGAAATTCAAATCCAAGTTCAACTTTTCAGATGAGAACAAAGAAAATGTGGCATTTTGCAACACTCAAAACATGAAGACTTTCACAAATGATTATGTAGTTTTGCAGATGTTTACTGAAATACGGACCCCCATTGCCAAATATCATAATTAAAAGTACTAACTTAACCCTTTCCTGTTCAATCCCTGGTTTTTACATCCCTGTGTTTTTATGCTTGAGAAAATATCATGGAAAAAAAACAAATTACTCATAACAAGCAATCTCTTCTTTTCCACAATATTTTTTAGCATGATGAATTACTATTTTTCAAACAAAATAGACTTTAAATTGTCGTCTGCCAAACCTTTGAATTTGGAAAGGTCTAAGATTTTGCAAAACAGTTGTCATGCTGAACCCTGAATATTCCGGCTTTGGCAAGAGGTGTAGACCAAGATCAGCCTGCACATAAGTGCTTGTACTTTTCCTGCCAGAGTTGTTTATGAAATTGATTTCTAAAAGAAATGTTGATTTTTGAACAACAAGCTCTCTTAGTGCCTTCAGTCCTTTTATTTAACAGCAATTCACTGAGGAAATTTATACAGCATGACAAGGGTTAATCACATCTAAAGCAGCTAGAACTTACAAAACTACTGTTGTGGTAGCAGTTGACACTATAGAGGAAAGTACAATTCAAAATGTTTTGTTTGTTTGTTTGAATGGGGTTTACATCGCTTTCAACAATCTTTCAGTTATATCGCAGCAGCTGGTGCACCTTACAATGGAATCCTGGTATTTCTCACACCGGTACTACCATAAAATTCTTTCCTAGCCTCCAGCTGCTATCCCACATAGGTCTATGATTATCGACCCATTGGTGAGAGACAAATAGTCGGAAAGGTTGAGAGTCACCATCAGGGATCGAACCCTGGACCTCTAAATTGACAGTCCGACGCGCTACCAACTGCGCTACGACGGCGGCAAATTCAAAACGTAACAATCCTTTAACCCAGTCCCACTCAGACACTTTTAGACACCCCCCAAAACAAAAATCTTAGGAAAACATTGTGGAAAATGAAGAAATTGCTTGTGACAAGCAACTTCTTCATTATCCACAATGTTTTCTACCTAGAAAGTTGAAAAAATCCAAAATTTGATAAACTTAAAATTGTTGTCTGCAACTCCTTTCAATTTGGACAGTTCTAAAATTTCCTGTGTGGTAATGGGTTAAGATAAAAAAAAAATTGTGGTAAAAGAAGAAATTTCTACAATGTTTTCTCAAGTATATCACAGGGATGTAGAATCAGGGAATGTGCAGCACTCAGAGTTGAATCTAAAGTAGCCAAGCTTTGGTTGATTTATTGATTGAATGGGGTTTAACGCCACTTTTAAGAGAATTTCAGTCAAATCGCAGCAGCTGGAGCACCTAACAATGGAATCCTGGTATTTCTCACACGAGTACTACCACTACATCCTTTCCTAGCCTCCAGCTGCCATCCCACTTAGGTTTACGATTATCCACCCATTGGTGAGAGACAAATGTCAGAAAGGATATGTGCCGCCGCCGGGGATCGAACTCACGACATCCATTGATTTTGAGTCTGATCCGCTACTGACTGTGTTATGACGGAGGCAGCCAAGCTTTGAAACCAAGGCAACATATACTGTAGGCAGAGAGTTACCACAAGGTCAGTTCTTCTCTCAAAAAGAATAGATCTCATACCGTATATTTCCGAGAGATCTTCTTTTGGCCTTTGATTCTGCATATTCTAATTCAGCTTTTAATTCTTCCTTCTTTGGGCCCTACAAATTTTTAATACAAACATTCATAAAGTTCTTCTGTCAAATTTATCTTTACATTGAACAACATCCATCCTTTAACCAATATCAATCAAACATTTAACCAACTTCCACACAATCCTGTTTTTTTTTTAACGCCCATCAACGAAAACAAGGTTGAAAATGAAGTTGCTTGTTACAAGCAATTTCTTCATTTTCAACCTTGTTTCCTACTAAAAATGACCAAAACACTCTCTCAAATTGAAATTGTTGTCTGCAACTTCTTTGAATTTGGACTAGTCTAAAATTTTGCAATGTGGGAATGGATCAACACAGCAAAACTGCAGATCACTATGTTCTGCACAAGATACACATTAACATGAAATGCTACAATAAGTTTCAAGAAACAAAATACACACATCAATTTGATAATTTAATCAATCCATGGGTGAATTGTCCACATCCTGAAATCTAACATTTTAACCCAATACCAAAAGATTTTTTTAAAATTGGGTTTAATGCTTCTTTTAACAATTTTTTAAGTCATATCACATTTGCTGGAGCACCTTACAATGGATTCCAGTTATTTTGTCCTTTCCTAGCCTCCAGCTGCTATCCCACTTTGGTTTACCATTATCCATCTAATGGTGAGATACAAATGTGGGAAAAGATATAAGGGCTACCAACTGGGCTATGACAGCAGCCCAAAATTCTATACTGGACTAAATTGAAAGTAGTTGCAGACAACAATTTCAAGTTTATGAAATTTTACTTTTTTTTCAATTTCATGGATAGAAAATATTGTGTGAAATGAAGAAATTGCTTGTTTCAAGAAAATTTCCAAAATTAAACGAGACTTACCTTGGTTAAAGTTGATGTTTAATTTGAATTCTTTGAGTAAAGAATTGAGTGAGGGCTTATTTGCCATCACTGATCCGCGCATGCGCAATTACATCTCATTTAAGGCCGAAACGGAAATTATTTACGAGAAAGAATTCTTCATTTCACACAATGTTTCCTCAATTGATTATCTTGAGGGGACATCCAAGGCGTCATTGTTTGGGAATTTAATCCACTTTCATGGCGAAAATGAGATAAATGCGTCATGTTGGAGGACTCAAATCCCGAAATGAGGCATATGCCTGAAAATATTTTTGTTTCTTTAGTCCACACATTGAATTCAAAGGAGTAGTAGAGCACAATTCTAAGTCTATGAAGTTTTAGGATTTTTTTTTTTAACTTTCTGGGTAGTAAAGAACGTGGAAAATGGAGAAATTGCTGGTTGCAATGAAAGACATATATGAAATGAATTATCTAAATACCTTTTACTTCATCCCCCCATTTTTTTCAGATTTACAACTTTCGTCACAAGAAATCAGAGACTCTAGTTTGGAAAGTAAATCATCATCAAAGTTAAATGAGACTGTGCATGTCACCTTTAATCCATTACCAAAGAAGTTGCAGACGACAAAGTACAGTTTATGAAATTTAATATTTTTTCAACTTTCTGGGTAGAAAATACTGTTGAAAGTGAAGAAATTAATTTCTTAATTCACTCGGTGTTTTTTTCAATTGTTTTTCTTGATGTTTGTTTGTTTGTTTGAATGGGGTTTTATGCCACTTTCAACAATCTTTCAGTTATATCGCGGCGGCTGGAGCACCTAACAATGGAATCCTGGTATTTCTCACACCAGTACTACCATCACATCCTTTCCTAGCCTCCAGCTGCTATCCCACATAGGTCTACGATTATCGACCAATTGGTCGGAAAGTATGAGTGCCGCCGTCGGGAATCGAACCCGGGACCTCTAGATTGACAGTCCGACGCGCTACCAACTGCGCTATGACGGCGGCTGTTTTTCTTGATGGGTGTCAAAAAGCATCATTGTGTGGCATTGAGGTAATCGATAACAGTATGCCCAACTTAATACATTTTTCCAAAATGAAAGAATTTCAAAAGAATATTTTACACAGGATTTTAACACATTGCTACACAATCAGATTTTTTAAGACACAGAAGAAACAAGATGTGTTTGTGAAACACAATGCCCCCGCAACAGGACTAAATGTTTGACCTAGATATGTGACCTTGACCTTATCAAATGCCCTTTTATTTTACGGCAATTCAGTAAGGTAATTAATACAGCATGACAAGGGTTAATATTTTTCTTCAAAGGTGTCAGAAGAAGAGACTTTTCCAGATTCTTACCTAAAATCCTTTGACCACTTTTAAAACCAGATGGCAAAATTTTAGACTGGCCCAAATATAAAGTTTCAGACGACAATTTAAAGTTAATGAATTTTTTCTATTATTTCATAATTTCAATTTTCTGGATAGAAAACAATGTGGAAAATTAAGAAATTACCTGTAACAAGCAATTTCTTCATTCTCCACATTGTTTTCCAAATCTTTTTTCCTTAGGGGCGTCACTGAGAGGAAATGGGTTAAATTGAGTTGAAAATAACACAAAAAACAAGATGTGTTTGTGAAACACTATGCCCCCGAAACAGGAATTCTTTAGAAACGGGTGATTTTTATTGTTTTTTTTCTGTGTTTTAGGGAAAAGGGTTAAAATTTTGATCTTGACCTTGATGAAATGACCTTCCCCAGTTACGCCTTGTTGAGACCTATCTTTATACCAAATATTAGCATTGTAACTTAATCAGGGTATAGAAAAATGTGTAGTTGGCAGGTTAAGGTTTGCAGACAGACGGACAGACAGACACCGGTAAAACAATATGCCCCCGATCTATCGATGTGGGGGGCATAAAAATTTCATGAAATTGTCCTAACAATCTAATGGTTATTTTAAATTTAATGGCTTAAAAACATATATAGATAAATTTATCTACAAACTTTTTACTTTTTTTTTTTTTCATTTTTTCAGATTTACAACTTTCGTCACAAGAAATCAGAGACTCTAGTTTGGAAAGTAAATCATCATCAAAGTTAAATGAGACTGTGCATGTCACCTTTAATCCATTACCAAAGAAGTTGCAGACGACAAAGTACAGTTTATGAAATTTGACATTCTTTTCAACTTTCTGGGTAGAAAACATGATGAATCAAAGGACTGAAAGTACTGAGAGCGGTTTTGCTGGCTTATCAGTAACCGCGCTCAATAATGCCAACTTGCATCACCAAGATGAGTAAATAAATCGTACACTTGAGAGGGATGAGCAGCTGGATGCTCGATAAGGATGTAGTGGTAATACTGGTGTGAGGACTACCAGGAATCAATGGTTAGGAGCCCCAGCCGCCCAGATATAACTAAAATACCATTAAAAGTTGCGTTAAAACCCCATTCAATTAACCATGACCCTTTTACTGTTTACCGAAATCGCTATTTTGATTTAATCACAACGGTTTCTTTAATATTATTTCATCAGTGCATGAAAATGTGGTTGTGTGGTAAAAGGTTAAATGATAAAAGGTAAAGAAATCAATGCTAACATTCAATTCTTTTTGCTTTGGGCATATTATTATTACGTACTACATGTTCGTTTCAAAGATATAGTCGAATTCGAGAGGTAAAAGGGTGTATTATTCGGTTGGGTTAAATAGGCGCTTGAATCGCGACTATAACAGGGTTGTAACTTGTAGCATATACTGCGTACACGGGGTGTAGATTTGCTCAGTCCTGCCAGGTAAAACTAACAGACTTGTTGGGAGATTGTTTACTCCACTAATCTCTGACCTAGATTCTATCTTGAAACCCGAGGAGATTATTTCTCACATTTAGACAGTTCATTAGACAATTTACTGTGAATATATTAAGTCGAATTTTTAAACAATTTTTCTTGATATTCATGACTAAAAGGAGGCTGTTGGCATTCAGCAAGTAAGTTATTTTCTTCATCAGCGATGAAACAAGATGGAGGCGATCACATAGATTTTAACTTCAAGTTAATGAGCATGCGTGGAAATGAGTGGAAAATTCGTGAAAACTTGTTTCCGGTTGATCGATGTGAAATATCGGTTTTGTCCTACAAAACCGCTAAAAACTAAGATATTACTTAGTTCAAGCAATTTCCCAATGCTAGCCCAATTCTTTTCCGTGAGGGGAGTCAAAAAGCGTCATTGTTTGGGAATGGGTTGAAGCAGAGCATGACTATGCAGGCAGCTTCAAGCTGCAATCACTTTACAGACATTAGAAATCGTTTAAAATTGTAGATTCAACCTTTGATAAACATAAAATCTAATTTCGACAGTTTCTCTGATTGCACATGTACAGCTACTTTTAAAAGTATGTCAGTTAAATCGTGGGGGGCTGTAGCACCTAACCGTAGATCCCTGGTATTTCTCACACCAGTACTACCACTGCATCCTTTCCGAGCCTCCAGTTCCCCATCCCACTAAGGTTCACAATTAAACATCCATTTGTGGGCAACATCTGTCAGAAAGGATATTTCCGATATTGAACCTCGGACCCCATGACTAGGAGTCCTATTAGCTATCACTGCACTATGGCTGCGGCGAATCTTGACAACTACTGATCTAATAAAGCTGAATGCATACCTCCTCTGCCTCCTCAATTTCTTTTCGTTTTGCCGCAAAACCAGCTTCTGCGGACTTGTCCTTTTCAAACTCACGCTGACATCGAGTGAGCAATACAGCACGGAAATTCACCATTTCGCCAGGCTTGGTTTGAGACTGTACTTTAAACTGAAATATCAGTTCATTGTTCATAACCTTTGTAAGATTACTTGGGTCTTAACCCATTACGAGTTGGCAAAATTTTAGAAATTTTTGAAAGGCGTTGCAGACAACAATTTCAAGTTTATGAAATTTGAGATTTTTCAACTTTCTGGCTGTGAAATTACAAGCAATTTCTTCAATTCACACAATGTTTTCCACATTGTGATTCTTGAGGTCGTCAGAACGTGTCATTGTGTGTAAAGGTTAACACAAATCTCAACATTTTTAACCCTTGTTATGCTGAATAAAAATTGCATTTAAATCAAGTGCAACATCTATTTTACTAATTTATCCAACTAATATGGTCACAAAACGGACTTATACCCCTTACTTATACCAGCATTCTGTCACTCAAGTAGAGCAGTTGTCATTTGACCTATGTTACCCCAAAACAATAGGGCATTTGTATAATGTTTCAAGGTCCTAGGTGAAATGGCTTAAGAGTTAGTATAAAAACAGTTTTCAATAAAGTTCAACTGTGACCTTGACCCTAGCAATCCCAAACTGGCAATGCAATTCCTTGGATCATTGACAACAATTGTATGAAGTTTCAAATTTGTAACCTCTTTCTGGATCAATCTAAAATGTGGTCATGAAATTGGATAAAGTTAACCCCATTTGACATTGTGTGTATGTATATGCTATCTGAAGCAGAGATAGTTGAGAAGGAAGAAATGTTTTTCCATACTTACCATTGAGAGACATCGACACATGTTAGCATAAGCTACACTGAAGTTGGGTTCACTAATGGCCTGTAGTGATAAAATGAAAAGTAAATTGCCTTCATCACAATATAAGCCAACATGGCTAATATTCAGTAAACCAATTACCAAACGGCAAAATTTTGGACAGATCAAAATTTAAATTAGTTGCAGACAACAGTTTAAAGTTTATAAAATTTTAGATTTTTTCAGCTTTCTGCATAGAAAACGTTGGGGAAAATGAAAAAAAATGCCTGTTTCAAGCATTTTTTTCATTTTACACAATGTTTTCCCAATTTTTTTAACTCCAGGGGTACCAAATAGCGTCATCGTGTGTGAAGAAATTTTACAAAACGTCCTTTTTATCTGTGGCCCAAAATTTTGACATATTCTGTGAAAACTTCATGAAAATCTAAACTTAAAATTTAGGAGATACAAAGGAGAAGGATATGTCCACCAAACAGTTTTCAATGAGACCATTCTAATGAGCACAACAACCCTTAACCCTTTCCCACATGTTGTTGCTTGCTCCTCAAATAGATGCATTGGCAAATATTGTTGAAAATCAAGAAATTGCTTGTTTTCTACCCAAAAAGTCAGAGACTTAAAGAATTCAAAAAAACTTAAAATTGTGTTTCGCAACTTCTTTGAAATTGGACTGGTCTAAAACATGATCATGTGAGAATGGGTTAATAGGCCTGAAATGCCATTATATGAAGGTGAAATCGGGTATTTTCCGTTTGTTTGTGATTTTCAAAATTCACTTCCTTTTAGGTTTTGATATGATACAGAACTTATGATAATTCTCAGATGAAAATCATGGCATTTCAAAGCTTTTCTGTACTTCAGTAGGAAATTTTGGATTTGATATAATTGTTTTTATAATGACTTGTTTAACACCTCAGTAATGGAAGATATAATTTTTATTTCTTATCAGTGGCAAAGAGGTAGATACTATAATCTGTGTAGAACGCAGAAGACTATCAAATGGTTTAGGATGTGAATAAAACAGGATGTGTTTGGGAAACACCCTGTGGCAGTGACAGTCTTTTAACCCATTCCGACTCAATCCCTCCTTTTTACGCCCCTCAACAAAAAAGCTTTGGAAAACATTGTGGATAATGAAGAAATTGCTTGGATCAAGCAATTTCTTCATTATCTTCAATGTTTTCTATCCAAAAAGACGAAAAATTCAAAATACCATCAACTTGAAATTGTTGTCTGCAGCTTCTTTGAATTTGGACTGGTCTAAAATTCCTATGTGTTGGAATGGGATAATGCATTCCTGTTTAAATCCCTAGTTTTTACGGAACAGTGATCCCATAATTGAGAAAAAGAAGAAACTGCTTCTAACAAGCAATTTCTCTTTTTTTCCAAAATATTTTTTACTCAACTGAATGATTGTTTTTCAAATTAAATCCACTTTAAATTTTTGTCTGCAAATCCTTTGAATTTGGAAAGGTCTAACATTTTTAAAAGCAGGAAAGGGTTAAGGGAAATAAGACCATGACCTTGATAGATGACCCCGATCTTACAACTAGCTGATGACTATCAATGCAAGGAATCTATATCCCAAATATGAGCCATGTATCTTCAAGGGTGTATCAATAAGAACAAAATGTCAAACATTTTGTATTAATCTTTTAACTCGTAGACGACATCAGTACAATATGGCCCCAATCGGTGACCCCCCCCAATATATATATACATTCGTTATCAATACAACCAATGACAAGAGGATCATGATGGCCCTAAATAGTTCACCTGTATTATCTGCTGTTAATAAAATGCAACTAGAGCCAAATAACTATAACCAGTTTCATGAAGATTGAGCCAAAACTGTGGCTTCTCTATTGTAAACAAAGAAAATGTCATTATGGCCCCTTTTTCTTTGTTTTCCGATAGAACCCTCCCATAATCTATAAGGTTAATCTTTATGACCTAACAATTATTCTGACCAAGTTTCATGACTATTGCGCCAAAATTGTGGCCTCTAATGTAAACAAAGAAATTGTCATTAAGGCCCCTTTTCCTGTGTTTTCCGTTGGAACCTTCCTATAATCAATAGGGTTCATCCTTGTGACCAAACAATTATTCTGGCCAACACTCATGAAGATTGAGCCAAAAGTATGGCCTCTAGAGTGTAAACAAAGCAATTGTCATTAAGACCCCTTTTCCTGTGTTTTCTGATAGAACCCTCCCATAATCAATAGGGTTCATCCTTATGACCAAACAATTATTCTGGCCAACACTCATGAAGATTGAGCCAAAATTGTGGCCTCTAGAGTGTAAACAAAGCAATTGTCATTAAGACCCCTTTTCCTGTGATTTCAAATATAACCCTCCCATAATCAATAGGGTTCATCCTTGTGAGCTAACAATTATTCTGGGCAAGTTTCATGAAGATTGAGCCAAAATTCCTAAATTCTAAACAAAGCAGTTGTCATTAAGGCCCCTTTTCCTGTGATTTCCAATATAACCCTCCCATAATCTGACCAAGTTTCATGAAAATTGGGTCATAACTGTGGCCTCTAGAGTGTAAACACTTCAATTGTTGATGCCGCACGACAGACAACAGACATTCAACGATCACAAAAGCTCACCATGAGCACTTTGTGCTCAGGTGAGCTAAAAAAGCTTAAAACTACTCTTACCTTTTCAAATACTAAATCTATGACACCTTTCAATTTGGCCTCTGAATCGATTGGTAAGGCCTGCATCTGTGAGACAAGGGTTTGGAATTTCTGGGGTGTGAGCTTGTTAAGAATACTTCTTGTTTTCTTGTAGAGTTCCTGTGTAATAGATAAATTACTGCCAGTTCATACCATCATAGACGGATCTTGGCTGCCCATCAAAAAATTGATAGACCAATCCAATCATATATTAACTCTTTCCCGTTTTAGGAAATTTTAGACTAGTCCAAACTGAAAGAGGTTGCAGACGACAATGACAACTGGATGCTATTTGAAATGAACCCATCCTATGTGGTAGAAAATATTGTGGAAAAAAGGAGAAATTGCTTGTTATAAGCAATTTCTCCTTTTTCCACAATCTTTTCTCAAGTATAAAATCACAGTGACTTAAAAACCTGGGTTTATCAGGGAAAGGGTTAAGATCGTAACCAAACTTGAAACTCAAACATCAGTCAACATTGATATGAAGCATTCTTGTTGGTTTTGTGACTTAACCCATTCCCACACAACATTTAGACTGGTCCAAATCCAAAGAAGCTGTAGACGACAATTTCAAGTTGATGGAATTTTAATTTTTTCGTCTTTTAGGATAGAAAACATTGTGGATAATGAGGAAATTACTTTTAATTGGCAATTTCTTCATTTTCCAAAATGTTTTGCAAAGCTTTTTTCTTGAGGGATTGTGTGGGAATGGGTTAAATGTCATATCAACAGCTTATTCAATTAACCAACCATTCAATTCTTTTGTTTCTCATTTCTGACCATGAATTTTGCAAAATAACAGTATCAAACCCAGGTGGAACTCCCTGTAAGCAGAGTGGGAATGGCTAGAAATCTATCAATTCTACCACTACAATCTGTTGTGTGTTCTTTAAGTAAACCAATTCTACCACTACAATCTGTTGTGTGTTCTTTATGTAAACCAATTCTACCATTACAGTCTGTTGTGTGCTCTTTATGTAAACCTAGTACACAATCATTAATCCCTGCCATGCTGAATTAAAATCATATACAGAACTGCTTTAATATCAACAGACTGACAGCATTTAAGAGTCTTAATGACAGCCAGTATTTCTTTTGAAAATTGATTATTTAAACATTTCTGGCTTAATGGGGACAAACAGGAGGTGTAGACCACGATCAGACAGCACTTCTGCCAAAACAGGAGTATTCCGGGTTCAGCATGACAAGGGTTAACATTATCAAAATAAGCAACTTTCTGTTTTCTATCTTTAGTTACTAATTAAGAATGGATTCCTGTTTTGGAAACACCATGTCCTAGCATTAAAAGTGTTTTAGCAGAACATTGAAATCATGCTAAAAATACATTTTTAAATTTGTGGCCTTCTGAAAAGCAATTACCATGACTGCCCGAAACTAGGCTGTTTATTGCAAATGGTGAATGTAAAAATCTAAGCTATAAAAGGGGTGTACATTATTTCCTAATGTTGTAGATTATCCCTGTGTTGATAGTGACTGCATATTCAAGGTTAATTGCAATACTGTTCTAAGTAGCTATAAAATGAAACGACACTTAAAACAATATTGTAATAAACCCTTAATATGGCATTTCACAATTTCAGACTTTTTACAAAATGCAAGTTTTTAGTAAATTTGGACAACACCAAGGCTATAGAAGTACCCTGGCTTTCTCTGAAAGACGCCAAGCTAACAAGAAAATATTTTAATTACATCGTCTTCTGTAAGATCTTTTTTCTCCACAACCATAGGTTTCCAGGCCTCTTTAGCTTTATGGAGTTCAATATCCTTACTGATCGACACATTGATCTGTCGTAACGGTTGACCTCCACCAGGTTTCTTTTGGTTACTTGGTTGTCTAGGTAGACCCTTTGACTGAAATTGAAAATGTTAAGTTCATTAAATAATCATATCTTCAGATGATTATCAGAAGGGTTGCATTAAACAACTTGAAATGATTTCATTTCATAGACAACTAAAGCATATTTTCAAATTAAGCTTTTATTGTTCACTTAAAGATAATTCAATCTTATATTGAAACAAACAATTTGAGGTTTAATTGCATGAAAGTTTTAATGCACACACTTAGAAAAGTCTCGCAATCATCTCTCGAATTATCTTCCATCTGTTTCTACACCACCACCCAAATAATTAGCTCAATTCTTTCAGCTTTCTTATCTTGAAGCGTCTTTATCCCATTCCCACACAATATTACTTTTTATGCCCCTAAAGAAAAAGCTTTAGAAAATTTTGTAGAAAATGGAGAAATTGCTTGTCACGAGCAATTTCTTCAATATCCACAAATGTTTCTACCCTAAGAATCTTATAATTACATCATCTTAAAATCATCTTTGATAAGGACCAGTATAAATAGGAATGAATGTACTGACCTGCTACCTACCCCTGATATTTACCTTAAAGATAATATTAGTTTGAAATCAGAATTATAAGCTTTGAAAACCTGATTCTTTCTATTATTCAATACCTTTACTGCCTAAAATCTGATTACAGAGTAGATAATGAAAATTTGACAGTCAACCAAAATCCCAAGGTATTCTGATTCTGATACATACATATTAACAAACAAGGTGCCAAACTGTCACAAGATACGCCCGTCAAACTGCTTAATATTAACTGGGGGTTTGCATAGAACTGAGGTTATTTTGAATGAATTTTTTTGTCAAACAAAGTATGAAAAACAACAAAGGGCAATAACTCAAAATATACGCTAGGTAGAGTTATGGTTCTTGTACACTGCACTCCCACTTGGTGAGATCTATCCATCCATGAAAATTAATGATTCTAGCTATTATACTTTTAGAGATATACTCCGGACAAGATTCAAGTATGAAAAACAACAAAGGGCAATAACTTAAAAAATAGGCTAGGTAGAGTTATGGTTCTTGTGCACTGCACTCCCCCTTGGTGAGATCTATACACCCATGAAGTTTCATGATCCTAGCTATAATACTTTTAGAGATATACTCCGGACAAGATTCAAGTATGAAAAACAACAAAGGGCAATAATTCAAAAAAATAGGCTAGGTAGAGTTATGGTTCTTGTGCACTGCACTCCCCCTTGGTGAGATCTATACATCCATGAAGTTTCATGATTCTAGCTATTATAATTTTAGAGATATACTCTGGACATGATTCAAGTATGAAAAACAACAAAGGGCAATAACTCAAAAAATAGGCTAGGTAGAGTTATGGTTATTGTGCACTGCACTCCCACTTGGTGAGCTCTATCCATCTATGAAGTTTCATGATTCTAGCTATTATAATTTTAGAGATATACTCCCGACAAGATTCAAGTATGAAAAACAACAAAGGGCAATAACTCAAAAAATAGGCCAGGTAGAGTTATGATTCTTGTGCACTGCACTCACCCTTGGTTAGATCTATACACTCATGAAGTTTCATGATCCTAGCTATAATACTTTTAGAGATATACTCCGGACAAGATTCAAGTAAGAAAAACAACAAAGGGCAATAACTCAAAATATACGCTAAGTAGAGTTATGGTTCTTGTGCACTGCACTCCCCCTTGTAGAGATCTATACACCCATGAAGTTTCATGATCCTAGCTATAATACTTTTAGAGATATACTCCGGACAAGATTCAAGTATGAAAAACAACAAAGGGCAATAACTCAAAAAATAGGCTAGGTAGAGTTATGGTTCTTGTGCACTGAACTCCCCCTTGGTGAGATCTATACACCCATGAAGTTTCATGATCCTAGCTATTATACTTTTAGAGATATACTCCGGACGAGATTCAAGTATGAAAAACAACAAAGGGCAATAACTCAAAAAATAGGCTAGATAGAGTTATGGTTCTTGTACACTGCACTCCCTCTTGGTGAGCTCTATCCATCTATGAAGTTCCATGATTCTAGCTTTTATTCTTTTAGAGATATACTCCGGACAAGATTCAAGTAAGAAAAACAACAAAGGGCAATAACTCAAAATATACGCTAAGTAGAGTTATGGTTCTTGTGCACTGCACTCCCCCTTGGTGAGATCTATACACCCATGAAGTTTCATGATCCTAGCTATAATACTTTTAGAGATATACTCCGGACAAGATTCAAGTATGAAAAACAACAAAGGGCAATAACTCAAAAAATAGGCTAGGTAGAGTTATGGTTCTTGTGCACTGCACTCCCCCTTGGTGAGATCTATACACCCATGAAGTTTCATGATCCTAGCTATAATACTTTTAGAGATATACTCCGGACAAGATTCAAGTATGAAAAACAACAAAGGGCAATAACTCAAAAAATAGGCTAGGTAGAGTTATGGTTCTTGTGCACTGCACTCCCCCTTGGTGAGATCTATACACCCATGAAGTTTCATGATCCTAGCTATAATACTTTTAGAGATATACTCCGGACAAGATTCAAGTATGAAAAACAACAAAGGGCAATAACTCAAAAAATAGGCTAGGTAGAGTTATGGTTATTGAGCACTGCACTCCGTATTGATGAGAAGAATATAACTGCCAAGTTTAAAGTCAATCGGACTTATGGTGACAGAGTTATGCTCCGGACAAAGAAGTGGACACCGCCGGACAACCGGACGCCCGGACACCACAGGTGATCCCATAATACGTCCCGTCTTCGACGGGCGTATAAAAATTCAATTATAAGTTTTCGTCTATCAAGATCCAACTCTTTTGACTGGCTGAAATTTTCTTTTCATACTACCATGAATAAAATTTTGAGCACTCGCCTATTTCACATGCTTCCGTAAAAAGTACATTTATATAATTTACTCAAAACTTTTAAAGTATTTGCTTTGTTTTGATTGATGATGTTCAGTTATAAAAATGAGGATAATATTTTCACATATCCATAGTTTTTATTCATGTTTTTTAGGTTCAAACATCCATGAAAACAAAGAATATCCTAAATTTTAAACCCATTCCCACACAAGAAAATTTTAGACTTGTTCAAATTGAAAGAAGTTGCAGACGACAATTTAAAATTAATGAAATTTCAGATTTTTTCATTTTTCGGGTTTGAAAACATTGTGTAAAATGTAGAAATTGCTTGTTACAAGCAATTTCATCATTTTACACAATGTTTTCCCAATTGTTCTCCTTGAGAGGGGTCAAAAAGGGTCATTGTATGGGAATGGGTTAAATGAATGACAAACACCTGTGGAATTCAGTAAAACAAGCAAACTTACTGGTCTGCCACCTCCCCCTGAAGTCCATACATATTTTGGGGTGAAGTCAAAACTACCAGCATCATTTGAACCAGTGCTGCCAACTGACAATTCTCGACTGTATTGTCTGCCTGCAGTGATTGGCTGTAAAATAAACAGAAAAACATTTGGACTGGGTTTCATGCCACTTTTAACAATTTTGCAGTCGTATTGCAGCGTCTGGAGCACCTAATAATTGATTCTTGGTAAATCTTGCACTAGCACCACCATTACATCCTTTCCTAGCCTCCAGCTGCTATCCCACTAAGCTTTACGATTATCCACCCATTAGTGATTGACAAATGTTGGAAAGGATAAGTGCCATCCTGGGGATCGACCCTATGATTGAAGATTGAGAGTCTGATGCGCTACCAACTGCGCTATGAGGGCGACTGAAAATCATTCAAATACACATATCAAATTTACTAAATTTAAAGACAGAAGATCAAAACAAGAGCACCACAGTTGATCAATCCCTGGCCCTGCCCAATCAGCTTCAACTGAAAGCTTTGACTTAAATTTCATATGGCACTATTTTCAAAATTCACAGAAGACATTTCAAATTGCACTAAATTTGGAAATGAGTTAATAAGTGCAAAGAAAGCGTAAAAAAAATGTGAAATTGCTTGTAGGTTTTAATTTTTCAGGGTGTCAGAAAGGGTAAATGTGTGGTAATTGGTTAAGCTGCCAAACCCATAAAAATGCTCCACATTATCGTCGACCAATGTGAGAGTTACAAAATTCTCTTTCAGTCCAGAAATGAATGATTTGATGTACTATTGACATTTTGATAGACAGCAGCAATCTGATCATTTGAAGTAAATTTGTTTGTTTGAATGGGGTTTTACGCCGCTTTCAACAATCTTTAAGTTATATAGCGGCGGCTGGAGCACCTAACAATGGATTCCTGGTATTTCTAACACCAGTACTACCACTACATCCTTTCCTAGCCTCCAAATGCTATCCCACATAGGTCTACGATTATCCAACCATTGGTGAGAGATAAATGTCGGAAAGAATGAGTGTTGCCGTCGGGGATCGAACCTGGGACCTCTAGATTGACAGTCCGACGCGCTACCAACTGCGCTATGACGGCGGCTAATTTGATGTAAAACTCACCTACATGTGCTTGATAGTGAAAGAATCTAATGCTAGAAAACAAAATGGGGTTATCATTCTATATCACCAGTATGAATTACTCTTGTAGAGAGCATTCAAAGTTTGAGTAAATATCTTTAATAACAATACACATATGAGCAAGGTTAAAGCTTGTTTTGCCCCGAAACACCTCCAACTGCATCTAGGCCGTCTATAGGTTTTTTTTTTTTTGCTTCAGTAACTAACTATAGAAGGCTTAATGAGTTGATGGAGTGTAGTTTAATGCCATTTTAACATTTTTTAGTCATATTGTGGTGGCTAGAGCAGCTAACCATGGATTCCTGGCAATTTTCAACCCAGGAAAGGATATTTGCCTTGGTCAGGGATTGAGCATAGGACCAGATGATTAGTTGCCATTTGCCCTACCAATTGCACTATGGCTACGGTCAAGACATAGCGAAGACTCTGCACTGTCCAGAATGATTATGAGAATTTTGCAGAAATATCGTATGGAGATTGAATTTATTGACAATATTAAAGTGGCCTTACCTTATCTAGAATGATATCAGGAATGTCAGGCAAGCCCGCTGGTTTACAAATGGCAGCAGATTCAAACTGGAACTGTAACAAAAACTCTCTGTCATAGTGTTTCTTTCCCTCAGGGTTTAAGGGGCTCCATTGGTCTGAAAGTAATCAATACATGTTTTCATTTAAATCATTTCCATGCCAGACTTGTTCAACATTTGTGTTTTTTTTCAAGTGGCCTTGAAAATTGTACTTGTCTGCAAGTAGGAGACCATATTGCCCAAGACAGGCATGGGTATTCTACACTGCATCTTTTATACAGTACCAAATTACTTAAAGCAGTATCATTCCTTTATATTTGTAATTTCCAATTAAGAGCAATATTTACTCTAAACAATCATTGGATATCATTGTTTCGAGGAAATCATCCTCAACTTTTTATGAAAAAGATTTTTTTTTCAAAATAATACTTGTTTCAATAAATGCCTCTACAGTAAGTCAATGGGATTTAAGGGGTTTCATGTCACAGCTTTAATTTTCATGTCACAATCAATTTCTACTTTTCCCACATTTTTACTTTATATTTGAAATCGGAGGCAAACAAGATGCCTTTGTGAAACACAATGCCCTGCCATACATGAGGGTTTTTTGGCGTTCGACCTTGGTATGTGACTTTGACCTTATCAAATGACCTTGACATGAGAAGATGCATATTATGGAGATGTATCATCATGCCAAATATGAGCATTGTATCTTTAATAGGCTGGTAGTAATTGGCAATGTTAAGTTTTTTTTGTTTTTGCAGACAGACAGAAATTGGTAAAACAATATGCCCCCGATCTTTCGATGAGGGGGCATAAAAATGAGGAATTGCGTGGTAAGGGGTAGACCCATTAGAAGAGGGCAAAATTTTAGACTGGCTCAAATTGAAAGGAGTTGTAGAATTTAAAAGTTTATGAGATTTCAGGTCATTTTTAACTTGTTGCAAACAATTTCTTCATTTTGCACAATATTTTCTGCACAATATTTTCAAAGCTTTTCTGCTGGGGGCGTCAAAAACGTCATTGTGTGGAAATGGGTTAAAACTTCATTTCGTGTTCATATTGAAGGGAAACGACTTTTAGAAAAAGAGCTCCCAATACAGGAAATACATTACGACATTTAATCATACCTTCAGCGTATTTATATTTCAGCATCATATCATCATCGTCTTCGTCATCCTCCACGATCTCCCCTTCTTCTAGTTCATTCTCGTCTTCGTCTGCACCGACATCCTGAATCTTGATCTCTACTGTCTGTATGGTTTCTTCTGCTGGAGTAGTCTCCCTTGAAGTGGGTGGTGTCAACTCGTCTTTAAGCACCTCTTCCTCCTCTTGGATTATGACTGGTTCAACATTTTCCTTCTCTGATACTTCTACCTCTGTCTGTGCGGTTTCTGTTGATTCTTCAGACTGATATAGACAAAGTCAAGAATATACTTAACTCTTGTCATGCTGAGCCTGGGATTTTACTGTTTGACAGGGGGAATAGATAAAGATCAGCCGGCAAATATGTGCAGTCTGATCTTTGTCTGTACCACCTGTTTGTCAATTTTAAGTCAGGATATCTATAAAGCTTTAAAAAGAAATATTGACCAACAATCAGGTCTTTCAGCCCTTCGATTTTAATTGGAGCAATTTCTTTATTTTCCACAATGTTTTCTCAAGAAAGAAAATATCATTTTAGACTGTTCCAATTGTAAGATATTGTAGACAGCAGTTCAAAGATATTTCAAAATGCAAAAAAAATGTGCATATAAGGCAGAAACAAAAAGTGAGAAAAGATGCATTTGCTAGCGAAAAAAAGCAAATTTTTCATTTTCCCACAAGGTTTCCTTAATCTTATTCTTTATTTAGGTCTTTGTGACACCAGGTCTCATTAGATACCCCTACTTAAACTAGAAAAGTGGCAAAGCTGACTTGTACCCACAGACCTATGTTACCCTAAAACAATATGGTATCTCCTTGGGACATGGATAACATTTATTTAGTTTCAAGGTCCTATATTAAAGGGCTTTTGAGCTGGAGTACAAACAGGGTTTCAATCAAAGGTCAATTTTGATGATGACATTTGACACATGTTTTGCAAAAACAACAGGGTACTTCATTGGATAATTTGTCACAATTTCATGGTTCTAGAGTCGAGCATGGAAACAAAAAAATCTACACACAAATAAATGGATTGATGATGAACGGACATACAGCTGATGAAACCAACACACCCAAGTCTACTTTGTAGCTGGGTGGGTGGCTATTGTCGAAAATACTTGGATATAGCAGCATGTAGAGGATGAACAGACAGCCTAATTCAAATCAGAACAGCATTTAAAATTAAAATGACTATCATCACACAATTACTCCATTTCTCACAATGTTATGTTTTTTGTGTTGTTTTTAATCTCATTTCCTTTAGGGCATCCAAATGCAGCATGAAGTGATAACAAGTTAATCCCTATATTTATGCTTCAGATAATGAATTTTCTATAGGTTGTGTACACACAAGACTCTTGAATGAGACGAGGAATGACAACCTGCCACAAACCATAACACCCACACACATTTTGCCTTACCTCCACTCAGCTGTGATTCCCTGTACTTGCATACAACACACACTCATGATACACAGGAACATGTGTTAACGGATACACAGCTAAATAGATTAACCAAATACCAGACGGCAAGTTAATCCCTATATTTATGCTTCAGATAATGAATTTTCTATAGGTTGTGTACACACAAGACTCTTGAATGAGACGAGGAATGACAACCTGCCACAAACCATAACACCCACACACATTTTGCCTTACCTCCACTCAGCTGTGATTCCCTGTACTTGCATACAACACACACTCATGATACACAGGAACATGTGTTAACGGATACACAGCTAAATAGATTAACCAAATACCAGACGGCAAACTTTTAGGCTATTCTAAATCGAAAGAAGTTGCAGACAACAATTTCAAGTTGGTCGAATTAAGAAAATCTTTGCCTTTAAGGAGAGAAAACATTGTGGACAATGAAGAAATTGCTTGTCACAAGCAGTTTCTTCTTTGTCCACAATGTTTTCCAAACCTTATTTCTTGAGGAGCATCAAAAAAAGGGATAGTCTGGGAACGGGTTAAGGACTATCAATTCCCACTCAATCCTACTTTAACCCTTTTATCACTCATTGACACCTTTTGACGCCCCTGCAAAATAATACACAGGAAAGCATTGTAGGAAAAGGAGAAATGGATTTAAACAAGCCATTTCTCCTTTTCCCACAATGTTTTCTACCATACTCAGTCATTAAATTTCAAATAACACACTTCGTAATGTTGCCTGCAATTTCTTTCAATTAGGACCCAGTACAAAATTTTGTTTGGAAATGGGTTAAACCACCCCCAAGATTTATTTAGATATATATATATATATTTTTTTTTGGAGAAAACACTGGAAAATGCTTGTAACAGACTATTTCTTCATTTTCCAGTATGTACTCTAAACCAAGAAAGAAAAAGATTTTTATAATCTATCAACAATGAAACTTCTTGTTGTAAAAGGTTAATAACTGTTTAGTGCTGATGAACCTAAAGCACTTATCTATGATTTGCACTTATCCCAAGAGGTAAAGATAAGAAATGACATTCTAAATTCATTATTGTTCCTCAGATCCATGTTGTGTGAACTCATTGGAAGTCTTTTGACAAAATAATACCAATTAGTACCCACATCATAGGCAATTTATTTTGATGAAATCAAAGTCACCTCCTTTATCTGGTGCCTTCCCCCCACCTTGGTAAAGAAATGAAAACAGATGTGAAAGGGATAGCTCATCTAGTACTTACTATGCATTTTTTGTAAACCCTTTCCATTTTTTTTTGAAATTAGAGACTGGTCAAAATGAAGAAAGTTGCAGACAACAATGAGAATTGGATACAATTTGAAATGAACCCATCCTGTGCAGTAGAAAATATTGTGGAAAAGGGGAAATTGCTTGACAATATTTTTTCAAGTATAAAATCACAGTGACGTAAATTCAGAGATTTGTATGGGAAAGGGTTATGCTAACTCTTGAAATGTTGAATGAGATGCTTTTTAAGAACTGCATTACAAGTCAAGAGTCAGTCATCTGCTGTTGAAAAAATGCAATTGGAGCCAAAAAATTATACAATATTGTGTCACAAAGCGGGACAGTGTGAGAATGGGTTAAGATATTACAAACATTTCTTTTTTGAAGACAGACAGTCAGGTTACAGTACAATAATATGCCCCCAATCTTCAGACACGGGGGTATAAAAATGGTGGTCTACAACATCTTTGAATTTTGATCAGTCTGTAATTTAGTCATTTGGTTGACCCTTGTCATGCTGAATTAGAATTCAATATAAAATTGGTTTAAATTCAAAGGACTGAAAAGATCAATATATCTTTTGAAAATTGATTATTCAAACAACCACAGTTTAAATGGGACAAACAGGAGGTGTAGACAAAGATCAGACTGCACTTATGTGCAGGCTGATCTTTGTCTCTACCTCCTGCCAAAACAGGAATATTCTGGGTTTAGCATGACAAGGGTTAAGTTTTGATGAAGGGAAAATACCAAGCCTGCTCTGACAGAGATTAATGACAGACTATGTGAACACTTCATTTATGATTAAATACATTTTTTCTGGCTTTGAAAGCAGGATATATCCCTTTTTTAAGTTTTTGAATTTCTGTCCTTTTTTAACCAAATGGAATATATCATTTCAACATATATATCTGAAAAACTAGAGGAACATCAGCCCTTGTATTGCTACTTTGGTTGGAAGTAATTGATTACAAAAGAATTCTACTTTTGTTTTCTAACCCATTACTACACAAGCTGTTTTAAGCTGCTCAAGGAAAGGCTTGAGGAAAACAAAGTTGAAGTAAAGAAATTGTTTGTTAAGAGCAACTTCTTTGTTTTAACCTTGTTTTCTACCCAAAAAGATGTAGATACTCAAAATGCTCGACTTGAAATTGTCTTCTGCAACTTCTTTGAATTTGGACCAGTTCAAAATTTTGTTGTGTGATAAAGGTAAATTAAACAAGGGAAGCCACTCAAATAACCACAATTTTAAACCAATATCATTAACCCTTTAATGTTTTTCAAAATTTTAGACTTGTTCAAATTCAAAGTGTTAGCATATGACATTATAAAGTTAATTAAAAAATCAACCACCCTTTTTAATAGAAAATATTGTGGGAAAAGAAGAAATTACTTCTTGAAAACTAAAAGGATTAAAATCAAACTACCTTTGTGTATGTGTATCAAGGTTAAACATAGGTCTGAGTCATGGAGTACTCTAAAATCTATTTACATAGGTGTATTGCACAACCCTACCGAATGTTTATGTAAGCTGTCACTCTATTCTAATTTAAGCTGCTGTGTATTCAGTCAGGTTTCTTGGCACAAAAGTTAAGCTGATCATGTGATATAATACCAACTATCATGGGTTTCACTATTGCAGGGCTTGGGTTTAACTTGTAAACCAGGGTTTTGACCCTAAAAAATCTGAAAAAATCCTATTTTAGCCCTTAGAAATTTCTCCCAAGGGGGTCATTCTCCCAAGGGGATCAAGAGAAATTTCTAAGAGTCAAATCAGGGTTTTATCTCTCAATTTTTCAATTAGGGTATATGTCTATAACTTTACAGATTGATCGCTTGTTTTCATATCTTTACAAGAAAAGGCCAGTTGGCACTTAAAGCTTCAAATTTCTACTTCTGAAACACTCATTCACTCTTTTTGTTTCCACCCTTAACATTCAGTTTTGACCCCTATGTTTTCATGGTCAAGATCATGTTATTGATCCCCCCCCCCCCTAAAGCTCAATGTTACAGTTAAACATTTCATCTTACTGGAATAAAGCAACTTTTCAACAAAGGGCTGTAACTCTAAGAAAGTAATTGGACCATAACCACAACAAAATATTCACATTTTTGATTGATACTAAGAGCATATTATGTAAAATTTGATGAAGCAATTAAGCAGTTGACGAGAAAAGCAATTTTGTCATTTCCACAATGTTTTCAGATTTTTTTTCTTTGGGGCATAAATTATATGGGAATGGGTTAACACATGCGAGCTACCAACTTTTTTCAGACAAAGGTTTAGCTTCTGCATGAAAACTCTATTAAGAAAGATTGTTGGTATCGCTCGGAAACACCTCTAGCAGTAACATAGTTCCAGGAGTTTTGTAAATCAAGGGCCTTCAAACCCTAGACATGACATGATGTCCTAGATTCTCGTTATCATGTATTACTATCATTGGAATGTCTGCCCATCAACCCCTTAACACCAGTACTGTTGATGTTTACTGTAACTTAAGCCTGGAACTCTGTTCAAGGGTTGCACAGCAATTTTGCTGCAGGTGGAATAGCTCTAGCAGGCATCATATTTGAAGTTCTGGTTTAACAAGGTAGTTAACTAGGGAGAACCTACAGAAATATAAAGGGTTTAGATTCTCTTTGAATAACAGGCTTTCATTTTTTTCTATCAAACTCTATGTTGTAAGTACTCCTGGTGGTTGATTGATTGGGTTTTAACCCAACTTTTATCAGTATTTCAGAAATATCACAGTAGCTGGGGCACCTAACAATTGATTCCTGGTATTTTCTAACCAGTACCAATACTACATCCTTACCAAGCCCTCAGCGCTCATCCAACTTAGGTTTACAATTATCCACTTATAGAGGGGAGATTGAATATTTGAATGAGGTTTAACGGCCCTTTTAACAGTATTTCAGTCATATTTCGGCAGCTAGAGCACCTAACAATGGCTTCCTGGTATTTCTCACACCAGTGCTACCACTACATCCTTTCCTAGCCTCCAGCTGCTATCCCACTTAGGTTTACAATTTTCCCTCCTTTGGTGAGAGACAAATGTAAAACGGTAAGTGCCAAAGCAGAGGATAGAACCCATGACATCCCATTATTGGAGATTTGGAGTCTGATGCCCTACCGGCTGCGCTATGACGGCAGTAACTTCAACTGGCAATAGATTTGTTCAAATAAGCATTTAGAGTTATCCCTCTTATTGGTATAGACAGCTCTTTTGATGGTGAACATATAAATTCAGAGTTTCAAATCAAAGTGTTAAGTAATACTAGAGATTTTACAAATTGTACCATTTACCGACAACTACCTTGCTATTACAATACCTCGGTTTTCACCAAAAAGAGTAGAGCTAAAAACCAAAAGCTGTTTTCTTGAATCAAACAAAGTGACCTTTCAACTCTCTACCACACTGTTATTGACATCACAATTTTGAAGTCATTCTATCATTTGTTAGACAAGCAATTTCTTCACTTTCCACAATGTTTACTACCCCAAAAAAGACAAAGACTTTAAAAATTTCAGCAAATTAGAATTGTTATCTGCAGCTTCTTTGAATTTGGGCTAGTCTAAAATTTTATAGAGTGGTAATGGGTTAATCTAAATAAATCTCTTAATCCACTTAGTTAAAAGTAAAGGGTTCTCCCATCAATTATCTTTAAGAGTTGTATGAACTCTGCTCACAATAGATTTCATTCAAGACCAGCCATTCACTGATTAATATTTTACATAAGTTCAAAACCCCTTTATTCCCACACTTGCTATTTTACCAGGCTTAAGCCCATTCCAACATGACAAAATTTTTGACCAGTCTAAATTAAAAGATGTTGCAGACGACAAAATTTATATGTTAGTGGTTGAAATTTTGGATTTTTCTCTTTTAGTCATGTGGATAATTTCATTAGAAATTGCTTTGAAACAAGTATTTTTGCTATTTGCCACTATTTTTTCCACAGCTTTTTTTCTTTGGGATGTGATTGTGTGGAAATGCGTTTACCTCACAACAGTTCCTAAATGAAGGAGGTTGCAGATAACAATATTCAATGAATGCACTTTAACTTATTCCCACACAGCAAAATCTTAAGACTAGTCCAAATTCAATAAGTGCCGCTGTCATAGCACAGTCAGTTGCGCGTTGGACATCTAATCTTCAATCATGGGATGTCATGGGTTCGTTCCCTGGTGGTGGCACATATTCTTTCTGACATTTATCTCTCACCAATGGTTGGATAATCGTAAACCTAAGTGGAATAGCAACTATAGGCTAGAAAAGGGTGTAGTGGTAGTACTGGTGTGAGAAATACCAGGAATCCACTGTTAGGTGCTCCAGCCGCCGCGATATAACTGAAATACCATTCAATTAATCAACCAAATTCAATGAAGTTACTGATGACAATACCAAGACAATTTCAAGTTGAGAGAATTTTGAATAACTCTGTCTTTTTGAGTAATTAACAAGGTTGAAAACAAAGAGGGGCATAAAAAAGCGGGATTGTATGTAAATGGATTATGGTTGAAAACTGTGATAAAAAGATTTGCTTGTTTGATGTAATTTCTCGTTTTCTAACAATGTCCAAATTAACTATTTTTCCTGGGATGTGTTCAAATGTGTTAGATTGTAATAAGCAGCTTCTCGTCTCCCAACATTTTTCAAGTCTAATGTAGTTGCTTTTCAAATGCCTTATTTTACAAACTTTTTTCAATTTAACTTTGATCATTTTCAACCAGTCCAAAATTCTGTCATCTGGTATTCATTATGGGTCTTGTAAATAATTTTTCCCCACCCATGGTCTAGGCCAAAACCCTTATACTATTTCCTGTTTACGGAACTTTAGACTGGCCTAAATTGTAACAGGTTGCAAATGACAATAGTGTCAGTGTGTATTTAGAAAAGACCTGCCAGTAATACCCGAAAGGGGAGTTGGGCAGTATATATAGATAGATAGACCTTGTGGTATAAACATTGTGGGAAAAGAGAAATTACTTGACACAAGAAATTTCTTCTTTTTCTACAATTTTTCTCAAGAACAAAATCAAAATGACTTAAACTTCTGGCTCTGTACACAAAGGTGATAAGGATCTATGAGTCAAACAGGACAACAGTGTAATATTGTGTGTTTTGATCATTCAATTACATAAAATGTGACCACACCTAAATTCATTAAGTTTATTGAATTTGGTATTCATAAACACATATCAGAGGTTATGCAAAAATTTACCTTTGGTACAGTTTCAACAAATCCCAAAATTAAGATTTAATTCCAATTTCAATGCAGACCGACACATGTATTTAAAACACACAATTAACACAATTCACGATCTTATTCTAAAATAGATGAAGCTCATTCCACATGGTCATCCGTCCATAAAACACCGAATTTAGTCCACTCATCAGTTTATAGTGTAGGAAAACAGGACTTCACTCTGTTTTATAATAGAATACATCCAAAGACTGTATCAAGTACATTCAACACTATACCCTTTACACAGTTAATAACCCTTTTTTAAACGTTTAATCTATTCCCACACACAAGATTTTTGACGGATCCAAATTGAATTAAGTTGCAGACAATGATTTCAAGTTTATGTAATTCTAAAAATCTTTGTCTAACGGGGTATAATACAAGGGGCAATGGAGAAATTTGCTTGTTACAAGCAGTTACTTCATTTTCCACAATGTTTTCCAAAGCTTTTATCTTGAGGGTCCTAGAAAAGTGGGATTGTGTGGGAATGGGTAACACTGACTATTAAACATGACTATTGTCATGCAGAATATTCCTGTTTTGGCTGGAGGGACAGACAATGATCAGCCTGATCTCGGTCTACATAACCAGGTTGTCCGTTTCAGGCAAGACTTGTTAACCCTTATGATAAAGGAATATTCCAGGTTCAGCATGATAAGACTTATCATGCTGAACCTTGAATATTCCTTTTTTGGCTGGAGGTATAGACAAAGATCAGCCTGCACATATCAAACTGGTGTTAACAAACCAGTTCCCAGTGTCTGAGGTCCCTGGTTTGGTCTCATTTCAATGGGACTTTAAACTGAGGCCCTTACTCCATTATTTCTCAGTTGTGAACCCTATACAAACCAAAATTTTAGACTGGTCCAGATTATAGACGACAATCTTTAGTTGATGGAAGTTTCAAAATCTATTTTCTTTTGGGGGAAGAAAATGTGTATGTGTATTACAAAGGAAATGCTTGTAACAAGCTTTTTTAAAATTTTCCACGATGTTTTTCAAAGATTTTTTTGAGAAGGGGGTGGGGTCAAAAGCTGGATTGTGTGGGAATGGGTTAAGTGGGATGTTCGTCCCCATACAAGTAATCTACCCTTTCAATCCAGAGTTGTTTTCAATCTTCTAAAATTTTAGACTGCCCAAAAAATTGAAAAGTTGCAGACAATAATTTAAAGTTTATGAAATTCAGGATTTTTTCAACTTTCTGGGTAAAAAACATTGTAGAAAATGAAGAAATTGCTTGTAACAAGCATTTCTTGATTTTCCACAATGTTTTCCAAAGTTTTTTTTTCTGGGGCGTCTAAAAGAGTTAACCCATTCTCACACAATGACACTTTTTGACGCCCCAAGGAAAATAGCTTTCAAAAACATGGTACAATATTTTCTACCCAAAGAGGCAAAAATTTCATCAACTTCAAGTTGTCATCTGCAACATCTTTGAATTAAGACCAGTCTAAAAGTTTGTCGTATGGTAATGGGTTAAGGATATTCATCAACATGACAAGGATTAAATGATCAATTTTAGAGGATAGGAAACCACTGTTTGCTCAAGCTTTTCCTGTACTTCAACTCATCAATTTGGTCCAAAAGATGTTTCCCCTTTCCTGTTTTACACAATTTTTGACCTGTCCAAATTCAAAGGTTATACATATTCCTACACAACTATGCTTTTTGACCCCCCCCCCATAAATTTTTTTTTTGAAAACATTGTGGATAATGAAGAAATTGCTTGTTTGAAGCAATTTCCTCATTATCCACAATATTTTTTACCTGAAATGACAAAATATAAATGTCACTAACTATCAAAGGTTTAATTAGAAAAACGACCATTACGTTATATAAAATTTCACAGAAAAAGAAATTGCTTGATATAAGTGATTTCTTTTTTTACATTTTCTCAATCATGAAATCGCAGGGACATAGAAACCACCGATTGAACAGGAAAGGGTTAAGATATCACTAATTGAAACTTGTAAGTTTTCCAATGAAAAGACCAAACAGTTATATCATGAGAGGTTATTCTGGATCGTTTTGTTGTGAGAATTATGTCCCCTTTTCAACTTAATTCCCCCCCAAATCTTCTTTCTAGCACCCGGCAGTCTACCATATCACCCACATATAGCTACCATATTTATTCTAATAATTGTCAATATCCTAATAAACGCTGATCCCCTAAAGTAAAGCAAAAATGCTGCCATTTTTTGCCAATTTTCAGTGACATGAATCAAAACAATTTGAAGGCAAACACTCTATTCTCCCTATTCCTAAGCTACATAGCTGAAATTATATCTTTTAGAAATTATGACACAATAGCAAATTTTGACTACAAAGAGAAAAATACCAATATGAGAATAGAAATTGTTCTCATCAAGTAATTTCTATCCATCCTAAAAGATATCAATATATGAATTTGAAACATAATAAGACTGCAACTTCTTTATTATGAACCAGTCAAAAACTTAGTAGTCTGGCAAGTGTTAAGGCTTATCAGTTTATTGCTGTGCTGCAGAATGTTATCTGAGAAAGTATGCAGTATGTAGAGATCTAAATGCATTGCAGCTGTCATTATATCCTTATCTCCATTTTGATCATCTTACTTTGTTGATGAAAAGTCTGTTTACAGATTGATTGCACATGACGAATTGTGTCTATTTCAACCTTAAGACTTACTGTTGAATGGGTTTAAGCCCCTTCCCTCTCAATTCAACTTTTTTTACAACCTTGATCAAAAAGCTTTGGAAAACAAAATTGCTTGGTTTAGATGACAGTTTTACAAAATTTTCTTCTTTATCTCCATGTGAAAACCAGAAACCCCAAAAATAGGACTTCTGCTGATCCCAGAGAAATGATTTGATATATTCTGGTATACTATCAAAAGAAAATTAAACATGCAAAATTTGAAAACTCTACACCTTGTGGTTTGGCAGTATATTTTAACCTTGTGGTTTGGCAGGAGAAGACTTTTAAAGTTTTTATTTTCTTTTGGTTGCCATGGCAACCACAGTTTTCACAGGTTCCAATTATTTTAAGTATTTTGAAAGAGCAGGACCCAAGAATCATTTTTTCAAAGTTTGGTTGAATTTTGATGGCTAGTTATAGAAATAATTTTTTTTTTTTTTTGAAATTGGTCTTCAACAGACAGACAGATGACAGACAATGAGCAAATCACGATAGCTTACTCAAGCACTTTGTGTTCAGGTGAGCTACTACAAACAAAGCTTTGCCAAGTTATTATCTATTTCAGTGTTATTTCTATGATTTCAAAAATGTGGTGGACTTCAGCATAAGATCTACACAATTGAGAAATATTTGCTGTTTCATGCCCATTGCCAATCCCCCTGTCTGGAATAAACACTTGTTTCATATTACAAGTTAGTGTATAGTTAGAATACATGTGCTAATTCTGAAGAGAAGAATAAATGCCAACTTATTTTTAAAACAAAATCAAAGTTGAACTAGAAAAGTTTCAACAGCACTTTTGCCCCTGCTTATGTACTTGTCACATGACTTTCATTTGTGACCTTGAAATTATCCCACAGAACTTTACATGCCACTAGTACTCATCAAGGGTAAAAGCTGTGCCAAGTTATTTCGAAATCCATCCATTCATGCAGAAGATATGCTCAGGATAAAAATTCAAACCATTACCAAATGAAATTATTTTAGAACAGTCCAAATTCAAAGACACAGTAGATGACACTAGATGCATCTAGAGTTATCCCACTTGATAGTATAGGTTGCTCTTTTGAAAGTGAACAAGTGTGCCAAGTTTCAAGTGAATGCCTTCAGTAGAACCAGAGATATCACAAAATGTCAACATTTTTTCACGACAACAACACCAACGACACCAAGGCTATAGCAATACCTTAGGTCTTCTCTGAAAATAGCCAAGCTAAAAATGGAAAGGGTTAAAATAGATATGACAGTTACCAATTGTCTTAAATAATCTGCCGATAGTTTTCCTCAAACCTTACAGAAATTCCTTCCTGAAGAAGAACCACAGATATTCCTACCCTATGTAAATTCCAGGAATTATGTATTTTATGTCCAAGTAGGTTTCCTCTGTGCTGAGTGACTAAACACTAGAACAAGTTCTACAGGTTTGCTTGCCAAAACTTGTGATGTTACAATGCAGGTGTACCCTTGTGATGTTAGATTTTATCTCAGAGACTGTAAAATCAAAGTACTGAAGTGCTGGAATCCAATTTGCCTGAGCTATCTCATTATTATCTTGGTAGGAAGTAAAAGTTAGGCAACATGTGCTAGCGATTTATAATTTGATTAATTGAATTTGGTTTATTGCAACTTTTAACAGTATTTCAGTCATATCACAGTGACTGGAGCATCTAAATATGGTTAATTGCTATTTAAAACCCATGTACTACTAAATCCTTTCTTAACCTCCAGCTGCTCATCTCACTTAGGTTTATGATTAAGTACCCATTGGTGGAAGACAAATGTCTGAAAGGATATTCATCGTGGCTGGGGATCGAACTGGGGGCATATTTAAAACTTGAACAATCCCTAAAGTGTTTCTGTGTTTCGTACATCTAATAAAACTAAATATGATTTATGAACCTAAGTTATTTTCAAACCTACTTACTGAAAGCCTGGAAGACAGGCTACCTATACCTCCTAATATAGTTTTGGGGGGTATAATTTCAACCTACCACCTTTCCTAAAGATTTTTTTATTCTGAAATCCGATCAGGTGTTAAATCTGAATGATCTTGAATATGATTAGAAAAAATTAAACCATTCCCAGACGACAAGATTTTAGGCTGGTCTGAATAGGAAGAAGTTGCAGACTAAAATATCTAGTTGAGGGAATCTTTAACCAATTCTCACATGATAAAATTTTAGACCAGTCCAAATTCAAAGAAGCTGCAGACGACAATTTGAAGTTAATGTATTCTTTAATATCTTTGTCTATTGGGGTAGAAAAAATTGTGGGGTAGAAAAAATTGTGAATAATGACCAAATTGCTTGTAACAAGCAATTTCTTAATTTTCCACAATGTTTTCTTAAGTTTTTATACTGAGGGGCGTTAACAATCATCACTGTGTGGGAATGGGTTAAAATCTCAAGTGTTTTGGGGTAGAAAACATTGTGGATAATGTAACAAGCAATATCTTCATTTTCCACAATGTTTTCAAAAGTATTTTTCTTGAGGGGTGTCAAAAAGTGTCATCGATCAGGAATGAATTTAATATCCTACTTTTTAAAAGCCATTCAATTAGCCTGGGTATTTATGGAGCATACATGTTTCAAAACTATATCTTTACCTTGGAGGGTATAGAAATGAGGGTTCCTAGGACTCAGCTGCTTGTGAAAGGCCGGTCCTTGCTTATCGATAATGTTGACTGATTGATTGAATGGGGTTTAACGCCGCTTTTAACAGTATTTCAGTCATATCCTGGCGGCTGGAGCACCTAACAATGGTTTTTTGGTATTTCTCACACCAGTACTACCACTACACCCTTTCCTAGCCTCCAGCTCCTATCCCACTTAGGTTTACGATTTTCCATCCATTGGTGAGAGACAAATGTCGAAATAAACATGATCCGCCAGGGATCAAACTCATGACATCCCATGATTGAAGATTAGGAGTCTTACTCGCTACTGACTGCGGCTCCTAATGGAAAAGGAGTCCCTGATTTAGCCCATTCCTACACAGTAGCACTTTTTGATGCCACCAAAGAAAATCCTTTGGTAAAAATGTGGACAATGATGAAACTACTTGCTTAACCCATTACCAGACACAAAAAATTTTAGACTGGTCCAAATTGAAAGAAATTGCAGACGACAATTTAAAGTTTATGAAATTTTGGATTTTTTCCACTTTCTGGGTAGAAAACATTGTGGAAAATGAAGAAATTGCTTGTAACAAGCAATTTCTTCATTTTCCACAATATTTTCCAATAGCCTTTTTTTCTTGGGGGCGTCTAAAAGTGTTACAGAGTGGAAACTTGTTAAAGCATTTTTTCTATTAGCCACAATGTTTTCAACCTCATTACATACACAAAAATTATGTGTTTAAGTTACACAGTATGATCCTCTTAACACATTACCAAACGGCAACATTTTAGACAGGTCCAAAATGAAAGGAGTTGCTGAGACAATTATATTCAATGAATTTTTCAAAAAGATTTTTAACCCTTGTCATGCTGAAGCCAAAATATTCCCGCTTTGGCAGGAGGTAAAGACAAAGATCAGCCTGCACATGTGCAGCCCGATCTCAAGTCTACACCACATGGTGTTCCTGTTAATGCCAGAAAAGTTGAAAGATTACATTTTCAAAATAAATACAGACTTACAAATAGTGCACTCAGTGCTTTCAGCGCTTTGATTTAAATAAAATTTTGCAAAGGTTTTTATTCAGCATGACAAGGGTTAACATTCTGAGTAGATAACATTATGTTAAATGAAGAAATCGCTTGTTGCAAGAAATTCCTTCATTCTACACCATGTTTTCCAAACAGTTATTTTTAATAGGGGCGTAAAAAAGCCACATGGTGTCGGAATGGGTTAGCTGCAATGCTGATAATAGCAGTTCACTGACCATATGCACAAACATGAGCTTTAACCCTTTGCTAGACAGCAAAATTTTAGACTGGTCCAAATTGAAAGGAGTTGCAAACAACAATTCAAAATTATGGAATTTTAGATTTTTTCAACTTTCTTCGTAGAAAACATTGTTTAAATGAAGAATCGCTTATAAAACTATATTTTCCAAAGACAGTTTCTTAAGGACATCAAAAAGCGTTATTGTAATCGAATGGGTTCAGGAACAAATTGTTTAATCTAAAAGCAACTCCTGATTAAGTGCAACAAAGGTGTTGACAAAATTACAGGATTCTATAGAAATAGTTACAAAGTTTTGGGGCAGCTAGTGAACTACGAATCCTTTCACGTTTTACGAAATTTCAGACTTTGAAAAATGTCGCAGACAATGAAATATTAGTACAATTTGAAAAGACAACACCCCTTGTGATGGAAAATAGTGCTGGAAAAGAAGGATTTGCTTTTTACAAGGAGTTTCTTCTTTTTCCATAATATTCTCAAGTATTAAAACACATAGACTGTACAGAAAAGGGTTGAAACAGCCTTCAATTCTTAAACTAATGAGAGCCAGAGGAATGGCATTACATTTACCCATTCCCAAACAACAAAATATTAGACTAGCCCAAATTGAAAGAAGCTGCAAACATCAATCATGATGGAATTTTTTTTTTCTGTCTCTTTGGATAGAAAGCATTGTGGATAATGAAGACATTGATGGAATGGGTTAATTATGAGTCCATAAAACCTGTTGAAACTGAAACTATAGGGCAACAACAATCACTTTTTTTTGTCTCCTAAACAGCCAAGCTAAAAGTCCTAATTCACACTAATAAAAGCTATAGATGGTATGCTTGATTGACCAGACAATTTGTTATTTCTTTACACTAACCAATTACCACACAATTTTGCATTTAATGCATTACAGAAAACTACTTTCGTAAAGTGTTTTGCAAAAAGGAAACCAATTTCTTTTATTCATTGGGTTTAATGTTTCTTTTTCTAATCAAACACTGTTCAATTGTCACTTGCAACCCTTTCAATGTGGATCAGTCTCATTAAGAACTCTGATCTGTAATGTATCTTGCATTGGTGAAACAGTTTATATATAGCAATAGCTTTTATTGTTCAAGGGAAATAACTTCTTAAACTTCTCAAGAGGTATATCATTTATCGTCTCCCTTGATTTTTTTGAATTTTCATAGTACAAGTCATTCCCTATTCCATTTTCTAACCTGTCAGTGCGTTGAATAATAGAATTAAATGAGGAAACTTCATTTACAGATTGGGTTTTACAACTAGAGACCCGGCTTTGGGAACAAAGAGACTGCCTAAGTTAAGAAGATATGCATTAGGCAACGATCTTTTACCTCTCACACAAGGTAGAAAGAAAGGTGTTGATTTTCATTTCAATCACATAATTTGCTTAACCAACTACCAGAAGATAAAATTTTGGACCAGTCAAAATTCAAAACAAGAGGGCGGTTGGCCCTGGGGCGCTCACCTGAGATAAAGGCTCTTTTTCTTTCAACAGTCTTATTTCATGTTAAGGTTAGGTTTATTGAAACAAGTGGGCCACAATTACATATAAAGACTATGAACCTGGGGATCAAAAAGTCTAAATTATAAATTCCAAGGCTTAAGTGATGATTTGAAAGAAGGGAAGAACTTTTTCCATGGGTTATAATTTCAGAAATAAGAAAGAAGTCTGTGAACTGATGCTTCATGCCTATACCCCCCCCCCCCCTAGGGTTCTGCCCCTGGGGACCCGAGGATCATGATTTCAGCTATTTTGAAAGAGGTCAATATACTGATGCTTCATGCAAAATATCAAGGCTCTACGCCTTCTGGGTCCGAAGGAGAAGATTCTAAAAGATTTTTTAAAATTTCACTTTTGTTGCCATGGCAACCAGAGTTTTTAACGGATTTCAATTCTTTTAGCTATTTTTGAAGGGGACCACCTAAGGAACATTTCTGCCAAATTTGGTTCAGATTGGCCTAGTGGTTTGGGAGGAGATGTTGTTTAAAGAAATTGTTGATGGACGACGCACAACACACAACGCACGACGGCCGGACGCCGGACAAAAGGGGATCACAATAGCTCACTTGAGCACTACGTGCTCAGGTGAGCTAAAAAGTTGCATACAACAAATTTAAGGTGATGAAATCTTCAAAATCTTTCTCTTTTAAGGTAGAAAACATTGCGGACAATAAAGAAATTGCTTATAACAAGCAATTTCTTCATTCTCCACAATGTTTTCCAAAGCTTTCATATTGATGGGAGTTTAAAAGAATCAATGTCTGGGAATGGGCTAACTAATTACCAGAAGACAAAATTTTAGACTTGTTTAAATTGAAAGAAGTCACTGACGACAATTTTTTATTAATGAAATTTAAAAAAATTCTGTCTTTTGGAGTAGAAACCATTGTGGTTAATGAAGAAATTGTTTGTGTCAAGCAATTTCTTCATTTTTCATAATGTTTTCCACATTTGTAATTTTTGGGGGCGTCCTAAAACACCACTGTGTGGGAATAGATTTACCCATCAGTCCAATACAATAGTATTTCCATACAGATATTTTACATCCTGCTTTTTGAAAATAGGGGTATGAAACTGAAAATTGGGGTATAAGAAAGAAAATGAGGATACAGATAAGAAAGGACTAGATAAGCTTTAACCGATAAAACAGTAACACTTTTTGATGCCCTACAGAAAAAAGCCTTAGAAAATTATTTGTGGAATTGTTACAAAGTATTTCTTCCTTATCCACAAATTTTTCAAAGAAAAAATAAGATTTTGTCAACTAAAAATTGTCTTCTGCAACTTCTTTGAATTTAACCCCTTACCAGACGGCAACATTTTAGACAGGCCTGAATTGAAAGAAGTTGCAGACGACAATTTAAAGTTTATGAAATTTTTGATTTTTTCAACTTTCTGTATAGAAAACATTGTTAAAAATGAAGAAATTGCTTGTAACAAGCAATTTCTACATTTTTCACTGTTTTCTAAAGCTTTTTTCCTTTGGGGCGTCTAAAAGCGTCACTGAGTGGGAATGGGTTAAACCAGTCTAAAATTTTGTCTTTAGGCAATGGGTTTAAATGTTAATTTCTTGGCAATCTATCCCCTTTATGAGCAGTGACACAATGAAATGTTCTCCTGCAGACATTCAACACAATTTATCGATTGAATGGTGTTTAACACCACTTTCAACAGTATTTCAGTCATATCGTGGTGGCTGGAGCATCTAACAATGGATTCCTGGTATTTCTCACCCAAGTTCTACCCCTACATCCTTTCCTAACCTCCAGCTGCTATCCCACTTAGGTTATGATAATCAATCCATTGGTGAGGGACAAATGTCGGAAAGGATAAGTACCACCGTCAGGGATCGAACCCATGACATCCCATTATTGAACATTAGGAGTCTCATGCGCAAAGAAGCATGAATGGGCTCAAAATCAAGTCTACAACAGAGAATTTCATAACCAAGATGTTTTTTTTAACCCATACCCACACAATGACACCTGTCACCAAGAAAAAAAAAGCTTTAGAAAATATTGTGGAGAATGAAGAAATTGCTTGTAACAAACACTTTCTTCATTAAATACAATGTTTTCTACCCCCAAAAACAAAGATTTTTGAAATTTCATTAACTAAAAACTGTCTTTTGCAACTTCTTTCAATCGGTCTAAAAATTTTTTGAGTGGGAATAGGTTAATCTAGTGTCATCTTACTGAATCTCTACCCAATTACCAAACCCTAAAATCTTAGACTAGCCCAAATTGAAAGATGCAGCAGAAAACATTTTAAAGTCAACAAAATAATAAAATTCTTTAAACATTGTGGACATAAAGAAATTGCTTGTTAAAAGCAATTTCTTCATTATCCACAATGTTTTCCAAAGCTTCTTTGTGAGAGGCTTAAAAACATGGGTTTGATGCCTATTTGAGAGACAAGTTTAGAGTTTAAGTTGGGAATATTATAAACCCATTTTTCTGATCTAGAATATATTATTACAATGATACTATCTCAATGGTATGAATAAGTCTTAATGTTGACACAACAAAAATCTTTAGCCTTTTTCTCTGAATTTAAGCCATGGCAATTGCCATCATCCATCCAGATTATTGAAACATTTTCCTCACTGACTTTTTTATAGTCTTTTTCTTTATATCCTCTGCTTTGTAAAAATTGGGTACGAGACCAAAAACACGGGTACTAATTGACCAATTCCCACACAATTTTGCTTTTAGATACCCCCCAAACAAAAACAGGGAAAAGATCATGGAAAAAGAAAAGATCTCTTAAGACAAGCAATTTCGTCATTTTTCACATGTTTTTCTAACAAGAAAGTTGAAAAATCCAAAATTTCAAAAAACTTAAATTCTTGTATGCAACTTCTTTTCAATTTGGTCCAAATTGAAAGAAGTTTCAGACCCCAATTCAAAGTTAATGAAATTTTAGATTTTTTTCAATTTTTTGGGTGGACAACATTGAGGAAAATGAAGAAATCGCTTGTGACAAGCAATTTCTTCATTTTCCACAATGTTTTCAAAAGCTTTTTTCTTGTGGAGCGGTTAAAATTGTCATTGTGTGGTAATGGCTTAAAACGTAAATTTGAAGTCTTGATAATTCATTTGTGAGCGATTTAATGCAAGGGCTTGTTAATTTGTGTGTTTTTATTTTCCATTTTATGTGATTCACAAACAATTTTGCGTGATCAGTATAATCCAAATCTGTAAATACTGGTATTTACTACTGCTGAATACCTGGGGTGGCTTTTACAGCCAAAAAGAACGATTGATTGAATGGGTTAAACCCCAGTATTTCAGACATATTGTGGCAGCTGGTGCACCTAACCATGGATTCATGGTATTTCTCACATCTTATACTACCATTACGGCCTTTCCAATCTTCCAACTGCTCAATTCACTAGGTTTATGATTATTAACTCATTGGTGATAGACAAATGTTGTAAAGGATATTCGCTGCAGCCAGGGATCGAACCCAGGACCCTGTGACTTGGGAGTCCTGAATGCTACCGCTGCGCTACAGCTGCTATATATATACTGCCCTACCCTGCAATCAAGATAAAGCCCTAGATAGATACTTTAGAGCTGACATATATTTGCCCCTAGGCTCAAACTTACCGTTACGGTTGCAGATTCATCAGTATAGGCATCAAACACAGAACTAGAAATCTTCTCCCCTTTCTTGTTGAGTTCCCGGTCTCTGGCTTTCTTTTTGGACTTGTCTTTCTTTGATACTGAAATTAATTTAATAAATCAAGCATGAACCATACAAATGAATTTCAATGCTCAAGGGCTTGATAATGGCTACAAAGAGGCACAATTTGTTCAAAAATGCATTTGGATTTATATATTGACCTTTTGATAGTGGATATAAACTAGTTTCAAGTGAAAATAATTTAATTTTTAGTTTCGTCTATCAAAAACAAGGGTTCTGATTGGTCGAAAAAATTGTTCATAACCCCATGAACAAAATATTGAGCAAGCAGCAATCTTGTATGCTTCCGCACAAAATAGTCCCATACAAAAAGGTATCAAAATTTGTAAAACTTTTGTTTTTTTTTGCTCGATGCTATTAAATTATAAGAAATGGAGAAAATATTTTTTGTTTTCATGGAGGTATTCATACGCGTATTCATACAGTGTGATTAGGTTTTTGGTTCATACCTCCATGAAAACAAAAATTATTCTCTTCATCTCTTAAATGTTTACAAGTGATATTAAAAACTTTCTAGATTTATCCAGGTTAAAAAGGGGGCATAATTCATTTAATTTGTTTGTTTGTTTGAATGGGGTTTAACGCCGCTTTTAACAATCTTTCAGTTATATCCCGGCGGCTGGAGCACCTAACAATGGATTCCTGGTATTTCTCGCACCAGTACTACCACTACACCCTTTCCTAGCCTCCAGCTGCTATCCCACATAGGTTTACGATTATCTACCCATTGGTGAGAGACAAATGTTGGAAAGAGTATTGCTGCCGTCTGGGATCGAACCCGGGACCCTTTGAATGATAGTCCAACGCGCTACCAACTGCGCTATGACCAACTGCGCTGCGCTATACAAAAAGGTATCAAAATTTGTAAAACTTTTGTTTTTTTTTGCTCGATGCTATTAAATTATAAGAAATGGAGAAAATATTTTTTGTTTTCATGGAGGTATTCATACGCGTATTCATACAGTGTGATTAGGTTTTTGGTTCATACCTCCATGAAAACAAAAATTATTCTCTTCATCTCTTAAATGTTTACAAGTGATATTAAAAACTTTCTAGATTTATCCAGGTTAAAAAGGGGGCATAATTCATTTAATTTGTTTGTTTGTTTGAATGGGGTTTAACGCCGCTTTTAACAATCTTTCAGTTATATCCCGGCGGCTGGAGCACCTAACAATGGATTCCTGGTATTTCTCGCACCAGTACTACCACTACACCCTTTCCTAGCCTCCAGCTGCTATCCCACATAGGTTTACGATTATCTACCCATTGGTGAGAGACAAATGTTGGAAAGAGTATTGCTGCCGTCTGGGATCGAACCCGGGACCCTTTGAATGATAGTCCAACGCGCTACCAACTGCGCTATGACGGCGGCTAAATAATAATTCATTTAAAGTGCATTCAGTTATCCCCCTTGACAGGGGCTGACAGTAACTTTTCTTCAATGGAATCCTATAGGAATTCCTACTTATTACATCAGGTTTTCCTCCAGATAATCAGAAAGTTGAAAAAATCCAAAATATCATAAACTTTGAATTGTTATCTGCAACTTCTTTAAATTTGGACCAGTCTAAATATTTCTCGTGTGGTAATTGGTTAATATACATTAACCCTTTCCTGTTTTTTCAAATTCTAGACTAGTCCAAATTAAAAGAAGTAGCAGATGACAATAAAAGTTTCATACAATGTGTAATGAAAACAAATCTACGTGGTATAACATATTGTGGAAAAAGGCGAAGCAATTTCTTCTTTTTCCACAATGTTTTCCCAAGTATAAAATCACATTGACAAAATATCCCGGGTTTGTACAGGAAAGGATTAAGTCATTTCTACACAATCCTGCCCTTTTGAAAAAAAGCTTTGGAACAATTGTGGAAAGTGAAGAAACTGCTTATTATAAGCAATTTATTGTACACAATCTTTTCTACCAAAACAAACATTTCCAGAATGCTATTAACCTAAAATGTCGTCTGAAACTTCTTTGAATTTGGACCAATTAAAATTTTGGTCATTTGGTAATTGGTTAAATGTCGGAAAAAGAACAAGTTTAAATTCCCTGAAACGTCTTTAGCAAATCAGTAGAATTGATTCATAAAGATCTATTGTATTGAAGAAATATTGTACGATCCTGACAGAAGCCAAAGCATAGAATTGTTGGGATACCAATTTTCTTGGATTGTTGATATATCAGGCCACTATTTTTTGAGAGTGAATATATATTCCGAGTTTCAAGTGACTTTGTTCAGTTATACTAGAGAAATTACAAATGTCAATTTTCAGATGTACACACTGACGCAGACCTTGCTATAGTATCGTAGGCATTCAATGGATTTGGTGGTTCAGCCTCCAATGGCAGTTTGCACTTGTTGAACTTTGGCTGACGTTTTGCTAGCTAAAGATAGGGCTGACTATCTGCTAAGAAAATCACTATCGCAATAGTTTAACTATCACAATATTGATATTGTGATATTATCACTATCTTCAGAAATCAATCTCAATATATATCATGATACAATCGGTATATGTTACTTTGTTTATTTTCTATGTTGATCTGTATAGATACCATAGTCTACAAACGACTCTCGTTATATCAATGTTTTCGCCTTCCTTTAAGAAGCCAAAATAGTCCCAAAATGGTCCAAAACATGGACCTTTCTCACGGTTTTCATTAGTTCCCAAAAGTCAAGAGTCATTGACCCTTTGGCCAAAATTTCCAAGAGTCAAAATTGAAATCCCAAGAGTCAAAATGCGATATGTCCCCCCCCCCCCCTAAAGCAATTTAGGAAAACAGTTTATAACTATTTTAGCAATGGTGCATTAAAAGTGTTTTTTTGGTGGTGGAGGGTGGGGGCAATGGTGCCTTAGAATAACCTCTGTCTCAGATTGAAACATTTCTCCAATGTGACAGTATTCTATTTTCAATATAAGAAAAATTTTGGGAATGTTCAGTATTTATACATATATATTATTAGTTTGAATTTTTTATATTTTTATTTATCATAAAAAGAAATGCCGATTTCATGCACGAAAACCGATGACATTTCTTGGGCAACAATTTCTTTGGTTTCATTTTACTTCTTGATTTTATTTTGTGAACTTTTTTATAAAAGAAATAGCAAATAAGTAAATTTCAGTAGGATTAAAGCTCTGAAAATGGGTTTCGTCATTAATTTCACAGGTGTCAAGTACTTGTCAATTACGATCACTGATGCATGACCATCACTCGAGAGTGTTAATTACCAATCAAGCTTGATGTTATCCTTGATAGGGGTGTATAAATTCATAATCAATAACCATTTTCAATAATTTTGGCACACTTATGATGACCCTTGACGCATGGTTGCTAATTTTCGAGAGTCAAAATGACGCACAGTGACAAATTTTCGAGCGTCAAAATTGCATTTTTTTGAATTTCCGGGCGTCAAAACCCGAGGTCTCAGGTCAAACGAAAACCCTGCTTTCCGCTTTTGTTTTTCACAATCTCTAGATTTGCGGCCACGTCTGACGACACAAATACGTAAAACAGAATAAAACGATTAGTGTGCTCGAAATAAGTAATTCATTATCATAATTAATCGAATATCATTTATGATTGTCGTATTTTTATTTTTCGACAATTCAAGCCCTTAGAATTCATAAAACATTGATAACAACTCTTAACTTCACATGCTTTTGGATTTTTGAGAACCTTTTCACTTTGTAAATCGAAAGTTAAAAATCAATTCCTAAACAAAAAAGGAGTACGGAAGAAACAAAAATCAAACGTGCCTATCACGTGATCATAGAAATTGAAAGTAGGATCCCTATCTCTCTCTTTCTCTCTCGCTCTCTCTCTTTAAATCCAAGAGAAAAAGAAAACATTGAATTTCTGTGTAAGTATACTTTGAATACCTACTATCGCAACTATCGATATTTGAACAAACAATCATGATAGTTATCGATGTCAGGGAATTGCAATGGATACATCGATATCTTGACTGTCACTATCACAATACATTGACCTATCGATCTATCGTTACACCCCCTAGCTTAAAAGAAGTGAGACTTAAATATTAAACAGTTTTATTTGGCACACCTTTAACGAAACAAGAAAGCTGGCCAGGGACAGTACTGCAAGCCTGTTGAATATTTTACCTTGAGCAATGACCTTGGCCTTGGTGATATTTCAAAATATGTTTCAAACAACACATTAAATCATGATGGAGAACAGCATGCCCACTGGGTTTTCATTTTGGGGGTACATGTACCCCTTAGATTTTGAAATGGGGGTAAAAGAAAAATCTGGGGGTACAGTGTGCCCTGTACTTTTAGAGTAAGAGTACACCATATGAATCTGAACCCTTTACCAATGACAATGTTTTGGTATATACTTAGTTAATAATCAATGAATAAGTGCCACACGTCATGTGCAAGTTTCAGATAAAAATAGAGAGAAGGATAGCAAACTTTTTTTGAAAAGCTGATTTATGACAATTCACTTTTTCTTAACTATTGGATTTTGGAAGGGTTGAATGGGATATGAGAGGGTTGGCTAAACAACTCCAACAAGTTTTTACGAGGGTGGGGCTGATATTTTGGCGCAGGCCATACCAGGCATGTCAGCTCATTCTGGTTCAGAAAATATCAAATGGCCTTATTACTGTCTAAAGGTCACCATTTGTGGAGAAATAGACTAGGTTTTGTTATGACATTTTGCAGACAGCAAATGACGTAGCTTAAACAAAACTACAATGTAAAATAAATGGCGCCATTTTGTCATGTCCGACTTACATGTACAACTGAACTTAGGAGAGAAACCAATATCAAATAAAATTCTATGGTATGAATTCTAGTTATTTTCTCACCAAAAACATGTAAATATCTTGGGTTTTGCTTGAAAAATAGCACGACTTTGGACTTATTTCAAAACAAAATGTTGAGGCCATCACAATCCTCATTATACATACTTTTCCAACTGCTGGTTCCCCCATTCTCTAGACGAAAAAGACCAGAAAGAAGCGATGGTTCCAGTCGCATACAATTTTGTTTTCCTTTGCTTGTAATTTTAGGAAAAAAATACACACATAGAGTTTCTCGTTTAATATGCTAATAATTTTAAATGCACACACACACGTAATTGCATGTTTGTTTCTAAGTTAATTTAATTTTCTGACGTAATTGTACGTGAATCACGTACTGCAGTACGTGAATGGGCACCCTGAAAACAAGTGACCAAATTATTTTGAAATCCATCCCTAGTGCATGAGATATGCTGTGGACAAGCTCAATTTTAACGTTTGACCAAGGATCTTTCTGAAAATTTGTTTTAATCAGCACATCAAAACAAGTTGGAGAAAATAGTGCAAAATTATACTAGAATCCATTCATATAGGAGTTATGGCATGGACAAAATCAGATAGCAGGGCTTTTTTTCGTTCTGTAATAGGGGCCTTTAAAAGGCTACTTCCCAATTCAAAAAAGGCTCTTTTTTCCCACTTTCCCAAAATTACAGCTTATTTTTGCATTATATAGATTTATTTTCTTCAAAATATGTTTTGTTTAATATTTCATTTCATTTTATTACTGATAGGACCCTTAAATATAGTTATTTATCATTAAATCTTGAAAATGATGCATGAATCTTACTTTTATTACTTTTTTTTATTAAACTTATGTTTCCCAATTCTTCTGAAAACTGCGCAAAAATTTCCCAAAACAAACAGGCTAAGGCCTCTTCCCAATTTCTAGAAAAAAAGCCCTAGATAGACTGACACACTAAGACACATATTGCTGGTTCAGCGTGAGACAGTTGTAACTTCCTATAAACATATAGGCAGTTACAACTGTTTCACTCTGAACCATGAAATGATCCCCTTATGCCAGTAAGGACTATGTCTCACTCATCACAAGCCAGCCTGACAAAAGTAACTGGTTAGTTGTTGATGTAAACATCATAAATACAGCTTGAGAAAGTACTAAATAAACTAATTTTACCTGACGTTGAGTCTATTTCCTCTGGTTTCTTGTCTAAATCCATCTTAACATCCTTGTCAACTGGTGTAGCTGGGCTGACTACCACTTCAGGAGTGTTCTGTCTTACAGGCACTCTATTATCCAATGTAACATTAGAATCAATCACTTCATCACTTGAATCTGTTACAACACCACCAGCATCCTCGACAATTACACTTTTAACAGGTTCACTTGAATGTACCATGTCAGTTGTTTGTTCAGGCACTGAATCATTCATATTGATATCATTACCAACAGTACTTGATTGTTGTGACAAACTTTCTTGCGATTCTTGCTGTATTTTCTCACTTATATCAACGTCATTTGGTTTATGTTCTTGTACACCACTCGGCACAAATTCCGCACTTTGTACAGGCATCTGTGGCACAACGTCAGGTATATTTGAAAGACTTTGAGAGTTTGAGTTCACTATTACTGTAGCAGTGTTTGGCTTAATGTCACTAGATTCCATTACTATTTGAGGAGGGGTGCCCATTAAATCCCCATTTTGTGACTGAGGGTCCTTATCACTGCCTATATGGCCCTCAGGGACCACTCCCATGGGCGGGGCAACATTTACACCCATGGGGAGCCCTGGTATATTACCTGTTATCATTCCAGGTGGCTGTGGTGGCATTGTTTGCATGTTTCCAGGGGGCTGATTTCCCATCTGTCCTGGGATGGGTCCTTGGCCATGTAAGGGTGGGGCTTGTCCCATATGAGGTGTGGCTAAACTTGGATGGTTAGGGGGTGGTTGCATCATCTGTATCTGTTGCTGTGAAGGGGGCGGTTGTGGACTAGTGATGGTAGGGGGCATCTGTGGGGATTGTTGTTGTTGTTGCATAGATGGATAAAGTCGTTTGGCAACCTCAGCAGCAAACTGAGCTGCAATCTCATTGTTTGGAGAAGGACCAGTTTGTGGCTGTAATTAAGAGACAAAAACATTTTCTCTAATTAACTCATTACCAGACAATAAAAATTTAGACTAGGACAGTATTCTTGTCAAACATTTATGAACTGAGTTCCATTGTAAGTTTAGCTACGCAATTTGCTGTCTACAAAATGTAACATAAAACCTATTACATTTCTTCACAAAGATTTAGACAATAATAAGGCCGCTTTGTATCTTCTGTACCCAAATTGTTTCAAGCAATTTCTACAATTTCTTCAATGCTTATCAAAGTGTTTATCTTAATGGGCATAATAAGTGTAATTGTGTCAATTGGTTAAGGGGCACAACAAAATCCTATCCTAGGCTCCAGCTCCTCATCTCACTCAAGTGGATATACTTCCTTCGTGGAGTGACGAATGAAGAAAAGAAAAATGGCCATACTAATAAACCTATGATAACCCAATTTTAGTTCAGTCTATTGGGCTATGTACTAAACCCTTTCAGCATAGCTGGCTGTGATAATACTGGCAGATTTTGTACTTTAACCCATTCCCACACAACTGAATTTTAGACTGGTCTAAAGTGAAAGAAGCTGCAGACGACAATTTTCAGTTGATGGAAACTTAATTTTTGTTTTGTTTGATTTTATTTTATAGAAAACATTGTGGATAATGAAGAAATTGCTTGATACAATTTCTTCATTTTCAATAGTGTTTTCCAAAGCTATTTTCTTGAGGACATTAACAGGAAGCATTAAGTGGGAATGAGTTAAAGGCCACTATTTTTATCACTGGTAATTTCACCAGTCACTGCTATATATCCATGTGCAAAGCAGTTCAACCAGATGCAAATGTCAGTGGTGTTTAGAAAGCACATGACTGTGATATAAGAGAGATTGTTAACAGGCTTTAAATAGGAGATACTATCTTTTGTTATACAAAACCTGCTGTTGGATTTCTGCTGCCTATGAAAATTTGATATTTTACGAGATCAAATATTGAAATCTCAAAAATTCAGATTTCCATACACACAACATGATCGGAATGGTAAAGAAAAAAGAAATTACTTGTAGAAAAACTGATTTTAACAAGAGGACCATGATGGTCCTAAATCGCTCACCTCAGGCATCTGCAAATTACAGTACTTTTTTGTATAAAAAAGAAACAACTTGAGCAAAATAAATAAGACAAATATAAGATTTTGGGCTTCGTACAAAACAATCCAGTAATGCTTAAAAATGAAAATGAATGCCTTTGGCTTCATAGTTTAATCGATTACCAAACTATCCCAGAATTTGTTACCCTCAGGGAAAAAGGTTTAAAAAAGCATTGTGAGAAAGCAAGCAATTTCTCCATTTCTATTTTAGAAGAATCCTTTCCATGCGATTTATAATTGCAATTTTCAATCCCAGGAGCAGAGACATTTTTCATCCTAAGAGCATATTTTCCTGTAACATAGTACAAAATTGTTTAGTCATGCTACATACCAAATATGAATGCCCTTCATCTTATTTTTCAGAAGGAGAAGACTTTGGAAGTTGCTCTAATTGGGCGTTTTCCAAAATTTTGGATCTCTGGGGCAGTGCCATGTTTTATCCCAGGGCTAAGATTTTAGCTTACATAATAGAGAACCATCTGGTTATGCTATATATCAAATATGAATGCCTTAGACTATGTAGATTGGGAGGAGAAGGCTGTTGAACATGGTCTAATTGAGCATTTTTACAAACTTTGGACACCCAGGGAAGGGGTGTTTTTTAACCTACAGGCATAATTTAATCAAAATTGATAGATAACAGCCAGGCTATGCTACACTCAAAATATAAATGCCCTCCACCTTAAAATTAAGAATTTTTTGAACATACTCAAATTTTGCGTTTTTCCAAATTTTTGGACCCCTAGTCAGAGCCGTTTTTGACCCTTGGATGAAAACTTTTTATGATATAGTACAAAAACATCTAGTTATGCTACATACCAAATATGAATATCCTAGACTTTATAGTTTAAGAGGAGAAGCCTTTTGAAATTGCTCAAATTAAGGATTTTTCCAAACTTCGGACCTCAGGGGCGGGGCCATTTTTGACCCCAGAGATTAAAAATTTGAAAACTTGGTAGAGAACCATATGATTAAGCTCTTTACAAGATATAAAGGCCTTTGGCCTTGTAGTCTATGAAAAAAACAACATCAAAGATTTACTAATATTTCCAATTTTCATATGTCGCAGTTACAAGAGTTTTTGACGAAATTAAATTCCTTTTAACAACTTTTGAAGAGCTTCACCCAATGAACATCCCTGCAAAGTTTCAGTTTGATTGGCCTACTGGTTTAGGAGGAGAAGATTTTCAAAGATATTTAAAGAATTACTAAAGATTCCCATTTTCAAATGCCGCAGCAACCAGAGTTTTTGATGAAATTATATTCTTTTAACAACTTTTGAAGAGCTTCACCAAATGAACATCCCTGCAAAGTTTCAGCTTGATTGGCCTGGAGGTTCAGGAGGAGAAGATTTTTAAAGATATGTAAAGAATTAATAAAGATTCCCATTTTCAAACGCCGCGGCAACCAGAGTTTTTGACGAAATTAAGTTCTTATAACAACTTTTGAAGAGCTTCACCAAATGAACATCCCTGCAAAGTTTCAGCTTGATTGGCCTGGAGGTTCAGGAGGAGAAGATTTTTGGAGATATTTAAAGAATTAATAAAGATTCCCATTTTCAAATGCCGCAGCAACCAAAGTTTTTGACGAAATTAAATTCTTTTAACAACCTTTGAAGAACTTCACCCAAGGAACATCCCTGCAAAGTTTCAGCTTGATTGGCCTACTGGTTTAGGAGGAGAAGATTTTTAAAGAAATTGTGGACGGACGGACAACGACCGATCACAATAGCTCACCTCGCACTTTGTGCTCAGGTGAGCTAAAACAGCGTGCCCACTGGGTTTTTATTTTGAAGGTACATGTACCCCCTAGGTTTTGATTTGAATGGGGTTTTACGCCGCTTTCAACAATCTTTCAGTTATATCGCGGCGGCTGGAGCACCTAACAATGGAATCCTGGTATTTCTCACACCTGTACTACCATTACATCCTTTCCTAGCCTCCAGCTGCTATCCCACATAGGTCTATGATTATCGACCCATTGGTGAGAGACAAATTGTCGGAAAGAATGAGTGCCGCCGTCGGGGATCGAACCCGGGACCTCTAGATTGACAGTCCGACGCGCTACCAACTGCGCTATGACGGCGGCCCTAGGTTTTGAAGTGGGGGTACAAAGAAAAATCTGGGGGTACAGTGTACCCTTTACTTTCAGATTTAAGGGTACACAATACGAATCTGAACCCTCTACCAAATGACAGACAATGTTGTAGTTATATAGTTTGTTATTACTCAGTAAAGAAGTACCACACGTCATGTGCAAGTTTCAGATGAATTAAGAGGGAAAGATAATAAACTTTCTTTTAAAACCTGGTTTTTGACAATTCACTTTTTCTTAATTATTTGATTTTGGACGGGTTGAATATGAGAGCAATTGCGAGTTAATTACAAGGGTGGGAATGTCATCTTGGAGCAGGCCATACCAGGCATGTCTGCTCATTTTAAGATCAAACTGTGGTATTAAAACGATTCTGGTACAGAAAATATCAAATGGTCTTATAAGTGTCTAAAAGTCATCATTTGTGGAGAAATAGAAAAGGTTTTGTTACGACATTTTGCAGACAGCAACTTACGTAGCCAAAACAAAACTACAACGTTAAACAAACGGCTCAATTTTGTCCCGCCTGACTTACATGTACAACGGAACTTACGAGAGAAACTGATTTCAAAATCAGATTCAATATCATGAGTTCTTGTCAATCTTGCCCAAAAACACGTGAATATCTTGTGTTTAGTTTGAAAAATAGCGCAACTTTGGGCCTATTTCAAAACAAACTGGTGAGGCCATCAGGATCCGCATTATACAAACTTTTCCAACTGCTGGTTTCCCTATTCTCTATATGAAAACAAACCAGCTGGTTCCTGTCGCATGAAAGGGACATCACTCGCTCCCGATGCGTTTTGTTCTACTTTGCTTGCAGTTTTGGGGGGTTTAGGGAAAAATACGCACGTAGGGTTTCTCGTTTTATACGCTAATCATTTCAAATGAACACACACGTAATGTCATTTTTGTTTCTACGTTCATTTATTTTTCTGTACGTTCATGCACGTCTTGGTGCAAGATTTGTACGTAAACCGATGTAGTTGTACGTGAATTACGTACTGCAGTACGTGAATGGGCACCCTGCTAAAAACAAGATTTGTTTGTGAAACACTATGCCCCCGAAACAGGAATTTTTAAGAAACAGGTAAAGGGTTAAAATTTTGACCTTGACCTTGATGAAATGACCTTCCCCCAGTTGCGCCCTGTTGAGACCTATCTACATACCAAATATTAGCATTGTAACTTAATCAGGGTTGAAGTTATAGGAAAATGTTTGGTTGGCAGGTTAAGTTTTGCAGACAGAGAGACGGACAGACAGACAGACAGACACCGGTAAAACAATATGCCCCCGATGTTATCGATGCGGGGGCATAAAAATCAATAGAATCTATTTAGTAGAAAGATGTATTTGCTTCTCACTGAAGAGGAAAATTTTTCTTCTGAAAAATAAAGCAAAGACAAGATATTGAATTGCTAGTGTAACATAATATTCCCTATGTAATTTCAGGGTTCCCACAAACTTCATAAAGTAAAATTCCCTAACTTTTGCTCAAATAAATTTCATAAATCTTTGGCAATTACAGGGCATAAAACAGGCAAAGGGCACTTAAAACCCTTTCAATTTCTTCTACTGAATGCTTGCACTTTGCAAACAAAACTGACTCAAAGGCATTTTTCTCTCTTAACCTATTACCAGACAAGAAAATTTCAGATTGGTCCAAATTGAAAGTAGTTGCAGACAATGGTTCAAAATTTAAGATTTTTTCAACTTTTAGGGTAGAAAGCATTGTGGAAAATGAAGAAATTGCCTGTGACATTTCTCAATTTTCCACAATGTTTTCTACAGCTTTTTTCTTTAGGTGCACTTAAAAGCGTCATTGTGTGGGAATGCGTTAAACAGACACAAATTAAAGGTGTTTTCACAAAATATGCTTTCTAATGAGATACAATGACAAACACATCTATGTCTTTTGTATAAGAAATTGCTTTTGTTTGTTTTTTACTTTCTTAAAAATTACTGATTCTGAAATGCCTTGGCTTTTCCCTGACTTTTGCCATATTTTTCAATTTCCCTTATTTCAAAATTCCCTCACTTTTCCCTGACCCTGGAATTTTTTTCATTTTCCAGGCTTTTCACTGACCATGGGAACACTGAATTTACAAGGAAATTTGGTCAGAATATGAAATCCCATACAAACACAAATAGTACGGGCTTTCAATACCTCACTATCTCCAAGTGGTGTGCTTCTTGATCCAGAATCTGATTTTTGGGTCACATCAACGGCTTGTTCTTGTCCAGTGCTCGGGTCTATAATTGGGATCCTATTTTTTCTCTCCTTCTTTGAGCCTGGGTTTTGTGCTGCCCCGCCAGTGGGGGTTCGCTGTGATTGTTGTGCATTTGTGTTGTAATATGTTGGCGGGTTGTTGTACCCCTGGGTGTATTGCGGTTGTTGTTGGGGCATTTGGTACATTCCCGTTTGTGAGGATCCCATTCCAGGGTTGTACTGTGGGGTGTTCATTCTTGGTTGTTGTAACTGTCCAAAATGAAAGAATTTGTTTATGGTTTTACAGTACAGGGGTATGGAATTCCCATACCCAACTTGTCAAAGATGGGCTTTTCTATTTACTGACAAGTAAATTTTCAAGATCATTTGTATGGGGACAAGTAAATACCAGGGCAAATCTTGGAATGGTACTAACTATTAAATAGATCTCATTGCATATTGGAAAATTACTGTTATGTTCATATTAACTTGTTCCAACATAATGATGCTTTTTGACACCCCTCCAGAGAAATGCTTTGGAAAACATTTTGGAAGTGAAGAAAATGCTTATTACAAGCAATTTCTTCGTTTCCCACATTGTTTTCTACCCCACCCAGAAAGATAAACTTTTGAAAACAAGAGGGCCGTTGGCCCTGGGGCACTCACTTTCTTTCAACAGTCTAATTTCATGTTAAGGTTAGGATTATGAAACAAGTGGGCCACAATTACATATAAACACTATGAACATGGGGATCCAAGTCTAAATTACAAATTCCAAGGCTTTAGTGCTGATTTGAAAGAAGGAAAAAACTTTTTCAATGGTTATAATTTCAGAAATAAGAAAGAAGTCTGTGAACTGAAGCTTCATGCCTATACCCCCCCCCCCCCCCTGGGTCGGCCCCTGGAGACCCCAGGATCATGATTTTAGCTATTTTGAAAGAGGTCAATATACTGATGCTTCATGCAAAATATCAAGGCTCTACGCCTTTTGGGTCAGGAGGAGAAGATTTTTAAAGATTATTTTAAAATTTCACTTTTGTTGCCATGGCAACAAGAGTTTTTAACGGATTTCAATTCTTTTAGCTATTTTTGAAGGGGACCACCTACGCAACATTTCTGCCAAATTTGGTTTAAATTGGCCCAGTGGTTTGGGAGGAGATGACATTTAAAAAATCGTTCTTTATTTCTATATAAACCCCACCCCCCTGGGGCTCCGTCTCTGGGGACCCGAGGATCATGATTTTTTGCTATTTTGAAAGAGGTCAATATACTGATACTTCATGCAAGGCTCTACGTCTTCTGGGTCAGGAGGAAAAGATTCTTAAAGATTATTTTAAATTTTACTTTTATTGCCATGGCAACCAGAGTTTTTAATGGATTTCAATTCTTTAAGCTATTTATGAAAGCAACATTTCTGCCAAATTTGGTTCAAATTGGCCCAGTGGTTTGGGAGGAGATGACATTTAAAAAATCGTTCTTTATTCCTATATAAACCTCACCCCCCTGGGGCTCTGCCCCTGGGGACCCGAGGATCATGATTTTTGCTATTTTGAAAGAGGACAATATACTGATGCTTCATGCAAAATATCAAGGCTCTACGCCTTCTTGGTCAGGAGGAAAAGATTCTTAAAGATTATTTTAAATTTTACTTTTATTGCCATGGCAACCAGAGTTTTTTAATGGATTTCAATTCTTTTAGCTATTTATGAAGGGGACCATCAAAGCAACATTTCTGCCAAATTTGGTTCAAATTGGCCCAGTGGTTTGGGAGGAGATGACAATTAAAAAATCGTTCTTTATTTCTATATAAACCCCACCTCCCTGGGGCTCTGCCCCTGGGGACCCGAGGATCATGATTTTTGCTATTTTGAAAGAGGTCAATATACTGATGCTTCATGCAAAATATCAAGGCTCTACGCCTTCTGGGTCAGGAGGAAAAGATTCTTAAAGATTATTTTAAATTTTACTTTTATTGCCATGGCAACCAGAGTTTTTTAATGGATTTCAATTCTTTTAGCTATTTATGAAGGGGACCATCAAAGCAACATTTCTGCCAAATTTGGTTCAAATTGGCCCAGTGGTTTGGGAGGAGATGACATTTAAAAAATCGTTCTTTATTTCTATATAAACCCCACCCCCCTGGGGCTCTGCCCCTGGGGACCCGAGGATCATGATTTTTGCTATTTTGAAAGAGGTCAATATACTGATGCTTCATGCAAAATATCAAGGCTCTACGCCTTCTGGGTCAGGAGGAGAAGATTTTTAAAGATTATTTTGAAATTTCACTTTTGTTGCCATGGCAACCAGAGTTTTTAACGGATTTCAATTCTTTTAGCTATTTTTTAAGGGGACCACCTAAGGAACATTTCTGCCAAATTTGGTTCAAATTGGCCCAGTGGTTTGGGAGGAGATGTCGTTTAAAGAAATTGTTGACGGACGACGCACGACGGACGGACGCTGGACAAAAGGCGATCACAATAGCTCACTTGAGCACTACGTGCTCAGGTGAGCTAAAAATTCATAAAACTGAACTTGTCATCTGCAAATCCTTTGAATTTGGACCAGCCTAAATTTTTGTACCGTAGTTTAGTAAAATAAAGGTTGAAAACCACTACATCCTTTCAGAACCTCAAGCTGCTCATCACACTACCTTTTAACCCATTCTCACACAGTGACTAGGGATGAAACAATACAGTAAAAAGCGTATTGCAATATATTGCAATATGGCCAATCCGTATTGCAATACATATTGCAATACACCCTTTCTGTACACTGAAAATTATAAGGTAATACTTACTCAAAGTGATTTAAAGTGGAGAACTAATTAATTCTCCTTTAAACTATTCAGTTATTTCAAATTAATGAAGTTTATGAATAGTGTTGTATGCAATTCTTTTGGATGAATGAATAAAGCCAACAGTATCTATTTCAATTGAAACTGAAAATGACAGATAATTCTACATTGAAATAAAGAAATACAAGAAATTCAGTAAAATGACCCAATGACATGTCAACAGTTATTCTGAGATTGAGTTGCAGATCAAGGCATATTCTTATATTGCATGTCAACTTTGTCAGAATCCAAAGATGCCATCTGTGTTAGTAAGTATAACAAACAGTCCTGAAGACTCCCTCAGAGTGCACATTTGACTGCAACATGCCGTCTGTCACAGTAAGCAGGGTTTTCATTAGTACCCAAAAGTCAAGAGTCATTGACCCTTTGGCCAAAATTTTCTAGAGTCAAAATTGAAATCCCTAGAGTCAAAATGCGAAATGTCTCTCATAGCAATTTAGAAAAAAATATAAACAGATAAAAAGAATTAAAATTTTTATTAATCTTTAGCAATTGTGCCTTAGAATAAACTCTGTCTCAGATTGAAACATTTTTTCCAATCTGACAGTATTCTATTTTCTATACAAGATGCATTTAAGGGAAAGTTTAGTATTCATGTGTATATTATTAGTTTGAATCAGTTTTAGAAAACCTCAAGAGTACTCAGAGGATCAAATTATACTTATTCTTTCATAAAAAGAAGTGCCGATTTTTATCCACGAAAACCCATGACTTTTTCTTAGGTTTCATTTTACTTTGTGAGTTTTTAATAATAGTAATAGCACATAGTTAAATTTCAGTAGAATTAGAACTCTGAAATGAGGTTTCATCATTAATTTCACAGGTGTCGAGTACCTGTAAATTACGATCGCCGATGCATGTCCACTACTCGAGAGTGATAAATTTACCAATCTAGCTTGGTGTTATCCGTGAAGAGGGTGTATATTGTCATAATCAATTAACCATTTTCCAATCATTTGGCACACTTATGATGACCCTTGACGCATGGCTGCTAATTTTCGAGAGTCAATGTGACGAACAGTGACAAATTTTCGAGCAATGATTTTTTGAAATTGCTTCTTTTTGATTTTCCTTCCGTCAAAACCCGAGGTCTTGGGTCGAATGAAAGCCCTGACTAAGCATTATTTAAAACGATCTCTTGAGAATCTCTTTTCTATCAAGATAAAAACGTGCCCAAACAGCGCTTTTTGCCGCCAGGTTATCCAACAGTTCGAATTTATCCGCATTGTGACGATTTTTCCATGATGGTGTACTCGGTTTTAAAACCAGCCCTATAACCGAAATTCGGAAGAGTAATACTTTTCCAATTTACCTATTTCGTTTAAATGCAAACCATATAGGATTAAGTAAGGAAAAATAATAAATATTAATCAAATTTTGTTCATATTATTGTGGTTAGGCAGTAAGCAATTATTCAGCGCGTGCACAGCTAATTTGAATCGATTCAAATTTGACAGGGTTATTATTTTACCTCAACACCGGTATCACAAGTTCAACTTTCGCTTTCGGAAATCCTTCGTAATTTTTATAAATGACTGATTTCGCAATTGATTCTGGAGGAAAAAGTACTTACTTATCTTATTTGAAATGAGAAGAAAAACATATTGCCGAAAAACCGGTACAGAAAAAATCGAACCGGTTTCGGGTTTACTCTGTTGACAGACCGCGGTTTACCGGTATATCGGTAAACCATTTCACCACTAACAGTGACGCTTTTAATCGCCCCTCAATGTGAAAGATTTAGAAAACATTGTCGAGAATGAAGAAATTGCTTGTCACAAGCAATTTCTTCATTCTCCACAATGATTTCTACCCTAAAAGACAAAGGTTTTGAAGATTTCATCAACTTCAAATTGTCGTCTGCAACTTCTTTGAATTTGAACTTGTCCATAATTCAATTGTGTTATGATGGGTTGGAGGCTTTTTGCCATGGTACGCAAAATCAAGAGCGCAAAACAGTAGCTCCTTTTTAAAAAAAATTTTCAAGTTAATTTTAACCCATTCCCACACAATCCCTCCTTTTTACGTCCCTCAATAAAATAGTTTTGGAAAACATTGTGGAAAATGAAGAAATTGCTTATATCAAGCAATTTCTTCATTATCCACAATGTTTTCTAGCCAAAAGGACGTGAAAAATTAAAATTCCATCAACTTGAAATTGAGATCTGCAGCTTCTTTCAATTTGGACAAGTCTAAAATTTTGCCGTGTAATGGGTTAAGCAATTTGTTGACATTGGTGCACATCAGTGATTTGGCTCTTTCACGAATGGGCTTACATTTTCAAGAAGTACAACAAGAAATCATGAATCAATTCACAGGCAAGGATAAGTTTTTCAGGAAGCTGACAGGTGCTTAAAAGGAAAGAACAAATTCTGCCGATTCCAAGATTACAGTCAATATCCTGACTGCGATAAAAACACTTACCATCCCTTGATTAAGCAGTATCTGTTGATTAGGAAACTGTCCTGGTACGTTTGGTACATACATGATTGTGGGTACATTGTACATGTTCTGTTGTGGGGTACCTTGGTTCATCTGACCACCTGGAAACCGTGGTCTCTGTGGATTACCACCAGGATAGAAGGGCTTGTGGATAAAATTCAATGAAACATTACTTTTCTGATATATCCATTTACTATTTCAAAAGGACGACAAGATGAGAAATGAAAATTTTGAAAATACATAGTGTACTTTTTTTCGTTACTATTCATAATATTTATAAAACAAATGCATGTAATTCTTAAATATATATTTTAATATCACCAAATAATACCGAATTTTTAAATGCTTAAGAAAATAGCTCAGGAAAACATCATCGACTTTAAATGCTCAGGTGAGCTAAAAATGTTATTGGGGGCTCCCTTTGTTTCCCAAAATAAAACCTCAGTCTTCCATAGTGTTCATCTTTATAATATGACTAACATTTAGACAAAGACTCAACCGTAGCCCTTCATGCTAATTTCTTTGTTTGAATGGGGTTTTACGCCGCTTTCAACAATCTTTCAGTTATATCGCGGCGGCTGGAGCACCTAACAATGGATTCCTGGTATTTCTCACACCAGTACTACCATTACATCCTTTCTTAGATTATCGACCCATTGGTGGGAGACAAATAGTCGAAAAGGAGGAGTGCCGCCGCCGGGGACCTCTAGATTTACAGTCCAACGCGCTACCAACTGACCTACCATATCAAAAAACTCAAAATGTTGACACCACATGACGGACATTCATGAATCACCAAAGCTCATCATGAACATGCAGTTCACTAAAATGCTTGAATTATTCCAAGGAATTTGAGGATTGATTGCTATACTGTTCCATGTGTCTATACATTGAATGGTCACTTGGAACAGTATCGCAAATAACCCTCAAATTGCTATCCCCTGATCAACTTACAGGGTTTGTTGGTCTCATCCCTTGTGGAGGTCCTTGCTGCTGTTGCTGATACATGTTTGACGGAGGCTGCTGCCCTACAGTCTGTCCGAGCATCGACGGCAACGGCTTTATATCATAGTTCTGGGATTGGGCACCCAGCTGCTGTTGAAAATAGAACTCCTGTAATTAAGAAAGGATTTGATAAATCAAGATATTGAATGGGTTGTCAAAAAATACCAAAATAAATGGTTTAGCCCATTCCAACACAATGACGTTTTTAAACACACCTCAATATGAAAGCTTTTAGAAAACATTGTTTAAATTGAAGAAATGGCTTGTTACAAGCAATATTTCTTAATCATCCACAATGTTTTCTTCCTAAATAGACAAATATTTCAAAGATTTCATCAACTTTAAAACGTCGTCTGCAACTTCTTTGAAATTGGACAGGTCTTATTTTCCAGCATGCGGGAATGGGTTAAATACTTACCTCTATGTCAGAAGTAGGCGAAGATTTTGGTTTAGGAGGTCACTCTCACACATAACAACCAAAATAGAGTATCAATGAAAAATTGTTCTTAACCCATTCCAACACAGTGGAATTTTAGACCGGTCTAAATTGAAACGAGCTGCAGACGGCAATTTCAAGTTGATTGAATTTTAAATTTTTTCGTCTTTTTGGATAGAAAACATTGTGGATAATGAAGAAATTGCTTGATCCAAGCAATTTCTTCATTTTTCACAATGTTTTCCAAAGCCTTTTTGTTGAGGGGCGTAAAAAGGAGGGATTGAGTGGGAATGGGTTAAACCATTCCCACTGAATGACACTCCCCTCAATATGAAAGTGTGGGAAAATGTTGTGGAAAATGGAAAAATTTCTTCATTATCCACATTGTTTTCTACCCTTAATTGCAATGATTTCGAAGATTTCAACTTCTTTGAATTTGGTCTGGTCTTAAATTTTATTGTGGGAATGGGTTAAATGATTTGTTAGGATTACAAGGGTACATAGATAAACAATTAAAGCATGCATAACCCATGTCACGCAGAGCTATAGAATCTAATCAAATTGCATTAAAATCAAAGGGCTGAAAGCACCAGTGCAGTCATGTGCTGGCTTATCACTAATGAAAACCATTTTTTTATGCTATACCCTTGAAATTAGCCTCACCCTTTAAGGCCACATTTTTGTTGAATTAAATTCTTTGAAGGAATGTAATAGAGGATCATCCATGAATCAAACAAGTCCTGTGAGTTTAATTGAATTCTGAGCAGTATTCCTTTATGGACAGACAGAGCTCTAGATAAAAAAAGGGTAAAAGCATTCTAAAATTCTTACTTCTAAATAAATACCTATGTTGTGGGAACTCCTTTGAATCATTTTGATCAGACAATTCAAATGAGTACCTACAACGTAGGGTTTATGGCAATATTGTTGAAATATTTCAAACTAAAATCCTAATTAGTTTGTTTTTTTTTTTAATGGGGTTTTACGTCGCTTTCAACAATCTTTCAGTTATATTGCGGCGGCTGGAGCACCTAACAGTGGATTCCTGGTATTTCTCACACCAGTACCACCATCACATCCTTTCCTAGCCTCCAGCTGCTATCCCACATAGGTCTATGATTATCGACCCATTGGTGGGAGACAAATAGTCGGAAAGGATGAGTGCCATAATCCTAATTAACCCATTACAACTCAATCCCTCCTTTTTACACCCCTAAAGAAAAAAAGCTTTTGAAAACATTGTTTAAAATGAAGAAATTGCTTGTATCAAGCAATTTCTTCATTATCCATAATGATTTCTATACAAAAAGACGAAAAAATTCAAAATTCCATCAACTTGAAATTGTCGTCTGCAGCTTCTTTCAATTTGGACCAGTCTAAAATTGTGCTGTGTTGGAATGGGTTAAGTGCTTGATAATTGGTAAAAATTTTAGTTGAAAAAAGTACATAATTCATTCCAAAATGCATTTAGAGTTAACACCCTTGTGGGCATAGATTGTTCTTTTGATAGTAAACAAATACTCTACTGGTCTTAATTGAATGATTGAATGGGGGTTTAACGCCGCTTTTAACAGTATTTCAGTCATATCAAGGTGGCTCGAGCACCCAACAATGGATTCCTGGTATTTCTCACACCAGTACTACCACTACATCCTTTCCTAGACTCTAGCTGCTATCCCACTTAGGTTTACGATTATCCACCCTTGGTGAGAAACAAATGTCTGAAAGAATATGTGCCGCCGCTGGGGATCAAAGCCATGGCAGGTTTTAATCGAATGTGTTCAATAGTACCACAGATGTAACAAAATGTCAAACTTATTGGACTATGTCAAAGCAGACAACTATCTGACCAAAGCAACAAGTCCGGTTTTCTCAGAGAACAGCTGAGCTAAATAAAGATAAATGAAAACAAAGATAAAGAAAGACTCTTTGGTCACCTCTTACGACATGCTAGTTCAATATGTAATAGCATCAAAAATATTTCATGGGTTTATTTCACTCAAGTGCCAAAGGTCATGTTACCAGACAAATATAATAGAATACACAAGACCATTTCCACAAACATAACTTGACCCTCGTCAGGGTGATCCCAGAATATTCCTGCTTTGACAATGGCTTTGGCAAGTGTATAGACTAAGATCAGCCTGCACAGATGTGCAGTTCAATCTTATTCAACACTTTATGCTTGTTCTTGATGTGTTGAGAAATCTTATTAAAGCAACATTGATCTTATTATGTCAAAGATTTGAAGTATAATGAGGATAAATATTGAGTAGAACAAGGGTTAACCCATGTGCACAACTTGGAATATTTGTAAACAGCTGTAGTTTTTCTGTAAAAACTAAAAAAGATTTGCACTTTATAGTTTTAGATGAATTGGAAATTCATACTTTCACTGATTTTCATCATCATGAACCAAAAAAAGAAATTCATTAGTTTGAGCGGTGTTGTGTGTTCACTATTATTCAATGGTTGGTTGATTTTATTATAATAAATTACTGTATTAAACATGATCTTACAAATCAAATAACAATTTAACTAATAATTTAAAGCCTCTTACATAATCTAAATTCATTAACCCTTGTCATCCTAGATTATAAATTCCATAAGTAAATTCGGGTTAAATCAAAGGACTGATAGCACTGGAAACCAAATTATGGGTCAGTATTTATATTGAATATGTATCTTGCAACAAAACCTGGCATAAAAGGAAAAGCGGTTGGTATAGACAAAGATCTTTGCCTATACCTCCTGTCAAAGCAGAAATATTCCGGGTTCAGCATGATAACGCTTGCAAAGAGCATCGCCCATAGGTGACAATGCTCGGCTGCAGGTGCTGGATTATGCAAAAATTCTAAGTCGAAAAAGGGGCATAACTCTTACAAAAATTCTTTTAGAGTTACCCCCTTGATAGTCTAGATAGCTCTTGTGGTGGTCAATCAACATGCCAAGTTTCATGAGGATTACTTCAATAACAGAGATATGACCAAGGTTAAACCTTGTTAGGCCAATGCCAACGCACATGACACCAAGGTGATGGCAATACCTCGGGTTTTCTCTGAAAACAGCGGAGCTAAAAATGTTCGCAAAAGCCTCTACAATATATCTGAAGACATGTACAACCTTGATGTGTGTCAATATCAGTCTATGTGTCAAGGTTAAATGCAACAAATAATCCTATTTCATGTCATTTACTTCGAACACTTATGGACATCTCTAGCCCATTCCCTAACACCAAAATATTAGACTGGTCTAATTTGAAAGATGTTGCAGATGTCTGTCCAAATTGTGCTAAATTAAGATTGATTGATTGATTTGGATTTAACGCCACTTTGAACTGTATTTCAGTGATATCGCTGAGCACTAAACAATGGATTCCTGGTATTTTTCCCACCAGTACTACCAATACATCCTTTCCTAGCCTCTAGCTGGCATCCCACTTAGGTTTACAATAATCTATCCATTGGTGAGAGACAATTGTCGGAAAGGATATGCGCCACCACCGGAGATAGAACGCTAAATTTAGAAAATAAATACTAAATAGAGTAGAAAGCATTGTGAGAAATGGGTAAATTGCTTATTACAAGCAATTTCTCCTTTTCTGTAAGTTTTCTGAGATATGACAATTGCACATAAGGTTAAATAAAGCATTACGCTGACAACAAGGTGAACTGAATCACACACCCCCCCCCCTATTCTTGGAAAAGCCACGCTAAAAACTGGAGCCAAATCTATGGCCAAAAAAACACATAAGAAGCCAAACGTTTTGCTTACTTTTAGGCCACTGAAATCCACCGAGATAGGAAACTATCAACTGCAAAAAGATCCCATCAACACACACCTTATCCCAGGTCCAAGTTCCCCTTCCCACCCACAACAGGTTTTTCTGTTTTTATTCTGAACCATATCAATCAATCAATTTCATATTATGATAGAGATTAAAGGACTTCAATTATGGCTGTAAATTTCTTTTTCTTAAACTGTTTTCCAAAGGTGTGTTTAAACGACAGGTTATTTAACTTTAACAGAGATCAAAGTCTATGTTTTCTGTCAACAAGTTAAGCATTGTGTTTTTCTGTCAACAAACTACCTATATGCCACTAAAGTGTTGGGTTAGACCATTCTACCCTACGGGAGTGGAGGAATGTGATGTATATCAAAGAAATAGACAGACTTAAGAAGGTTGCTTGTGTTGAACAATTTCACCCCTAGTAGAAATTAGACTGCACAAAAGTCGGTCATTTGTATATTTTAGTCAATTTATGATTTCACTATAGGAACAATATCCTGGCTATATCCTGGATTTATTCTATCCCATCCCAATGACGCTTTTAGACGCCTCCTAGTAAAATAAACTTTTGAAAAAATGAAGAAATTCCTTTTGACAAACAATTTTTTTCATTTAACTCTTTCCTGTTCAAACACGGGATTATATGCTCCTATAATTTTATACTTGAGAAAGCATTGTGGAAAAAGAAGAAATTGCTTCTAACAAGCAATTTCTCCTTTTTCCACAATGTTTTCTACAACATAGGATGGTTTCATTTCAAATGGCGTCCAGTTTTCATTGTCGTCTGCAACCTTTCTCAATTTGGACCAGTCTAAAATTTCCAAAAACGGGAAAGGGTTTACAAGATATTTTCTATCAAGAAAGTTGAAAAAATCTAAATTTTCCTCAATTCAAAAATTGTCGTCTGCAACTCCTTTCAATTTGGACCAGTTTAAAATTTTGTCATCTTGTAGTGGGTTAATTGACTTAACCCTTTCCTGTTTTTCCAAATTTTAGACTGGTCCAAATTGAAAAAGGTTGCAGACGACAGTGAAAAGTGGATGCAATTGAAAAAGAAACCATCCTATGTGATAGAAAATATTGTGGGAAATAGAGAAAAAGCTTGTTACAAACAAAAACTTTTTTCAAATGACACATCAAATGATGATGATTAATTGTGCCAAGTTATTTTGAAATCCATCCATTATTGTAGGAGAAATACTCTTGACAATCACAATTTTGTTGTTTGACCTTGAGCTGTGACCTTGACATTACAACTATCCCAAAAATTCTTTCAAATGGCACATCTACTAATGTTGAATAACGTCCAATAGTTGCTGAGAAATTGAGCGGACACAATTTTTCACCAAAGGGCCATAACTCCGTGAAAAATCAATGATCCGTAACCAAAATAGAATATGCACATCTCTGCTTGATCAGGGCTCTGCAGACTCCCAGAATTTGGGGAGAAGTCACTTCTCACTTGTCTGAGAATTGGGAGAAGTTTTTCAAAATGGGGAGAAGTGGTGAGACTTTCAGGAGAAGTGAATCTCGTTAAAAATTAAGTTTTTTTGCGCGTATTCCTCATTTCTATCAGAAAATAAAATAGCTTTACAACCAAGTAGTTGCATTTTATATTATGTATCTGTATCATGCAATAAACATAGAAAATACTGCTTGTCCTTTCAGTCCTCAATAAAGATCTTATTCCTGTGAACAAATACTTTTGTATTTTTCTTTTTTTGTTTTAGAATTCAAGAATTTGATTTTGAATTTATTTTTTTTTAATATTTCATAATAGATTCATATATGATAAAAAAAGTCAACTAATAAAAAAAAATGCAAATAGTGTATAGGCAGTCTGAATGAAATGAGTAGTGTTTCTATTTGAAGCAGAAAATGAGAAAAGATTTTATTGTAACAACATGTATTTAATCAAACTATTACCAGAAGAAAAAATTCAGACTGGTACAAATTAAAAGAAGCTAAATAAGACATTTCACAGTGAGCTTAAATAAGAATGAAGGTGCCAAAGAGGGTAGAAACATGTGGGGAAAGGATAAATTGCTTGCTGCAAACATTTCCTCCTTTTTCCACAGTTTCCCATAAAAACATTTTCAAGATGTCAAAATGGGGGATTGTGTGGTATTGAGTTAAAGTCTGTACACTTTACCTAATAACATATAAATGGATAGAAATTGTCCTTAATTGGTCAAAATAGGTCCTCTGTGATTAAGTCAGTTATAGTGTGTAAAGGGTAAGGGTTACTGCTCAGTACACAAAACCAGACTCTGTACATGCAGAGGTTTAAAGTTAACACAGGATAATTTGCTCCATTTTATAGGATTACATGTTATTTAAATGAATTATTACCAACACAAGTAAGTGAAATTTAGTTTTTGGTTAGAATGTATCATAACAAAAATCTCAGGAAAAGACCGTAGAAGCCTTTAAATTGTTTGCCAAAATTTTCTTCACTTGTTACAATTAAAGCAGATAACTCAAATTGAAGGATTTTAATGAAAAATGAATTTACTCTACGTAGATTTTTGGCAGAATTATTTTTCATCAAGGTTTCAAATTTTTAAAATTATTTTGACTTCTGGTAAATGACACGGCGTCCGTAAATGTCGGCCATTATTCTCATTATGTGAAAGTAAGCAACAAATCTCGTAGACTGATGATAACTTAATTTACAGAAAAAAATAAATATTAAGAAGGGAAAGGATTTTAAATAAAGATTTCTAGTGCCGAGGGTATACACAGCATTGCCGAAATCAATCAGCGTAGGTGTGAATGAAGCAAGCATGTTGACTACATACCCCTATTTCTGCTAATCTGCTGGCCTCGCGACTACAATATCGATACACGCTTGATATACGATCAAAAGGCTTCCGACGGGCAGTTGTATAATTGCACACTGTCCCCTACTTTTATAGCCACTGGGGCAGATTTGGTTATCACCTATCGTATCCAGGCGACTTCCCGAAAATTCCAGGCGACATCGACTTCGCTTTGATCAGCAAATCAGGCGAAGTTTTATGAAACCAGGCGACTTTTTCGCCTGAGTCGCCCACTCTGCAGAGCCCTGTTGATACTGATTATATCAGTGAAGTTTGAATAAAATCCGTGCAATGGTTTCCAGGAAATTGAGCGGACATGAAAAAGCTACAGATAGATGGTTTGTTTGTTTGAATGGGGTTTTACCCCGCTTTCAACAATCTTCCAGTTATATCGCGGCGGCTGGAGCACCTAACAATGGAATCCTGGTATTTCTCACACCAGTACTACCATTACATCCTTTCCTAGCCTCCAGCTGCTATCTCACATAGGTCTACGATTATCGACCCATTGGTGAGAGACAAATAGTCGGAAAGAATGAGTGCCGCCGTCGGGAATCGAACCCGGGACCTCGAGATTGAAAGTCCGACGCGCTACCAACTGCGCTATGACGGCGGCTACAGATAGATGGACGGACAGACCGACCAATGGATTGACGGACCGACAAGTTGACTCCTATTTACCCCCCTAACAAAGTTAAGGGGGGTATAATAATGCCAAGTTATTTTCAAATCCATCCATAAATGTAGGAGTAATTGTCTGGACAAATACAATTTTAGTGTTTGACCTTGAGGTGTGACCTTTACATTAGAACTATCCCAAAAAAATTTCAAATGGCCCATCTATCTATGATGGAGAATAATTGTGCTAAGTTATTTTGAAATCCATCCTTAAATGTTTGAGCAATTGTCCAGACAAATCCGGACAGACGGACAGACTAACTAACGCATATACACCGACTTGTCATAGTGCGACTATGTCTCGCTCATCGCAAGCAAGCTCGACAAAAGTGTTGTTACTTTTTGAATTCTCTCTTTACCCATTATCACATAATGTCCCTTTTAGACACCCCTCAAGAAAAAAGCTCGAGGACAATGACGATTGCTTGTAACATTGTTTTCTACCCTAAAATGTAAAGATTATCTGAATTCCACCTACTCAAAAATTGTTGTCTGCAACTTCTTCCAATTTGGACAAGTCTAGAATTCTGTCATGTGGTAATTGATTAAGCTTATTCATATAGATATAGAGCAATCAAATCAGGAAGAAAACTATACCTGTGGCTGTGAAAACTGTGGTTGATTGTAACCTGACTGTTGGAATTCTATATTTTCTGAAAAAAAAGAAAAAAAAAGAGAGTTGTTGTTATCCAATTAATTTAATCATTTATGGGCCAAGATAACTATTTGCTAATAGAGGTAATAAAGGTAAAATTCACATAAAATAGACAGATTCTTATCTGTGCAATAAGATTTATGATAATTACGATAAAATTACAACAATTTACATTCTCTCTTTTTTACGCCCATCAAGGAAGTAGTTCGAGAAAACAATGTGCATTTTCCACGTTTTCTACACAGAGAGACAAAGATTTTAAAATTTCAACAAATTGAAATCGTAGCTTGCAACTACTGTCAATTAAGATGGGTCTAAAATTTCTCTGTAGGGAACGGGTTAATACATACATACTATGATCTTTGTAAGTTTAATAGAGTACTATTGTATATAAAACTATGTGATTTCTGCAATTCGAATTTGCGATACATTGGCTGAATAATTGCTTTCTGCCGAACTACAATCATATGAACAAAATTTGATTGATAATTATTATTTTCCTAACTTAATCCTACTTTGTTTGAAGTTAAACAAAATAGGTAAATTGAGAAGTATTGCTCTGTTGTTGTTCTGAATTTCGGTAGTAGGGCTGGTTTTAAAACCCAAGAACCATCATGGAAAAATGGCTGACAATAATTGTCTAACGGCGGATCATTTGGAACTGTTAAATAACCTAACGGCAATTAGCAGTTTGGGCACGTTTTCTTCATGATAGAAAATAAGATTCTCAAGAGATTATAGATAATGCTTGCTGTGACCGACAGCATGTGGAAGTCAAATGTGCACTGTGAGCGAGTCTTCAGGACTTGTCATACTAACATGGATAGCATCTTTGGATTCTGACAAAATTAACACAACTGTTGACATGTCATTGGGTCATTATACTTAATTTCTTTTATATGTCAGTGTAAAATCATCTGTTAATTTCTGTTTGAATTAAAATACTTTTTTTTTATTCATTCATGCAAAAGAATTGCATACAAAACTATTCATTAATTTGAAATAATTGAAGAGTTTAAAGGGGATTTTTTTTTGTTTTCAACTTTTCTTTAAATTCACGTAAAGTAAGTACCGTAATTTGTCTATATATTCGGTTACAATTAAATAATTAATTTTTTTCGTGTCTGAATACATGGATAATTACTCAAGCCAGTGTCTGAATTCATAGATAAATCATCGTACGGGAACAACCATTGTCGATTTTAATGAGTCACTGACTGATTTGCTTAGACACTGAATTGATTTCAACTGTTAATAAACTTGATATATGTTACGCATTACGTTTGCAAATTTATTATCATATTTTTTTCTTTTTCAGATTGTTTCAAGATACCGGCAAGGAGAATGTGTAATTAATGATCATTCACTGAAAAAACCTTAGTAAACGATTTACTTTTCTAAAATGTGGTTTTTCTTTGTATTAACGATTGATAAAATCCCACACATCACCGTACGAATACGATAAGATCGTAACTGCAGCGTGTTCAGGAAAAATTGTTACGACCTTCAGGGTTTTCCCTCGACTTTCAAAACAGGGGGTCATTTTGCCACATTACGACCCCTATCAAATAAGATAAAGAAGGCTGTCTAGCTATTTTGGGGGTCATTTCTGAAAAATGGGGGTCCAAATTCAAAGAAGGAGGGGGTCAAGGAAAACCCTGGACCTTTCGGTAGTCAAAGTCCGATTTTGATAGGATGGTAATTCTTTTTCAGTCATTATGTACAATCATCGTCGGTTGAAAAAAAAAAGAGGGATATGGTCTGCTTGACATAAATTACCGCACAATATTGCCCGCAAATTTAAAGTGTGGTGGCCTACCTGTGAGAAAAAAATCCTTTTCTATAATTATGTCTGTAATGTTGGGAGAGTATTCAGACAGTCGATTAAACCATGTAAAGTTTCGGCATAATGACAAGGGTAAAAATTCGGTCACCAAGAATTCTCACGTGGTACGTATCTGGCACGTGTCAACTCCGGAAACTCTCTAAAATATAGCTGAACATCTACCTTTCCTCCCTCATAGTAAAATAAACTGTACGCAAAAAACCTTGACTTTATATTTGTCGAACGTGACTTGTTTCGTGTGTTTGATTGAACACCATGGGATTAAATTTTCGTGTTAACAAAAGAAGCGTGGAACAAAAACGGTACTTTATTTTAATTGACCAGTTATAGGTTTCGGTTGAGAAGTTAATAATTTTATAACACATTACAATTAAAATTCTTGTATTTTCCATATTAAGAGAAAACGTCCTGACTCTTTTCAAAGCATATCATTGTATTTTTTTCTTGGTTTGTTACGACCGATGACAATACCCTTGATGAGCTCCAGATACGAGGGAAGCGTAGTAAAATCTAAAGAAGGTTTAGGTCAATTTGACTATTTTCATAGGGTCACACATGTTAATTGTAGGCATCCTTTCAGAGCAGGTTCTGCCGGGGACAGAAAATCAGTGAGAGAAACCAAGCGTGATATTTTAATTGCATCACCTTCACGGTTCGTTGCTGAAGGATACCGAGGTGCGTGCTTATTCTTGGACACTGTTATAAACAATATACACCTGTTGACACTTAACCCAGACAGTTTGGAGATACTGATTGCCAAGCTTCCAAACTGCCGATAATTGATGTGGCATTTGTTGACCTGATATTTAATGTTCGTAAATTTGGTGTCCAAATTTATAGATAAATTCCAGACACCATTGGTCCTAATTAGAGGCACAAAATTCGTTATTTCATGAAATAACAGTGTCCGAATATATGGAGTGTCCAAATATATGGATAAATTACGGTAATTCACATACAATTACGTTGATTCATGTACAATTCTCACACAAAGATGTGCATGAATGTACAGAAAAAATAAATGAATGGAGAAACAAATGTGCAGTTACGTGTGTGTAGAAAAAAATCGCATCAGGAGCAAGTGATTTCCCCTTCATGCAATGGGAGTCATCGCTTCTTCTATACAGAGAATGGGGGAACCAGCAGTTGGAAAAGTTTGTATGGTGCGGAGCCTGATGGCCTCACCAGTTTATTTTGAAATCAAGCCCAAAGTTGCGCTATTTTTTTTTTTCCGAACAAAGAGCAAAATATTTACATGTTTTTGGTGAGAAACTGGCAATAAGCTCCGTCCTGTATCCGCCAAGCACTTGAAGAAGGGACTTGACAATTCAGGCTAATTTCGGTCCAAACTTTACACAAATTTTACCAGAGGTTGATATTCCAGACAAAATCCAACAAAATCTAGTCCAATGTCCATGGGCCTGCTTGACTATGACCCAGCATATTATTAATCGAGTGACTTCCAAAGAAATTGTCCAAGATGCTGCGACCGCTCGATTAATAAACTGTCTTTAATGGAGTATGCTCTGTGTAAATTTTCATCTACATCTGTCATCATGGAGACATTTCGATAAACTGCTTAGGAATTCAATTTTACAAGAAGGTATTGTATCGGCTTTTGACCAGAATATACATTTTTTGTTTGTCAAACCCTTTATCTCACAGCTTGAGAAAGCGCCTGATGGATGAATTCAGGAAGTTTTTATTGAATTGCAGAATTTAATTTACATCCAGGTCTGATTTTCCGGACCCTTTTCACGATTTTCTGGACATAATATATGTTGACGTCCACTTATTGAGAGCACTGAAATGCCGACAACAATTGAATGTTTATGAAGTTTTACATTTTTTCAATTTTCTGGGTAGAAAAGATAGTGAAAAAAGAAGAAATTGATTTTTGCTGGCAAATTCCTCATTTTTCACAATGTTTGTACATTGCTTTCTTTTGGGGCTTCAAAATAGGTCATTGTGTGGGAAGGGGTTGAAAATAGAACTATTTTTTAAACCATAAAAGGAAGTAATTCAGAGTAAAACCAAAAGTAAGATCAAGAAAAATTTCTGTACAAGGAAGACTAATCATTTTTATCTTTCTTATTCAAACTCTTAACAGAGCTTGTGTCTTCAAAACATAATGAAAATAATTGAGTCAGGAATGTAAAATTTTAAAAGAATCAGTTTAACCCATTCCCACTGAGTGACACATTTAAATGCCCATAAGAAAAAAGCTTTGGAAAATATTGTGGAAAAAGAAGAAATTGCTTGTCACAAGCAATTTCTTCATTTTCAACTATGTTTTCTCCCCAGAAAGTTGAAAAAATCCATAATTTTATGAATTTCAATTGGTCATCTGCAACATATTTCAATTTTGGCCAGTCTAAAATTTTGCCATCTGGTGATGGCTTAAAGCAATTAAGATTGTATTACTTTACTGAAAAGTTCACATAAAAAAAACATTTAAGATTCCCTGTATTTACCAGCTTCAAAGGCTAAAACTCATGAACAGTCCCAGGTTGTGGACTTGTTACAAAGCAAAATTTTGTAATCATAACTAATAACATACACCTGTAAAACTGCTGTTCAAACTTTGTGTGGCAAGAATATTACAACATATTTGTAGATGGATATTCCCTGATTAGAACATGTATACAATAGTCACAGATTAAATAGACCCAATAACAACAAATAAACTTATTACAAAAAACATCAGCATGACTCATTAACACATGTTGCCACTAATAACAAAGAAATACCTCAAATCTCAGACTTGAAATCTACTTACTAGAATTATATTTAAAACTCTTGGTATGATTCATAATCTTTAAAATTTCATTTGGAAATCAGAAATCATCCATTGAAATGGCAATCCATCACATGGGGGTCCCAACTGTGTCCCCTAATTTAACAATGTGTACATAACTACCATGACCCCATAAAGTGTAAGGTCATATCCGGCAATGTGTCAATGGCTGATCATACAACTCCTGTACAGATTTGACAACATATTGTGTATTGAATTTGATTAAAAAACACAAAGCAAATAAAAGAAATAATCTGTAACAAGTAATCATATAATAATAACCAAATGCTAGTATAATTGTATCCGCCCCAGAAAACAATTCGTAGTGGAATTCACACGGTTTCGATAATTTTCCGAAAACCCGACCCCGCCTACAAATTCATTGCACGTCAAATGTGATTGAGCCAACTTTCAGTTTCGTTCTGTTCCTGATATTATAATGTGCAGCTTTTTCAGACAATTAAGATTTTTTTTCGATGTAGTTAAATTTTATGAAGTCGTTCTTACATGTCAGGTCTAGCTTGGCAACACATGTTGCAAAATGACGAAACCGGCCCATCGTTCATGACCACGTACACGTCAAACTTTGTCGACCATTTCATGTTTCGAAATAGAACAAAAAATAGACGTACCGCCCCGAGGATAGTATGCACTTCTCTGCTGCTGCTGGGCCGAAACTTGAACGGGCGGTGATGATGACGCTTTTGCTCGAATTCCATTCATTGCAACGCAAATACGAAGGTGTTAAAAGTCCCTCAGAGAGGACTGCTTCGAAGCTTGTTTCCAAGCTCTATCTCCTGTTAAGCAAAAAAATAATACGCCATAATTAGGCATTATATATTCCTGCATAATAATAACTGATATTTAAAGCGTAAGTCGATTATAAATATAGTAGATGGTCCAAGATTTAACATAGATCGAGGAAAAATATGGCTACCTTACAAGTCCGCAAGGAGACGGCTACATTCGGGACTTTCCGCCAACTGAATCTAACTTCCGGGTCAAAGGTTAAAGTTCAGTAAACATTGCATTCGAACACGAACACACACGATTATTTTGATTAAGATTTTAAAGAATCTCATAGTGGTAAGCATATAGGAGATCGGAGAACATCGGGCTAATGCTGTTATCACTTTCAGAAAAAGACTATCAAAGCAGTTTTTTGTATTTCGACCAAGGAGTTGTCTTTCTTGGCCTACTTGAAATCGTCACTCCCCCATTGTCAAAACTGCTAACATATCCCATATAAGACTTAAGCAAAAATCTTTGTTTTGTAATTCTCTTTAATAATTTCGTCATGATGTCAACTCCATTGCGGATTTCTTTGGTCAAAAGGTTCTAAGAATGGGGTTAAAAGAAAAGAAAAAAGAGAAAAAAAAAATCAAACAAAAAATTCAATTGATTGTTTTAATTTTTATATGATAATCTTCAAAATACCTGGTCTAGATAATACAAAACTCACAGGGATGTGGAAATTAGGATTTTCTCTACTTGTCCATGGACAAATAAAATGTGATTTTCTGCTTGTCCAGGATCCAGGATCAAAATGGACTTGCCCGTGAAAAAATGAAGAACAGATAAATTTTGAGAAAACATCATTTTCAAAGAAGAAAATGCTGGACCTCAGCATTTTCTTCATTAAAAACAATATTTTCTAGCCTTAGATACAAACATTACGCTCATAATTCTCTTTTATCTATTTAGTACCATTCCAAGATTTGCCCTGATTTTTACTTTGACAAGTAGCCTCGAAAAATGTACTACCGCAGGTAGGATAGCCCGTGTCGGGCAAGAGAATTCCACGCCCCTGACTCACATAATCCCTCTTAACCCTTTTCATGCTGAATATATTTTTTTCACTGAATTACATTAAAATCAAAGGACTGAAAGCACTTAAAGTACATGTTGTTCAATCATCACTTCTTTTGAAAATTAATACCATAAAGCATTCTTGATGGACAGACAGGAGGTGTAGACTAAGATCAGACTGCACTTATGTGCACTTATGTGCAGGCTGATCTTTGTCTATACCTCCTGCGAAAAACCGGAATATTACAGGCTCAGCATGACAAGGATTAAGAATTTAGCTATTTTGGATGTAATTTGCCAGCTACCCTGAGTTCAGCTTCGAGTTCAGTCTCATAATATTGAAGCCCTTCTCTCAGACTAGAAGACTGTGCGAAGATGAGCTTTCCTCAAAGAAAATCTCAAGACAGATTTTATACAAGGGTGGTCTCAAATGATAAGTTCGACCTCTAACTTGGAAGAATATTTTCTAAATTTGTTAATCTGTCGAAATGAATGACAAAATTTATGAATCATTTAATGATCTTTTCATTTAGTCCTCAAACTAGATATGGACATGATTCCAGATTTCTCGTTCCATGAAGGGAGGGCTTGTAAAATATCAAATATGCTACAAGCAATTTCTTCATTTTCTGCAATGTTTTCTCAAAATTAAAATCACACAGACGTAAAAACCAGGGTTTGAATGGGAATGGGTTAAGGTCAGCAGTTGTCAAAGGTAGGACAAGAAGAGGAAACAAAAATGCCCTTAGGACAATTAGTACACTAATCAATTACAGCCCTGTCAATGCTGTGTATTATTGGTGTTAGGTATACCGGTATTGTTATCTAGATGTGTAAATTATGAGGATGGTTAGGCTCGACCCATTCCCACACAACAAAATTTCAGACTGGTCCAAATTGAAAGGAGTTGCAGACGACAATTTCAAGTTTATGAAATTTTTCAATTTTTTCAACTTTCTGGATAGAAAACATTGCGTAAAATAAAGAAACAGCTTGTCACAAGCAGTTTCTTCATTTTACACAATGTTTCCCCATTTGTTTTTCTTGAGGGGAGTCCAAAAGCATCACTGTGTGGGAATGGGTTAAGCCCCTATCAGCCCATTCCCATACATCAAAATTGAATCCTTTTCTGTTTTTAGCTCACCTGAGTACAAAGTGCTCGGTCATCATCCAGCATCTGTCTATCTGTCTATCCGTCCATCTGTTCACAATTTACAAAAAAAAATCTTCTCCTCCAATACTAACCATGGAATTTCAATCAAACTTCACAAAAATTATCCTTACGGCATGCTCCTTCAAAATACTTCAAAGCTTTGAAATCAATGAAAAAATTTGGTTGCAATGGCAACAAAATGAAAAAACCTAGAAAAATTCTCCTCCCAACCTATAAGGCCCAGACCTTTGATATTTGGTTTATATCACCATCTTATGACCCTCTACCAAAATACTTCAAAGAATTACAGTACTTTGAAACTAAAAAGCCTAGGGTTTTGATATTTGGTATAAATCATCATCTATTGACCATCTACGAAAGTAATTCAAAGTATAACTGTACTTTGAAAATTAGCCCTTTTCTATACAATACCTGAATTTACATAGGAGTAAAGAAGAATGTCTTTGAAAATCTTCTTCTCCCAAACCATAAGGCCTAGAGTGTTAATTGTACTATCCCTGATTATACACAGGAATAAAGGACCAAATGTTTGAAAATCTTTTTCTCCCAAACCATAAGGCCTAGAGCTTTGATATTTGGTATAAATCATCATCTTTTGACCCTGTACCAAAAAATTTCAAAGAATTACCGTACTCTGAAACTTAGCCCTTTTCTATGCGATCCTATCTATTAGATAGGAATAAAGTAGAATACCTTTGAAAATCTCCTCCTCCTAAACCATTCGGCCTAGAGTGTTGATATTTGGCAAATGTCAATACCTAATTGACCCTCTATCAAAATACTTCAAACAATTACTGTACTCTAGAAATTAGCGCTATATTGTTGGATCAAATATACATTTTGGATTAACCCATTCCCACTCAATCCCTCCTTTTTACGCCCCTCAAGAAAAAAGACTTGGAAAACATTGTGGAAAATGAAGAAATTGCTTGTGTCAAGCAATTTCTTCATTATCCACAGTTTTCTATCCAAAATGTCTGCTGCTTCTTTCAATTTGGACCAGTCTAAAATTTTACTGTGTGGGAATGGGTTAAAGGTGAAAAATCTTTAAAAATCTTATTCTCCAAAACAATAATGAGTATAGCTTTGATATTTTGTGTACATGTATATCATAAAGCCTTAAGTCATCATACTCAGGGTAGCAATATAGGACCATCATGGTCCTCGTGCTTGAAATTTTAGACTGGTCCAATTTGAAAGAGGTTACAGATGGTAATGATAATTGCATGTACAAATTGTATTTTGAAATTAAACCATCCTATGTGGTAGAAAATATTGTGGGAAAAGGAGAAATTGCTTGTGACAAGCAATTTCTCCTTTTTCCACCATGTTTTCTCTAGATTAAAACCACAAACCGTAAACTCCTTGGTTTGTAAGGGTAAGGGTTAAGACTGATTCCAATCAAATCTTATCAAAGAGATTGCAGAAGACAAAACGCAAACAAAAAACTAACTTGGTTTAATTTTAAAAAAAAGGACAAGATTAGGTGAAAAACATTGTGTGAAAAGAAGAAATTTACAATTCTTATCTCACAATGTTTCCCATAGCTATATACCTTTTGATCGAAAATATGGAATTGTATGGTAATGGGTTATGTCATTTCCACACAATTCCGCCTTTTAAACATACTGTTCCAAACTGAAAGCAGATGCAGACAACAGTTTAAAGTTAATGAAATTTTTGATCTTTTACCTTGAAAGCCACTATTGCGATGGCTTATTCCTGTCCAGCCTTCCTTAGATATCAGATTTCTTCAAAGGAAAACTTGATAACCAGTAGAGTGTCTCAGGCCCTCATGGGCCTCTTGTTTTACACAGTATTTTCCCAGTTGTTTTTCTTAAAGGGCAATAAAAAGCATCATTGTGTGGGAATGGATGGAAACATTTCCCAAAGGCCTGTTTTAACCCTAAGTTCCTCTTCAATCCCTGGTTTTCACGTCTTTATGATTTTATAATTGAGAAAATGTTGTAAAAAAAAGAAGAAATTGCTTGTAAAAAGCAATTTCTTCTTTATCTACAATATTTTCTACCCTACTGAAGGGTTATTTTTCAAATTAAATCCATTTCAAATTTTCCTTAACAAAACCTTTAAATTTGGGCAGGTCTCATATTTTGCAAAACAGGAAAGAGTTAACAGGCTCTGAATGCTTCGAAACGAGGGGGGGGGGTGTATCATGTGGTAATGACTAATTTGTAAATTTTTTAGTCTGATACGAGTAAAAACAATCGTGCTTGATTGACCATGCATACCTATAAAACTTCTCTTAGTGAAAGGATTCTAGTGAGTACAAACTATCAACAACATAGGATTTATCAAAAGTGATTTCAACTTAAAGTAGTTTTCTCCCCACTGTGAATGCGTAGTAAACCATTTCTTCACAGCTGTTGGAAGTTTTCTGCAATAATAGACACTTTGGGTTAGTGCAAGGGAGGTAAAATGTAAATGTTGCATCATTAAAACTAGTATTTGTTCTCTTCCTTTGTGGATTCTACATTTTTAGCTCCACTGGTTTGTTGTCGGTCATGCATCGGTCTGTCCGTCCATCTGTCAGTCAGGTCTTAAACTTTTGCTCCTTTTCTCCTCAGAAATTACTGAACAGATTAATGCAAACAAATTACACAGGAATAATCCTTTAGTGACACTTTTTCAGATTCCTTCAAAGAAATTTGAATGGATGAAAAACATGGCTTTTATGGGGGGGGGGTGTTATTTTCTTAAATGTTATATACTGAAAACTTCTTCTCAGAAACGGATAATGGATTTCTACTAACTTTTAGAGGAATAATCCTTCGGTTAATCTTTGTCAGATTCCTTCATAGAATTTGGCTCAGATGAAAGTATGGCTTTCATGGGTGGGGCTTATTTTTCTATATATGGTGTGCAGTAAAAATTATAAAGGTAGGTATCGATGTTGTTTTTTTATGTCACAGATTTCAATTATGTTTATTTCCTCTCATATACTATTTGAATACAATATGCCGCAAAGGAGTTTTGCAAAAATCTGAGGTCGCTTATCAGAAAAAAGCAGGGTATTTCCCTAATAGCCTAGGTAGGCTATTAATCTATTTTAAGATTAATCCGAGACAGTTGCGAAGATTATGGGGCATTCAGGTGGCGCAAATAACCGTTAGAACCTTGCATTTAGTTTAAATTACATCAAACCAACGTCATCGTTACGTCATAAGGAGTTATGTTCGCTAGCCGGTCTGTAAAGATCAGTTCAAAACTATCGTAGGCGTTATAACGAATATAAACACTTACCGTAGTTTTGCGCTTAGCCTTTCACGTGACATGATTTAGGACGTTGGCTGTTTCGCTAGTAAATTTGTTACCTTCTTTTGACTTTGGGTCATATGCAAATGAGGTCATTCGATGTCGACAACCGAATTCCGTGATATCTAAAAATAACCTGGAATTCCGCTGAACCTTTCAACAAAAAACACTTTATGTCTTTTAGATTACCACCAAGACAATGCCTGACCTAACTTAAAGTATTAAATGTTCGTTTGAGTCTATTTTTCGGTACTTTGTAATTTGTTCTTATCTAGGTTTCAGAAACATCGATACCTCCCTTTAGAATCTTGTTCCATGAAAATACTCATGGCATAAGTAAATTCAGGCCAGTTGAGCCAATCTAGTTTTGTTGACATCAGTCTGCTTCTTCTGAATTCTTTACTGTTGTCTTAGTGTTGTTGTTCATGTTGTCATTGAAGTTGATATGAAAAAACTCTGAACTTTTTATGATATCATTGCTATTACAATAGATAACATGGATTGAACTGATTAAATAGGTTTTAACAACACTTTCAACAGTATTTCAGTTATGTTGTGGATACCTCAAATCATGGCATTAATTGAAGCCTGTCGTTTTTCACACCATTAAAACCACAATCTGGATCAAAGCCACAATTTGCTCATCCCACTATTTATCATTTGGCTATAGGTGAGAGACAAAATTAATGACACATACTACTATGGCTTTTGGCAAATGTCAGAAAAGATTGAGACCCCAGGATTGAGAACCCAGTGTTACGGACTGAACTAACCAGACTAGGCACTTGTAGTTTGTAAGATTTGTTTACTATCAAAACAGCAATCTACTGTCATGGGGGATTACTTTGATTATATTTTGTACAAATTATGCCCCTTCTTATTATTCACATTATTGGCTGGGTTAATTACAGAGAAAGTCCGAACTATTGCCGTATTAAGTCTCTCTGATTGTTTGAGTTGTATTTGTTTTTTAACCCTTTCCCGTACAATCACTTGTTTTCATGACCAATAGGTTTTGTATTGGGGAAAACATTGCAGGGAAAGAAGAAATTGCTTGTCACAAGCAATTTCTTCTTTCCCTGCAATGTTTTCCACCCTTTACAGTGGTTATTTTTCAATTTAAATGCAATTTGATTTGTCGTCTGCAGCCTCTTCCAAATTGGAGCAGTCTAAAATTTTGTTGTATGGGAAAGGGTTAACATACATGTATTATGATAATATTTGTTGCAGTCGTTTGAAACTTGGAATATTTGTTCATTATCAAAAGAGAAACCTATACTAGCAAGGGGGGTAGTTCTAAATGAATTTTTATATGAATTATCCCCCTTTTTCAATTTCTGCAATTTCTTCATTTTCCAAAAAGTTTTCCAACCCCTTTCCTTGAAGCTGAATTGTGTGAAAAATTGAAGGATTACAGCTGTCAAAGAACAAATCGAATTATTCATGTAGACTGGAAGTTAACTTTGAACCCACTCTCTTTTCTCATAGGTCGTAAACTGTTGAGTATATGGGAAATTGTAAAAATTGCTAAAGAACAGTTTGCGATTTCTTTCTTCTTTATCCCTTTCCTGTTTTTTAAAATTTTAGACCTGTCCAAATTGAAAGAGGTTGCAGACGACAATGAAAATTGGATGCAATTTAAAATGAAACCATTCTATCTGGTAGAAAATAATGTGGGAAAAGAAGAAATTGCTTGTTACAAGCAATTTCTTCTTTTTCCTCAATGTTTTCTCAAGTATAAAATCACAAAGACGTAAAATCCCATGTTTGAACAGGACAGAGTTAAACATCTTGGTCATGTGATCAAGGTCGCACTGTCTTCTGTGATTCTCATTTCATGTTTGGACCAGTCTAAAATCTTGTTGTCTTGCAATTCAATAAGATTATACTCTTTCTGTAATTCTTTTTTTTTTCCTTTCAGATTAATCTCATTACATCAGAAAGTGGAGGAGACTATCAGAAAGAAATTTTGAGGAAGAATATCACTGTTACTGAATGGATCTATTCCTGTGAACAAACAGTACAGCTATGTGCATTTAGGCTATGGAGATTGTAAAAATTAATAAAAAAAAAAAACACTAAATTAGTTATGTGATCCCTAAAACTAGTACAATGATTAGATAGTTTCATACTAGAAGACATGTGCTGTAAGTTTAGTCCAAGTCAAATTTGAGTTAAAAATACAGGAAAGACATTCCTTGATTGAGTTGATAAAATAGGTGAAAATCTTCCTGTTTTAATATTTTGTTTTGAATACCCATTTATTAACTATTGATTTTGTTTAAGTATTTTAGCCAGTAGTTTTTAAACAAATCTTAATTTATTGTTAACTGTGATAAGGCTGTGCAATAGCAAACAGGAAAGTTTTAGAAAAAATATTTAAGTTACATGTATAGTGTTTGTATTAAAGCTAATCTTGAAAAATTGAGATAGTTGGGACTACAATTGATGAAATCTGGTACATCTTTTAACTAAGGAAGATTGCTTTTAACATTTAACGAAATAGTTTTATATATGAAACTTCATATAAAAGGGTAGGTAAAATTCAATTAGGCAAAAATAGAAGGTACTTTCTTAAAAGTACTTAAAAAATCTGGACAATGATCAGCAGATACTTTGTGATATCACCATTCAGTGTTGGTGATCCGATCCAGAATATCACGGCAGACAACTGTTCGACAGGGGTTCAATGGATCTATCATATTCTCAATGACTGCGTTTACGATGCGCGAGGGATTTCGTCAGAGGTTCTTGGCCTGGCTTCAATTTTAACTTGGATGGTTGTTTCAATTCCGTAAGTAGATCTACATGTTGATATTTTGGATTCATCATTTCATTTAGCCTTAAGATGCTGAAGATTACCCAATCATACTAAATCTCACTTTTTGACACCCTGAAGGAAATTGCACCATAGATAACATTATTGGAAATGGAGAAACTACTCTAAAAAGGATTTCTTTCTTTTCTCAAAATTTTTCCTGCCTGATTAGGAGTTAATTTCAAATTTTAGCATACATAAAGACATTTCCACACTGCCACTTTTGGCGGCAAACAAAAAAGTTTCGGAAAATATTGTGGAAAATGAAGAAATTGATTATGAAGAAATTGATAATTATAAGCTTTTATAAACAATGCTTTTACCCAAAAAGACAACAATTTATAAATTTCATGAAGTAAAAATGTTGCCTGCAATTCCCATCAATTTGGACCTGTACGGAATTTTGTCAACTGGCCAATAAATGGGACTAAAGGTCATTTGAATCCACTATTAATTTGAACCAGTCTAAGTTTTTGTTGTTTGGTAAGGGGTTAATTAAAGAATCTGTAATAAAAAAGGCAGATGTTAATGACAATTCATTTTCTTTTTCTTCAATAAATTCCCTGGTGGAACTTGATTTTATGTTTGAATGGGGTGTTATGCCGCTTTCAACAATCTTTCAGTTATATCACGGTGGCCGGAGCACCTAACAAGGAAATCCTGGTATTTCTCACACCAGTACTACCATTACATCCTTTTCTAGCCTCCATCTGCTATCCCACATAGGTCTACGATTATCAACCCATTGGTGAGAGACAAATAGTCGGAAAGGATGAGTGCAGCCGTTGGGATTGAACCCGGGACCTCTAGATTGACAGTCCGATGCGCTACCAACTGCGCTATGACGGTGGCCTGGTGGAACTTGAAATATTTATGCTTTTCTGTTAATTATCTAGAAATACCACTAGTCAATGGCTATCATAATTCAAATACATCTGCTTGTACCAAAAGAGAAAATGTTTATCTTAACCAAATTCCAGACAACAAAATTAAGACTGGTCTGAATTGAAAGAATTATCAGATAACACTTCAAAATGCACTTAATTTGGAAATTAAGTGCAAAATAGGGTAAAAAAAAACCTTTGTGAGAAATGGAGAAATTGCTTGTTAAAAGCAATTTCTCCTTTTCCCACAAAGTTTTCCATAACCATATCTATTGTTGGCATCAAAAGGTGTAATAATGTGGTAATGGGTAAAAAAAATGGTGGTTGTAAGGTACATGTATTATCCACTGGAAAGAGTTACATGTATAGCTGCTTGGTTTTCATCCTTAAAAGAATGGAGGCTGCCGTTATAGCACAGTTGGTAGCACACCGGACTCCCAATCTTCAATCATAGGATGTCATGGATTCGATCCCTGGCAGCGGCACATATTCTTTCAGTTATTTGTCTCTCAGCAATGGTTGGATGCTTGTAAAACCTAAGTGGGATAACAGTTGGATGCTAGGAAAGGATGAAGTGGTAGTAGTGATGGAAGAAATACCAGGAGTCCATTGCTAGATGCTCCAGCTGCTGTGATATGACTGAAATACTGTTAAAAGTGGCATTAAACCCCCTTTAATCGGTCAAAAGAATTGAAAATGTGGTTTTGTCCACACTCGAAGATAATGGTTTTGAATTTTGGCCTCTTCAAAAGTAATGGTTTTGGGTTTTGCCAATCGAAAATTAATTGTTTGGGGTTTTGTTTAGAAATAATGGGTTTGGGTTTTGTCCACTCTCAAATTTAATGGTTGTGGATTTTGTCTACTTTCTGATTTGAAATTGATGGTTTGGGGTTTTGTCATTTAAAGATAAATTGTTTTGGATTTTGTTAAATTGAAAAATAATGGTTTTGGTTTTGGGTGCCAGATAGGGTAAAAACGTAATTGGAAAAGAAGATGTTGCAATAATTTCTTCTTTTCTCCCAATTTTTTCTATAACTTTAATTTTGTACAGTGTAAAAATGTGGGGTTGTGTGGTAATGGCTTGAATATCTATTTTTGCTTTCTCTCAATGCATCTTGTTTCTGTCAACAGACAAATGGTAAAGAACTGCCGTAATATAGAAGGTGTTGAAGGAATCTCACTGATGCTGATATTGATGTGGACTCTCGGCGATTCTGCGAATTTAGTCGGAGCATACCTCACTAAGCAGTTACCCCTACAGGTTAGTATTACATTTTTAGCTCAATTGAGCACAAATTGCTCATGTAAGCTATTGTGATCACCCTTCAACCAGCATTCGTCTGGCATTTGTCATTCATCAAGAATTTCTTTAACCTTTCCCTGTACAATCAATAGTTTTTACGCCCTTGTGATTATACTTTATACTTCAGAAAGCAATGTCGGAAAAGAAGTAATTGCTTGTAACAAGCAATTTCTTCTTTTTCCACAGTATTTTCTCCCCTACTGAATGGATATTTTTTCGAATTAAATCCGCCATAAATTTCCGACTGCAAAACCTTTGAATTTAGACACGTCTAAAAAATTAAAGCAGGAAAGGGCTAAACAACATTTCCTCACAAACCAATGGGCCAACTTCAACCAAACTTGGCAGAAATGTTCCTTTTGTGGCCCCTTTCAAAATTGCTTAAAGAATTGAAATCTGTTGAAAACTCTGGTTGCCATGGCAATAAAAGTGAAATTCAAAAAAATCTTTTAAAATCTTTTCCAACTGACCCAGAAGGCCTAGAGCCTTTATATTTTGTATAAAACATCAGTAAATTGACCTCTTTCAAATAGGTAAAATCATAATCCTTTGATCCCCAAGGGTGGAGCTCAAAGGGTGTGTGTGTGTGTGTGTTTATATATAGAACAGAGCTGAATCTAGGGTGCGGGATTGCAGGATTCTCGCATTTAAATAGTTCAGGACGCAAAAAACATAAGGCATTGCGCCACTTGTCATGCACGTTTTAAAAGGTTGGCGCATTGTTAAATCAGTGATGCGTTTAATATGAATCCATTTAGATGCTCTTGAGAAAACCCCCTAGTTTCTATTGTGTAAAGCTGTTAATTCGTACCCTGAAATAATCAATACTTTAAATAGAATCCCCAGTCAGCTCCCCTCCGATAAGGTTACACTTCAATGAGTACAGCCCACAAGTAATAATGTGTAGGAATTCTAAGGCCATAGATTCGTAAGTGATATCGATACACATTATAGATAAAGCTTTATTTAATCAGATTTCACATTTCTTTTCGACACAATACAGTCGACCCTAGCTTCCGAAGTTGTATTTTGATGTAGCATTCTCCATCAAGACCTAAGACAGATAGTTGTCGGATAACAAATGAAGAAGAAGCAGATACGAAAGCTAGATGTTATTCCGTGGTCTATGTCTGGTGAATAGATTAGTGTCAAAAATTGGAATGATACACAAAGAGTTTGATAGTCTTTAGGGGAATTTTGATTTTCTCTTTCGGGTATTTCATTTATTTATACATGTCCCTTGTAAAATGGGTCAATCAAATCATCAATTTTCAACACTTCATTCTCTCTTGATTTGCAATAGTAAATACAGCAGCCTGTACATAGGTCAACTAGTGGTGGGATCAGACAATATTTAAAGCTCTTCCAGATCCCTCAAAATTGCTCATTTTGATAACTTATCTTATAAAATGAAAGAACAATGAAAAAAAAAATGTGTGTTTCCAAAAGATTTTCTTTGGCACTTGTGTTTCATGTGCCTTTCTTTTTAGGGTAGTCAGAACTTTAAAAAAAAAAGTTATTTCAGCATGTGGCTCAAATCTGAAACATTGGCCCACATTTTGAAATGTGATTGGGGAGTTGGCCCACTTTTGTGAAACCTAGATTCAGCTCTGTAGAAATAAGGAAGGATTTTTAAATAACATCTCCTTCCAAACCACTGGGCCAATTTCAACCAGACTTGACAGAAATGTTCCTTAGGTAGCCTTCTTTAAAATAGCTAAAAGAATTAAATCTGTTGAAAATTCTGGTTGCCATGGCAGCAAAAGTTAAATTTTACAATAATCTCCAAAGCTCTTCTCCTCCTGACCCAGAAGGCCTAGAGCCCTGATGTTTTGCAAGAAACATCAATTATTTGACCTCTTTCAAAATAGCTAAAATCATTACCCTAGGGTCCCCGAGGCAGAGCCCATGGGAGGGGGTCTGTATGGAAACAAAGAATGTTTTTTAAACATCATTTCCTCAAAAACCATTGGGTTGATTTGAACCAAATTTGGTAGAATTATGTGCCTCCCTTTGAAAAAAGATAAAAGAATTAAAATCTGTTGATAACTCTGGTTACCATGGCAACAAAAGTGAAATTTTAAAGATAATTTTAAAAATCTTATTGGGAGATGTTAACCCTTTCTTGGTTAATCCCTGTTTTTTACGGCCCTGTGATTTCATAATTGAGAAAACATTGTGGAAAAAGAAGTAATTGCTTGACACAAGCAATTTCTTCTTTTTACACAATATTTTCTACAGTACTGAATGGTTATTTTTCAAATTAAATCAACTTTAAATTTTCGTCTGCAAAACCTTTGAATTTGGACTGGTTTAAAATTTTGCAAAACAGGAAAGGGTTAAAAAATGTTGGCAACAAGCTTGATTTCATTTTGTTCACTATTTGACATTGACAATTTCAAGATCTCTCTTTAGAAAATGTTATGTGCAGGGATATTAACCCTTTCATGGACAAACCTGGGATTTTACGTTTTTTTAATTCTGTACTTATGAAAACATTGTTGAAAACGAAGAAATTGCTTGTAACAGGCAATTTCTCCTTTTCCCACAACGTTTTCTACCACACAGGATGATTTATTTCAAATTGCATCCGATTTTCATTCTTGTGTGCAACCTCTTTAAATTTGGACCAGTCTAAAATTTCAAAAACAGGAAAGGGTTAACCCATTTCAGGAGGACAAATATCAGACTAGTTCAAATAAAAGAAAAAGCTGCAGACCTATATTCAAGTTATATTTCATCCGAAAAATAAGTGCCTAAATGGGTAGAAATTATTGTGTTAAAAGGGGAATAATCCTGTTTGAGCGATTTCAACTATTCTAACAAATTGTTTTTCATTCCTGTAATTGTTAAGTGCATAAAGATACAGGATTGTGTGGTAATGGTTTATTCCATTCACACATAACCCCTCCTTTTTAGGCCCCTCAAGAAAATAGGTCTGGAAAATAATGTGGTAAAATTAAGAAATAGCTTGTTACAAGCAATTTCTTCATTTTCCACATTGTTTTCTACCAAGAGAGACAAAGGTTTTAAAAATTTCAACAATTTGAAATTGTTGTCTGCAACTTCTTTCAATTTGGACCAGTCAATAATTTCACAGTCTGGGAATGGGTTCATACATTGTGGCTGTCAATGACCAATCAAATCTTTACTTTTTACCTGGAATCACCATGTAACCATCATTCATGTAAAATCGTCGACTTGATGGGCAATCAAATTGATCAATCACTGGCCCGCCCACCCACTTACTCCTTTGGCCATGCCTACTGACTCCGATAGAAAGTCCAGCTTTGATTTCTAACTGCTTTAGTTTGCAAATTTTATGGCCAGTAGTATGTAACAAAAAGTATAATAGTTGGTTTGCGACCTAAACATCACAACTACATCTTGAATAAGCTGTAGGTACAAGGTTTATGTCACTAAACCAACAAAAGAGGTAATACATGTACTAGACAACCAAAATTTTAGACTGGTCCAAATTGAAAGAATTGACAGACAATAATTCAAAATGAATCAAAATTGAAAGACAAGTACTGAATAGAGAAAAACATTTTAGAGCAAAGGAGAAATTGCTTTAGACAAGAAAATTACCTTTTTATCACAAAACTCACTGAAGCTGTTATTCTTAACCCATCAACAGACGACAAAAAATTTGGACTAGTCCAAATTTAAAGAAGTTGCAGTCGATATTTCAATTGTGTTAAAATTGAAAAGTTAGTGCTAAATAGGGCAGAAAACATGGTGACGAAAGGAGAAATTGCTTGATAAAGGAGATTTCTTCTTTCCCCACAAAGTTCTCTATAATGGTATTCTTCAGGCCACAAAAAAGCGTCACTGTGTGGTAATGAGTTAAAATGGGTCACGGTTTTTGCGTTAAAGTGAGATTCAACTTGGATCGAAGTCTGTCCTCCGTTAACACGTTTTGGCATATTATGGTCAATTTTTTTTGTAACAGGTCACGAATGTAATATTTCATTCTTTTAATTGTAGATTTACACAGCTGTTTACTTTGTTTTAGCAGATCTGATTTTATTTGGACAATTTTTGTATTATAACTTGTGCTGGAAAAGACAATTTAAAAGTAAGTATGTATATTTTTAATCCTTGTCATTCTGAATCCAGAAAAATCCAGTTTTAACAGGAGATATAGACAAAGATTAGACTGCACATAAGTGCAATCTGATCTTAGTCTACACCTCCTATCTGTACTTTTGAAATCAGAATTTTTAGCTCACCTGAGCACAAAGTGCGAGGTGAGTTATTGTGATTGGTCATTATCCACTTTTCGTCCGTCTGTCCGTCCGTCCACATTTTCTTTAAAAATTTTCTCCTCCTGAAGCAGTAGGCAAGTCAAGCTGAAACTTTGCAGGGATATTCCATGTGTGAAGCTTTACAAAAATTGTTAAAAGAATTTCACTCCCTGAAAAACTCTGGTTGTCATGGCATTTGAAAATGGGAAATTTTAGTAAATCTTTGAATTTCTTTTTTTTTTCAAAAACTGCAAGGCCAAAGGCATTTATATTTCATATGTAGCTTAATGACCTGGTTCTGTACTAAGTTTTCAAAAATTAAATCTCTGGGGTCAAAATGCCCCCACCCCTGAGGTCCGTAGTGTGGAAAAATGCACAGTTTTAGCAAGTTTAAAAGACTTCTCCTAGTAAACTATAAGGTCTAGGACATTCATATTTGGTATATAGCATTACTAGATGGTTTTGAACTATAACACTTAAAATTGTTCTCCTAGGGTCAAAAATAGCCCTGCACTTGGGGTCCAAAATAGGGAAAAACGTAAAATTTGAATAAGTTAAAAAAAGAAATTATTCACTTTAAGGCTGAGGGCATTTATACTTGGAATGTAGCATAGCCTGGCTTTTATCCATCAATTTTGATTAAAATATGCCTGTAGGGTAAAAAAACACCACTTCCCTGGGTGTCCAAAGGTGGTAAAAGTGCACAATTAAATCATGTTCAACAGTTTTTACCTCCCAATCTACAAAGTCTATGTCGTTAATGTTTGGTAGATAGCATAACCAGATGGTTCTATACAACGTTAGATGAAATCATAGCTCTGGGATAAAACATGGCCTTGCCCAGAGGTCCAAAATTTGGATAAACACCCAATTTACTCTTTTCTCATTGTGTTTTCCTTAACACATTCCCACCCCAACAAAAATTAAGACTGATCAAAATTCAAAGAAGTTACAGACGAGAACTTTTAGTTAGTAAATTTTTTAAAAATATTTTTTTTTTGCTAAGAATATTGTGGATAATGAAGAAATTTCTTTCAATAAGCAATTTCTACAATGCTTTCTTATGCCTTTTTCTAGAGAGGTGTAAGATGATTTAAGTTGACTTTAAAAGTTTGGTCGAAAACATTGTGGAAAATGAATGAAAGCCAGTACTATTATGGACAAGGCTTTTTTTCCATGTATGGCAAATGTATGTAGTTGTTAGAATATTTTTTATTTATGCTGTAAGAGAGACAATTTACTAAAGGTCATACAAATTGGTTTTGTCCCTCAGATCTAAGCTAGATATAAGACTTGTTGTTCATATTACATGCATACAAGGTTGATTACCAAAAAAAAGAGGAAATTTGGTTCAAAGAAGAAATACTTGTTTCACCCATCAGTCAACAACAAAATTTTATTATTAGAATTTTGAAATTGATGTTGCAAATGAAATTTCAAAAGCGTGTCTTAATGGGTAAAAACCATCATGGAAAATAAATATATTGTATGGGTAGAAAATTTTTAGCCAGTGGAGCGATACATGTTCTCTTGGGCCTCTTGTTCTTGAATGACAGCAGGAATTCATCATTTTTTTTTTCAGTAGCCTCATAATATTTATTGACCCATTACTAGATGACAATAAACTAGACTTGTCCAAATTCAAAGAAGTTACAGACAACAATATTCAGTTAATGGAATTTTAAATATAATTGTAGTTTGGGATTAAAAACTTTAGGATAATGAAGAAAATGCTTTTAACAAGCAATTTGTTCATTTTCTGCAATGTTTGCCAAAGCCTTTTCTTTGAATGGCATCAGAAAGTGGGATCGTGTGGGAAAGGGGTTAAAAATACATGTAGTTCATAAAACCTGATAGGGTGTATAATGTATGAAGTGATCTAAAGAGAGCATACATCCTTTTCTTTACAGATTACATTCCGATATCAAACACCCCCTCTCAAACAAGCATGAATGGAGCCTCACCGCAATCTGTGTTATGTATAGGTGGCGCGTTTATGCTAGGCTTACACAGTTCTATACGTATGTTGACTGCCATAGATAAGGACTTTTCTCCACAGTACACACAACACAGTCATTATATAGGAAGAACGCTGCTGGCCTACCCCACTCATGTTTTCACTGTAAGTGTCTATAAATACAATACAATACATTTTATTGCATTAAACATCAATGCAATGTTTACAGCAAGCAAAATTATTATCAAAAATGGAGGATATCAAATATAAGACAAATCATACAAAAATAGTCAAAAAATTAATAGATTTATCAGAAGAACAAGTTTAAATTATGTGAATAATAAATAGATACAAGTTTTTTTAACCTATTACCAATTGACTAAATTTTACACTCGGCCAAAATGAAAGATGATATTTTAAATATTGCGGAATCTTTAGAATTTCATATCATAAAGGGGAAGGGGTATTGTGAATAATGAAGAAAATTTCTCACTCAATGAACCATTTGACCTACAGTTATAAAACTTAATACATTTGATGCCAATGATCAAAGGAAGTGTTTGTTAAATTTGGTTCCAGTAAGTCAAAGGTCAAGGTCATAATTGCACTATGATTGAAAATTATTTCTGTATTCTAGCTGATAAGCCATTTGACTTAGGGACTTTTAAACTTTATTTATATATTATCCATGACCAAGGTTGTGCCCTAAACTTTTTGGAAGCCGCCATCATAGCGCAGTTGGTAGTGTATGAGCCTCCAATGGGAAGTCATGGGTTTGATCCAAGGCAACGGCACATATCCTTTCCGACATTTGTCTCTCACCAATAGGTGGATAATCGTAAACCTAAGTGGGATAGCAGCTGGAAGCTAGGAAAGGATGTAATGGTAGTACTGGTGTGATAAAATACCAGGAATCCATTGTTAGGTGCATCAGTCGCTGCAATATTACTAAAATACTGTTAAAAGTGGTGTTAAACCTTATTCAATCAATCAACAAAAGTAACTTAGGCAAAAGGTCAAGAGTGCTTCATGAGTGACAAATCAATACTGTTGGGTGGTGTATGTCAGCTTTGCAACAATTCTAGATACGATAATAATCAAAAAGTTTTTTCTGTATTACAGAATGTAGAAGACACAGTTGGTTATGCCATTGGTATTGTCTCCAGTATATTTTATATCTTTTCTAGATTAGGGCAGATGTGGAAGAATGTAAGTCTTTTAGTTAGCTAGATATTTTCTTTAACTATACATAGGGAATATTACAATAGTGTCATTTTCTATTTGTTGTTATCGTATTAGAGAATCGTGTGTAGGTATTTTTTACTGGATGAGACCAAAGGTCTCTTCCAATAAAAAATACCTACACACATTTCGATTACACGGTAACAACAGATAGAAAAACAACTGGTGTAATATTCCTTTTATTATAGACCTTTAGGACATGATATTAAGAAAATTCTCTTAAATGATTAAGAAATAACCAACTTCCCAAATAACCCGAACATCATTACACAAAAAAGTAGTCTGTGTTTAACGTCACTCGATGAATACGTTTTTTTGGTGCATGCCGAACACGGATTTTTTTTCTGTCGAGTTGTATTAGATAGACAGATTTTAATCCATATCTTTTATAGGTATATGATAGATCAATCTATTAAAAAAGTAGTTTTCTGTTTCATTTTCAGTTCCATATTGCTAAAGGCCAGCTGGTTAATGTCATGGTGTTGAATCAGTTGTGAATCTGTGCAGCTGTTTGTCTGTGTGTAAAACTCTGTGTGTAAAACTTTTCTTAAAATCTTCTCCTCAGAAGATTTTGGCTAGCATTCACTCAAATTTTAAAGGATTGATCCTTAGGTGACCCTTTATCAGATTCCATCAAAGAATTTTGAGCAGGTGAAAAACATGGCATTTATGGGCGATGCAATTTTCCCATATTTTGTGCATAGTGAAAACTTTGAAAATCTTTTTTTCCAGAAACTTTTGACTGTATTATTACCAAATTCTACTGACATTACCCTTCATTGACCCTTTATCAGGTTCCCTGGAAAAAATGATTTGTTGACAAACACAGTATATAACGAAATCCAAAAAGATTTTCCCTAGAAAGTATAAAATGGATATCATTCTATTTATAAATTCTACTTTTATACTCACAGATGTTTTTGTATGACCTTTAATTATGAATTTGGATAACATTTTGATCAGTTGAAAATTATGGGTTTAATTGTCCTAATTTTGTAATACTTTTAAAGGGAAGTAATGAATGCTATTGAATTGGTGAACTCTGTTACATATCAGTTGCTTTTATTGTATATTTTCTAGACTGAAGAAATTTTGCATATGAGTTGGTTCCTTTTGGTTTTCAATATATGCCTTTCATTATCCTTAAGCCCTTTACCAAACAACAAATTGTTAGATTGATCAAAATTGACAGAAAAACATATAAGTTGCTTGTTTTAAGTCATGAACGCATCTGTTTGTCCATCAATAACTTTTATTTTAAAGATCTTATCCCCAAAAAGTACTAAACAGAATTCAACCAAATTTCACAGGAATGAATCTTTAGTGTCCTTCTATAAGATTCCTTCAAAGAATTTTGATTGGATATAAAACACAGCTTTAATGGGCAGGGTTAAGTTCTGTATATGGTAAAAGCTTTGAAAATCTTCTTCTCAGAAACCGGTGGATGGATTTCAACCAAATTTCAGAGGAATGATCCTTGGGAAACCCTTTATCAGATTCCCAAAGAATTTTGATGGGATGAAAAACATAGCTTTTATGGGTGGGGCCTATTTCCATATATATTGAAAGCTTTGATTTTTTTCCCAGAGACCAGTGGATGGATTTCAACCAATTTTACAGGATATATGTGCACATATGTGCAGGCTGATCTTGGTCTTTACCTCGTACCAAAACGAATAATCCTTGTTCTGTATGACAAGAGTTAAAATTCGTGGCCAGGGACTTAAAAAGCAAATAATTTGTAGGCAACCTAAATGTCATAACTACAGCTTAATCAAGCTGTAGTTATGACATTTAAGTTGCAAAATGCTTTACGTGAATATTGGATTTAAATGTTCACTTCTGGTCTAAACGAATGATTTTACTGGTCGTTCCATATTTGATTGACAGCAGCAAAGTGTCAATTGTTCAGTATAATCCCTATTTATAAAAGAATTTAGAATAACTGGATTTTATCTCAAGATTTAACCCTTTCCTGTACGAATCTGGGATTTTACGTTGCTTTGATCTTATACTTGAGAAAACATTGTGGCAAAAGAAGAAATTGCTTGTAACAAGCAATTTCTTCTTTTTCCACAATAGTTTTTACCACATTGGATGGTTTCATTCCAGATTGCATCCAATTTTCATTTTCGTAAGCAACCAGTCTAAAATGTTGCAAAACAGGAAAGGGTTAAAGCCGTTCTTGCAAAGATTGTGAAAGAAAAATTTCGGCTCTCATTGTTCAAATTTCTAACTGTATACTTTAGCCCTTTCCTGTTTTGCAAAATTTTAGACCCGTCCAAATTCAATGGTTGAAATTGATGTAAAGAACGCATTATCTAGTATATATTGAAAACTCTCTTTTGTATTTCAGTATAAGAGAAAATCTACAGAGGGTTTATCTATGTTAATGTTCATACTTGCTGTGATAGGAAACCTCACGTATGGGCTGTCCATTCTTGTTCGTAATCTAGATGGAACTTACGTCCTACGACACTTACCCTGGTTGATCGGAAGTTTGGGAGTCATCTTTCTAGATACCTCTGTATCCTTTCATGAATTATTATGACTACGTGTAGTTGTCTAACCCATTCCAAATCAACCCCGGCTTTTTACACCCCTCGAGAAAAAGTCTTGGGAAAACATTGCGGACAACGAAGAAATTGCTTGTTACAAGCTATTTCTTCATCACCTACACAATTTTCAACCCAAAAAGTTAAAGAATTTAAAATTTCATCAACTAGAATATGATGGCTTTAACTTCTTTCAATTTTTAAAGCTGTTTGTTAATGGCTTAATCCATTACTAGACCAAATTAAAGACTAGTTTTAATTGAAAGAAGCAGCACACGATGATTCTAAGTCAATAGAATTTAAGAATTTTTTATTGTTTCAGGTTAAAATCATTGTGGACAACAAAAAAAAAGTGTTTTAAAAAAGTTATTTCTTCATTATCCATAAAGCTTTTGCATGTTGTTATTCCTGTTTTTCTCATTCCCACATAATGACACTTTTAAACGCCTCTTAGTATGAAAGCTTTGGAAAGCATTGTGGAAAATGAAGAAATTGCTTGTAACAAGCAATTTCTTCATTATCATCAATGTTTTCTACCTCAAAAGACAAAGATTTAAAGATTTCACCAACTTGAAATTGTTGTCTGCATCTTCTTTGAATTTGGACTGGTCTATAATTTTATCATGTGGGAATGGGTTAAGAGCATTAAAAACTTGGATTGAGTGGGGATAGGTTGAAGAATGTCTACTTTAAATTCATGTACACTAATTTGATATCCAAATTGATGCCACCTAAGCTTTGCAATTAATAGATTAAAACCTTGGAATTTATTGGTTAACCCATTCCCACTTTATCCCGCTTTTTTACTCTTCATAAGATAAAAGCTTTGCAAAACATTGTGGACAATGAAGAAATTGATTGTAACATACAATTTCTTCATTGTTCATAATCTTTTCTGCCCAAAGATTTTTAAATTCCATTAGCCTGAAATTGTTGTCTTCAACTTCTTTCAATTTGGACCAGTCCAAAATTTTGTTGTTGGGAATGGGTCAATGAAATTCCATCAGACATCATACATGTACAGTGGAATCCTGTTAGCCCATTCCCACAAGATAAAATTTTAGACCAGTTCAAATTCAAAGAAGTTGCAAACGACAATTTTAAGTTGATGAAATCTTTAAAATCATTGGCTTTTGTTATAGAAAACATTGTGGAAAATGAAGAAATTGCTTGTTACAAGCAATTTCTTCATTTTCCACAATTTTTTCGAAAGCTTTTATAATGAGGGGCGTTTAAAAGCGTCATCGTGCAGGAATGGGTCAATAGCAACGCTTATTTGTCTAAGCTTTTGTTGGAATTAACTGAAAATTGCAATTAAAAGAAACTATTCTATAAATCTAATGTTAATGCATAATGTGAGTTGCAATAAAGCAGCAAATTGCTATTATCAGGGTTGTCATTAAGAGTATTCCACTTTACCACCTTTTTAAAATAATGTCGTTTCTTTCTTTCATTGTGTCCTCTAATTGGGATAGCAGCTGGAGGCTAGGAAAGGATGTAGTGGTAGTTCTGGTGTGAAAAATACCAGGAATCTATTGTTAGGTGCTCCAGTTGCCCCGATATGAATGAAATACTGACAAAAGCGGTGTTAAAACCCATTCAATCAATCAATTCATTTTGTCCTAGTTTACAGGGACCCCAAAAGCCTTTGTTATTCACTTCAAGTTGTTTTCATAGTAATTACACTTGTTGATAATGGGCATTATAATTTCTTCCTTTTCCACAATATTTTCCACAGCTATTTTCTTGGGGTGCTTTAACCCTTTCCTGTACAAACTTAGGATTTAACCTCACTGTGCTTTTATAATTGAGAACACATTGTTTGATTGAATGGGGTTTAACACCACTTGTAACAGTATTTCAGTCATATCGCGGAGGCTGGAGCACCTAACAATGGATTCCTGGTATTTCTCACACCAGTACTACCACTACATCCTTTCCTAGTCTCATGCTGCTATCTCACTTAGGTTACGATTATCCACCCATTGGTGAGAGACAAATGTGGGAAAGGATACATGCCACGGCTGGGGATCAAACCCATGACATGCCATGATTGAAGATTTGGAGTCTGATACGCTACTGACTGAGCTATTACTTGAGAACAAATTTTAGAAAAAGTAGAAATTGCTTGTAATCAGCATTTTCTTCTTTTCCCGCAATATTTTCTACTATATAGGCAGGGTTCGCGCTGTCGGTCACCATTGTCGCAAAATGCGACAAAAATAAAATTCTGGCACAAGTTTTTTTCATTTGGCGAAAGTTCGTGGCGCAAAAAGTTGAAAAGTTTTCTTAATACGTACATTTACTTTGACTAATCTCTGGAAATCAAGTCCGAGGGCCAAGTGTGTATAATTGCTCAAGGGCTTGTATATCGGGTCAATTATGTCACCGAGTCTGACACAAGACCAACACATTTCAAAATTTAAATACAGTTCCGATTGACAGCCAATCAGATGAATGAAATGCGCTCATTGGTTGGCTAGTTGTATTGATTTTGTGTTGAGGGCGTGGCTTAGTATTATTGATGACCCGATGACGGCAATTACATAATAGATCAGTAGACCTCAATTATCACGTATAAATAGGTCTTCTATAAGAAAAGTGTAATTAAACTGGTCGCCATTTGTCTTTTCCTGATGAGAATAAATGCCCAATTCGGGCATATTTTTGTATATTTTTACTGACAGTTTCAGTCAGTTTCTAATCTCGGCACCGCTACCGCGATTCCTTGCTAAAACATTGAATCAGCATTTATGGGTAATAAGAAGGATATTCTGATGAACTGTTGATAGAAACAGTGGTAGTTTGTCAAAATTTGACATAATTTCCAAAAGTTCTACTGTCCCAAGAGCAGACGAACGATTTTTTTTTTGTTCATTTGTATCCAAGAATGTTCAACCTTAAACTGATTTTTTTTAAAATTACAGAAGTCTACATTATTTTATTATCATATCATGCATATTTAACAAGGTTTATTACTTTTTCCTTCTCTCTTTTTCTCATCAATGTCTCGTTTTTCTAATCAAAGTATTGAAAGCACTGATTAAAGATGAGTAAAAATCAATGTAGATGTATGACTTGGCTACATTCATTCAAGACAAATGAATGGCAATGTTAAAAACCTGTTAACTATGCATATTATTTATCTAACAACATATAAGAAGAAAATAACAGTGCAGTTAAAAAATGTTCCAGTTTGGCACCAACTCCTTTTCAATTTGGCCCCAACTTTTCCCATTTGGCCCCAACTTTTTTAATTTGGCGAAAGTGATGGAGACAACTTTTTTCAAGCCAGAGCTAACCCTGATAGGATTTTTCATATCAAATTGCATCCAGTTTTCATTGTCATCTGCAACCTCTTTCAATTTAGACCAGTCTAAAATTTCAAAAAATGGGAAAGGGTTAAATAAGGTAAGATTAATTGGAAAATGGTTAATACATTACATTACCAGTTAGTGGAAAAATATTTTTCATTATTCTGCTCGAAGACTCCTTAACCTATTTCCACACGATTCTTTCTTTTTATGCCCTTCATGTTAAAAGTTTTGGAAAACATTGTGGAAAATTAAGAAATTGCTTTTATCAAGCAATTTCATCATTATCTACAATCTTTTCTATTCAAAAAGAGGGAAAAAATTTAAAATTCAATCGACTTGGAATTGTCGTCTACAGTTTCTTTCAGTCTTTATTTGATTAGGCGGGAATGGGTTAAAGGTTTCATTTGTCTTTTCCTTGACAGTTTATCAGCTACTCATTCAATTTAAATACTATGGGAAAACTGACGATTTTCACACCCTAGCTAATCAACCAGTTGGGTCACTAGATAGTGAAATCTACGTCACAGGTCAGCCGGACGGAACAGGATGTATTAACTCTTAACACTCGTAGACAACAACAACATTGTAGACTGGTCAAATTGGTGCATGCCCAGCCATCGTTAAAATTATTTGTATAATCATTTAGACTGGAAGTGATCTTTGAAATCCGAAATTTATGTTAAGTGATTTTGTTGGTTGGGCGACTTAAATGTCGTAACTACAGCTTATTCAACATTTAACTTACCAACCGACAATTTGTGTTTTGTGTCAGAGAGTATATATGTTACAAGATGAATGTGTCAAGATATAACCTAAATCAAACTGATGTTTCTGATCAGACTACACCTCCATATTACAGACTATTTGTAATATGATGAGAGGAAATAAAATGTATGCCGGTAATGATGAAATAAACATTTTTTTTAATGAATTAGCACATTTAAAGGTAGGTATTGATGCTTTTTTAATGTCAAAGATTTTAATTTTTTTTACCTCTCATATACTATTTGAATACAATATGCCACAAAGTAAATTTGCAAAAATCTGAGGTCGCTTATCAGAAAAAAGCAGGGTGTTTCCCTAATAGCCTACGTACACTCTTAATATATTTTTAGATTAATCCGAGACAGTAACAAAGATTTTAGGGCATTCATGTGGCGCGAAAAACCATTTGAACCTTGCATTTAGTTTAAATTACATCAAACCAACGTCATCATTAAGTCATCAGGGGTTATGTTCGCTAGCCGGTCTGTACAGATCAGTCCAAAACTGTCGTAAGCGTTTTTACGAATATTAACACTTACCGTAGTTTTATGCTTAGCCTTTCATGTGACATGATTTAGGATGTTGGCTGTTTCGCTAGTAAATTTGTTACCTTCATTTGACTTTGGGTCATATTCAAATGAGGTCAATCGATGTCGACGGCCGAATTCCATGATATCTAAAAATAACCTGGAATTCCGCTGAACCTTTCCGATATAACCACAAAAAGCAACTTTAGGTCTATTAGATTACCACCAAGGCAATGCCTGACCTAACTTAAAGTATTAAATGTTCGTTTGAGTCTATTTTTCGGCACTTGGTAATTTTTTCTAATCTAGGTTTCAGAAACATCGATACCTCCCTTTAACAATACGTGAAAGGCGTATTTATATAAAAATATACCATTGAAATAAGTATTTGCACAATCCAATTATAGTAATAGCTCACAACCCAGTTTCTGTTGTGCTTAAGAATTTTTTTTTGACAAACAATGTGGGAAAAGAAGAAATAACTTGGATCAAGCTATTAATTATTTTCTAAATTATTTGCTCAGTTTCCACAAAAAACAAAACCAATTAATGGTGTGTTTTGTTGTTTTTTAAACGCTTGTTACTACAACACAATCCCGTTTCTGTTGCGCTTCAGATATTTGTATATGAACAAATGAACAAACAATGCAGGAAAAGAATTTATAACTTGCAACAAGCTGTTTCTTGTTTTCTCAAAACATTTGCTCATTTATCCTACAATCCAACTATCAATTTACCGTGTGTTTTGTTTACTTAATTTTATTTATACCACACATTCAAATTTTTGTTGCATCTAGTGCTCATGGTGAGGTATTTTGATCTTCCTCTGTGCGGTATGCGACATGCATAGTCTGTCGTGTGTCAACAATCTTAAAATGACATCTCCTCCCAAACCGTTGGGCAGATTTCAAACAAATTTGGCAGAAATGTTCCTTGGGTGGTGCCCTTTAAAAATTGATAAAAGGATTGAAATCCGTTAAAAACTGAAATTTTAATGAAAACTTAAAAAATATCTCCTCCTGACCTAGAAGGTGTAGAGCCTTGATATTTGGCATGAAGCATCAGTACAATTACCTCTTTCAGAATTGCTAAAATCATTGCCCCTGGGTACCCAGGGGCACAGTCCGGGGTGGGTAGGGCTTATATAGAAATAAAGAAGGATTTTTAAAATGACATCTCCTTCCAAACCTCTGGGCGGATTACAACCAAACTTGTTGGGAATGTTCCTTAGGTGGTGCAATTTAAAAATTGCTAAAAGAATTGAAATCCATTAAAAACTCTGGTTGCAATGGCAACAAGACTGGAATTTTAATGAAAACTTTAAAAATTATCTCCTCCTGACCCAGAAGGTGTAGAGCCTTGATATTTGGCATGAAGCATCAGTACAATGATCTCTTTCAGATTTACTAAAATCATCACCCTCAGGTACCCAGGGGAGGAGCCCGAGGGGGTGGGGCTTATATAGAAATAAAGAAGGATTTTTAAAATGACATCTCCTTCCAAACCTCTGGGCGGATTACAACCAAATTTGTTGGGAATGTTCCTTAGGTGGTGCAATTTAAAAATTGCTAAAAGAATTGAAATCCATTAAAAACTCTGGTTGCAATGGCAACAAGACTGAAATTTTAATGAAAACTTTAAAAATTATCTCCTCCTGACCCAGAAGGTGTAGAGCCTTGATATTTGGCATGAAGCATCAGTACAATGATCTCTTTCAGATTTACTAAAATCATCACCCTCAGGTACCCAGGGGAGGAGCCCCAGGGGGTGGGGCTTATATAGAAATAAAGAAGGATTTTTAAAATGACATCTCCTTCCAAACCTCTGGGCGGATTACAACCAAATTTGTTGGGAATGTTCCTTAGGTGGTGCAATTTAAAAATTGCTAAAAGAATTGAAATCCATTAAAAACTCTGGTTGCAATGGCAACAAGACTGAAATTTTAATGAAAACTTTAAAAATTATCTCCTCCTGACCCAGAAGGTGTAGAGCCTTGATATTTGGCCTTAAGCATCAGTACAATGATCTCTTTCAGATTTACTAAAATCATCACCCTCAGGTACCCAGGGGAGGAGCCCCAGGGGGTGGGGCTTATATAGAAATAAAGAAGGATTTTTAAAATGACATCTCCTCCCAAACCTCTGGGCGGATTACAACCAAATTTGTTGGGAATGTTCCTTAGGTGGTGCAATTTAAAAATTGCTAAAAGAATTGAAATCCATTAAAAACTCTGGTTGCAATGGCAACAAGACTTGAATTTTAATAAAGATTTTTAAAATTATCCCCTCCTGACCCAGAAGGTGTAGAGCCTTGATATTTGGCATGAAGCATCAGTACAATGATCTCTTTCAGATTTATTAAAATCATCACCCTCAGGTACCCAGGGGAGGAGCCCCAGGGGGTGGGGCTTATATAGAAATAAAGAAGGATTTTTAAAATGACATCTCCTCCCAAACCTCTGGGCGGATTACAACCAAATTTGTTGGGATGTTCCTTAGGTGGTGCAATTTAAAAATTGCTAAAAGAATTGAAATCCATTAAAAACTCTGGTTGCAATGGCAACAAGACTTGAATTTTAATAAAGATTTTTAAAATTATCCCCTCCTTACCCAGAGGGCCTAGAGTCTTGATATTTTGCATGAAGCATCAGTACATAGACCTATTTCAGACTTGCTCAAATCACCAACCTCCAGCCCCCAGGGGAGGAGCCCCTGGGGGAGGCCTTATATAGAAATAAAGATGGATTTTTAAAACTACGTCTCCTCCCAAACCACTGGGCTGATTTCAACCAAAGAATTTAATCAGTTGAAAACTCTGGTTGCTATGACAACAAGAGTAAAATTGAAATAAAAAAAGAATTGAAAAAAAAACAACATCTCCTTCTGACCCAGAATTTGAAGAATCTAGAATTTTTGCATGAAGCATCAGTACATTGACCTCTTTCAAATTTTAGAGTCACAGGATGATTAGGCTTAGATAGAAATAAAGAAGGCAACCCTTTTAAAACTATTTGGCCAATTTAAAGCAAATTGGGCTTGTTGATTTTAGTTAAATGTTTAAGGAGGTCTTGTCCCGACCCAGATTGTATTAGGCGTTGAAGAAATAAAGAGCCTTATCTCAGGTGAGCGCCAGGGCCTCTGGCCCTCTTGTTTTATTTTATTAACATACTTCAAGGCCACTGATATATAATAAATAATACAAATAAACAACTATATATGTATGAGACACACTAGGGGGGAGGATATGTTTATAGCCTCTAAGCTTTGTCACATAGCCCCATCCTAGTGCAGCCCGTACATAAGTGGTCCACCCTGGCTATATAGTAAATGTATTTATATAAGAGCACAATACTCATACACACAAAAGAAATGTAATTTAGACATTTGTTATGCATTAACTTATAAACTTACATCTAGCGTTGATTATTATAATGCCTTTTGCTTTTGCGAAAGACGATGCAATATTTTCAAAATAAATTGTACCTTAATTGACACTTATCAACCATTATTTTCTAAGCTGTATTTTTTTCTTTTTTTACACTTAGAGCACTACAAAACAAATTTGTTTTTAATTATAAGTTTTCCCCCTGATACAATGACTGACGCTTTGCAGATGTTTCCTCGACAGATTTCCTATCAGTGGCAAAATCTACACAAAGGTTCTAAAGTCTCTTCTGCAAGTCTTTTGTCACTTTCTTCACTCTTTTTCTTGGTAGTTCATCTTTGACGTTCTGGAGCATAATCACTGACACAAGTGCTTGGCCTTTACGTATAGGGCTGATGGCTGTCCAAACTGATGGGTTTTTGTGTCCAAGTAATTTGCTTAATCCAAAGTTCCAGCTTTCACATACATTGTTCGTTCTTGAGTCATCGCTTAGTGTTGGTTCAAACACATTCCAGAGTCTTGGAGGAAACATAGGCTGAATGTGGTGCATACGAATCGGGGGAATGTCATCTTGGTGGTAACATCCCATTTGGTCTACTCCCATTTCGTCTACTGTATTTTTTTTGCCAGGAGTCCCATTTCGTCTACTGTCCCATTTCGTCTACTGTCCCATTACGTCTACTGTTTTAATTTGTCTACAATGGTTTCTTATATTAAGGATAATTACAAAATATTTTCAGCTTTTTGTATAATAAATTTTTAAATGTAATATTGATATTATAGAATAAAATCTGTGTTAATGAAAAATATAAATAATTCATTCTGACAAAAAGACTTATTTTCGTTTCAACAAGTAGTTAATATTTAATGTTGAAGTATTATAAAAAGAAAAGAAATTTACTGTATTGCCAAATTTCTTTACATTTTCATAATAACTTGAAATGTAAATATTATTCTAGTGACTGTAGACCTCCCTTTGTCATTATATTTCTATCTTAATGAATAATGCCATTATAAATAAGATTTAAATCCAATAGATACAGGTGTGAAAAGGCAAATTAACAAATGCCATAGTAATCAATCTTCTCAACACCTAGTCTGAAATGTGTGAAATATATCGGCAACAAATACCAATATTTGATATAAATATTGGTAAAAATGTAGAATTCAAATTTTAGATAAGAAAAAAGCATAATAATAATTCAAAACCATAAAAAAAATCAAATCAAAAATGTAGACGAAATGGGACTCCTGCGCAAACCAGGGGTAGACGAAATGGGACTAGTGCGCAAATTTGTAGACGAAATGGGAGGAGACGAAATGGGAGTAGACCAAATGGGACTAAACCATCTTGGTTGGCTACTGGAAGTTGTATTCTATGATAGGTTCCAGACACCTAAACACTGTCAAAGTACTCCACAAGCGAGTCAAGTCCTGGTGGAATGTTTGTCTTTAGCCAGTCTTTCCCATTGTTTACTTCATGTAGAATGATAAATGCTAGTCCATCCCTCATTCCACAGAACAATTTCTCCTCCTTGTCTTCCCTGTAACTTTGTGTTAAGCCTAGTTGCTGGATCTTTCTCCACGTACTTTGGGTCAAGTGGTAGAAACAGCCCTGTGACTCTACATCGTCTTCAAATGTTGTACCAATGGCCCTGATACTTGCTTGTTCAAAGTCAGAGATCACCCTAGTTGAATCCAGATTAAAACCAAAGTTCTCGCACTTGTTGACCAAGGGACTGAAAAGTTCCTCGTAGGTTTCCAGGGTCTTGCCGGACAGGAACGAGTAAATGCAGGTAATAGTGGATTCAACAAAACAAAAACAAAAATAGATAAATGGAAAAAAAAAGAAAAAATAATAAAAAAAAGAAACCACACAATTAAAGAATATTGTGAGAAAAGAAGAAATCGCTCGTTAATTGTAACATTGTTTGAATGGAGACATTTTGTCTCGTTCAAAACAGTATTATTAACACCTCCAGATACAACTTGTAAGTAATTGTTAAGATGTCAATAATGAAACCCTGTATCAGACAAAATCAGCAGTAGTCATTACAACCTCCATAAATAATATGAATATTAACAAAATAAGCCAAAAAAACTAAAAAATGGGGGAAAAAAGGGAGGGCTTTATGTACGGGGCATCTAGGGAGGGATTATGTCCAGAGGGATTTTGTCCAGTGGGTTTATGTCAGGGAAGGATTATATCCAGGAGGAAATTTGTCTGTACCCCCCTGTCAATATATACAATATCCATTTCTTCAGATGAAAACATATTTATATTTGAACTGAATACCAGTTTCCCTTCGTGTAAGATAATTGAGGTGAAAGGGATATATCTCATCTATAGCTTTGTTAACGCTTTCCTTCACTATCCTGTGTTTTTACATCATTGTTATTTTATACTTGAGAAAACATTGTTGAAAAAGAAGAAATTGCTTGTTACCAGCAATTTCTTCTTTTCCCACAATTTTTTCTAACCTATTGGTTGATTACTTTCTAACCTATTGGTTGATTACTTTTAGAATTGCACCCTCATTTAATGAATGTAGGACGTTTTGGCTCGGACTTTTTGGCCACTGACATTTTGGCCACACTATTTTTCAAGGTAGGACCTTTTGGCCAAATATTAATCAAATGGAAATATTACTAAATGTGACCATAGATTCTTTATTTTTCTTCATAATTAACTTTTATCAACTTCAGAAGTGAAATATTAAGGTGAAAAATATTATGGCATGAACAAAATTGTGTGAGAAAAGGGGGCAATTTGCTTTAAAATTTATAAACTTTTGGCCAAATATTTGATTGATGTTTATAATTATATGGATTTCGTTTTCAATTTTTTCTTTTACTAAAAGACTAATCCTTTTGTATCATGATTAATATCTAAATTTGGATAATTTGCTTTTATTCTTTTTCCTTTTTTACAATCAGGATACAGTATAGGGGGACTGGCTAATCCTCTTTAGATTACTATGTTGTTATTATCAATAAAGACGCCGTCAAAGCGCAGTCAGTAACGCATCAGACTCCTGATCTTCAATAATGGGGTGTCATGGGTTCGATCCCTGGTGGTTGCACATTTCTTTTCCGACATTTGTCTCTCACCAATTGGTGGATAATCGTAAACCTAAGTGGGATAGCAGCTGAAGGCTAGGAAAGGATGTAGTGGTAGTACTGGTGTGAGAAATACCAGGAATCCATTGTTAGGTGCTCCATCCGCCACGATATGACTGAAATACTTTTAAAAGCGGAATTAAACCCGAGGCAATCATAAATCAATTATCAATAAAAGGATAATTCATTACTTTACTAACTAACCTTGATCTTCATTACCAATTTTATATTTTATCTTTTGGAAAAAATGTGAAAAGAATCCCTTTTCTTTAAATTTCTAAAGACTTGGAAGATTGTGTTATATTTAATGGTAAAAAAGTTCATTTATTACCATATTCTTCATACATAATTATGGATGAATTTTGTTGGCAAAAAGCAAAGGTCTTTTTGAGTAAATAGAGTCAACAAAAGTATCAAATAAAAAAATAATGATAACAAAATATCAAATTATTATCGAAATGACTAAAATAACAACTATGAAATAATTTGAATTGGCTCAATGTCTTTTTTCCTGACAATATTTTTTTTCTTTTAATTTTTTTGCCAAAAGGTCCTAGTGACTAGGTAGGACCGTCCTACCCTGTGAACTATTGTGATCAAACATCCATGGCCAAAACATCCTGGCCAAAACGTCCATCCACCCCTTTAATTGCTATGTACAACTTCTTGCTAAATGGACCAGTCTAAAATTCTGAAAAACAGGAAAGGGTTAATTCAGAAAGTGGAAAATTAGTTCCAGGAAAAGTAGAAAATCTTGTGAGGAAAAGAGAATTTTATTGTTTTAATCAACGCTTTTTGGATGCCCCCAAGAAAAAGAGTTTTTGAAAACATTCTGGAAAATGAAGAAATTGGTTGTTACAAGCAAATTTTTTTCTTTTTCCACATTCTTTTCAAAAGCTTTCTATCTTTGGAACATTAGAATTGTCACTGTGTGGGTTTCAACCCATTTCCAAACAACAAAGTGTTAGACCGATCCAAATTCAAAGAAATTACAAACATCATTTCAAAGTGCAATTACCGGTAAATTGAAAAATAATTGTCATATTGGGTTTAAGACTTTTTGAAAAAAGGGGGAAATTACTGGTTATAAGCAGTTTCCCCTTTTGTTCAAAATGTTTTCCAATGCTGCATTTCTTTGGCATGTAAAAATGCAGGACTATGTGGTAATGTGTTTAACCCTTTCCTGTTTAACAAACTTTTACACCTGTCCAAATTCAAAGGTGTTCAGATGAAAATTAAAAGTGGATTTAATTTAAAAAATAACCATAGGGTAGAAAATATTGTAGAAAAAAGAAGAAATTGCTTGTAACAAGCAATTTCTTCTTTTTCTACAATATTTTCTCATTTATAAAATCTGAGGGACGTAAAAATCAGGTATTGAACAGGAAAAGGTTAATTAGGAAGAATCATTTAATTTAGAAATTATTATGGAAAAAGAAGCAATGCCTTGCAATATTTCCAGTCAATCAAAATCTTGAGTCACGAAAGCAATCGACGTATCACTGAGCTCCGAATTAACCCATTACCAGACGGCAAAATTCTAGACTGGTCCAAATTGAAAGAAGATGCAGATGACAATTTTACGTTGATGAAATTTTGATTTTTTTCTTCTTTCTGGGTAGAAAACATTGTGGAAATTAAGAAATTGCTTGCATCAAGCAATTTCTTCATTTTCCACAATGTTTTCCCAATCGCTTTTCTCGAGCGGCATCAAAAAGCATCATTATGTGGGTTAAAGGAAAATCCACTTTGAGATTTAATAAAATTCTTTTGTAAAGAATAAAAATTAAAAAAATAATTATTTTGAATAAGCTGTAGTTATGAAGTTTAAGTCGCCAAACACAACAAAAATACTTCACATAAATGAACTTTGAAGTCTAATATTCCTGTGAAGCATTTTGTTAGCTTAGTGACTGAAACATCATAATTACAGCTTATTCAAGTTGCCTTAGGGTTATAATATGTTACATTCCTATCTATCCATCTTGTGACCTATCTCTAACTTCACCATTACCAGACAACAAAAGAAGTTGCAGAAGACGATTTTTGTTGATGAAATTTGAAAAATATCTGTCTATTGAGGGTAGAAAACATTGTGAAAAATTTAAATAATTGCTTGTTACAAGCAATGTCTTAATTATACTCTATGATTTCAAAAGTTTTTTTTCATTGAGGTGTCAAAAAGTAGGATTTTATGTTGAAATGGGTTAAAATTCTGTCAACTCAGGATTGTGTTCTGCAACTTCTTTGAATTTGGACCAGTCTAAAATTTTGTTGTTGGGGAATTGGTTAAGGCATAGACAACAATGCGAGGGTTTGTGAGGTAAAGTGTAAAGCAAAAAGTGAAGTGTGAAAGCCTTGTGATCAGGTTGTCTTTTGATGGGTCAGCACGAAACGGTTGTAATTGCCTATAAACATGTTTTGCACTGACCAATCAATTTGTTATAGATGATCTATTATATATATATTATAGATATTTCAGTCTACTTTGGTTATCATATTTTATTATATTTTTCATTAACTTTGGTGCACTTCTCAAGATCTGGTTCCTTTTTTCACATAATCATTCCCCCTGCTTTGAAGAAGAGGGGGGGGGGTATATTGGTTTACCTCTCTGTCCAACCTTCCATCTGCCACCGTGGGGATGCCAGGCATTTTTCCAGAATAATATTTTCTCTGGCCTGTCATAGGAGGGGACTGAAATTAGAGACTACCTACTGCTTTCCTCATTACTCCTGGACTGCAGCAGCTCAGTTTTTTTTATTTGCTTCATTGGCTAAAGCCATTGGGCTATTGTAATGGTGTTGTGTTCATTGTGTGTGCATCCATGCATACATCCGTACATAAACTTTCACTTTATAAATTTTCTCAGGAGGTACTGAATGGAATTCAACCAAATTTCACAGAAATGATCCTTTGGTGTCCCTGTATAAGAGTTTTAGAATTATATTTGATTGGGTGAAATACATGGCTTTAATGGGCAAGGAATTTTTTTTTATATATGCTGAAAACTTTGAAAATCTTCTTCTCAGAAACCAATTGATGGATTTCAACCAAATTTCACTAGATTGATCCCTGGGTGACCCCTTATCAGATTCCTTCAAATAATTGTGATCAAATGAAAAACATGTTTTAAATGGGCTGGACCAATTTCCATATATAGTTAAAACTTTGAAAATATTTTTCTCAGAAACCAATAGATTGATTTCAACCAAATTTCACTGGAATGATCCTTGGGTGATCTCTTATCAGATTCCTTCAAATAATTGTGATCATGTGAAAAACATGGTTTAAATGGGCTGGACTAATTTCCATATATAGTTAAAACTTTGAAAATATTTTTCTCAAAAACCAATAGATTGATTTCAACAAACTGTCACTGGAATGATCCTCATAATTATGACTGTTTGTAAGATTCTTTCACTTTAATAGATTTCTTCATAGAATTTTGACCGTATGAAAAACATGGCTTTAATGTGCAGGGCCTTTTCCATATATGGTAAAAGCTTTGAAAACCTTCTTTTCTGTAACCTGTAAATAGATTTATTGAATTTTCACAGGAATGATCTTTGGGTGACACTTATATCAGATTGCTAAAAGAATTTTGATTGGAAGAAAAGCTTCACTTTAATGGGTAGGGCTAATTTCCATATATGGTAAAAGCCTTGAAAATATTCTTCTCAGAAACCAGTTGATGGATTTCAACCAGTATTACTGGAATGGTTCTTAGGTGACCCTTTATCATATTGTTTAAAAGAATTATGATCGTATTAAAGATATGGCTTTATTAGGCAGGGCTTATTTCGATATATAGTGTATACTGAAAACTTTCAAACTCTTCTCTGAAACCAGTTGATGGATTTCGAAAAAAAAATTCATAGGAATGATCCTCAGACGACTGTTTGACAGATTCCTTCATATCATTTTAATTGGTTGAAAAATATGACTCGTATTGTTGTGGCCTATGTCCATATATGGTAATCAGTGAAAATTTTGAGAAAAAAAAATAACCCTTCATCTGACTTGGTATATGAATTTTACATAACTTGACTTTTGTCAAAACACTGGGAAGTTAGAAATGCTTCTCTAGAACTATATCAAAGATTTCAGCAACTAGATATATTTTCCTGATATTTCAAAGACTATTTAGTTTATAATCCTGAAAACATTTGCTTAATCTGTACATCCAGGCCTGTGGAGCAATACAGGCACTCAAGTCCCTCTAGTTAATTGCATCTGATTACAGAATATGTTAAGTTGAGGGAGCATTTCATTTTATTATATACCTATAAAAGATATGGAGTAAAACCTGGCTGTCAAATACAACTCGACAGAAAAAAAATCAATATTTTGGCGTGTAGCAAAAAACTGTATTCGTCGAGTACCGTTAAACACAGACTTCTTTTTTGTGTATTGACGTTCCGGTTTTTTCGGAAAGTTGGTTATTTCTTAGCCATTTAAGAGAATTTTCTTAATGTCATTTCCTAAAAGGAATATTACAACAGTGTGTTTTTCTATTTGTTGTTATCGTGTTCTCGAATTGTGTGTTGGTATTTTTATTGGATTCGACCTTCGGTCTCATCCAATAAAAAATACCTACACACGATTCTCGAACACGATAACAACACATAGAAAAAGACACTGTTGTAATATTCCCTATATATCTGTAGTTTTCTTGGTAGGGCAAGCAGTGGTATACTGAGTGAGTTTTCACTCACAGATTTCTTGTTATGTATGTGCATAATCTTTACCTGATGTTTTTTTTGTTTTGAAAAGCTTTATAGTTTTGATATTTAATTGCTTATAATGAATGTTTTAAATGAAAATACAGGTTTGCATTTTATCACAAAATATGTATTTTGTTTTCTCAATCAAATTAGTCTTTTATTGTGTTCATAACTTAATTTTGTTAATGTATTTGTTTACTAAATTATGTCTGTAACTTCAAAATAGAGAATTTGACCTATTTACCATTCCCACACAATGACTCTTTTTGACGCCCCAAAGGTAAACAGGTTTGGAAAACACTGGAAAATGAAGAAATTGTGTGTATCAAGCAATTTCATCATTATCCACAATGTTTTCAACCCCGAAAGGTGAAAAAAGAAAAGAAATTTCATAAACTTTAAACCATCGTCTGCAACTCCTTTCAATTTTGACTAGTCTAGAATTTTATCATCTGGTAATGGGATAGTTAAAACCTTTTAAAGAGATGATGTAGTAAATGAGCAACCATGAAACGGACCACTAACCACTCGCTTAACCCATTCCCACAGAATGACACTTTTTGATGCCAATTAAGAAAAACATTTGGGAAAACATTGTGTAAAATGAAGAAATTGTTCATTTTCCATGTTGTTTTCAACTCAGAAAAGTAAAAATTTAAGTTTCTTGCACTTCAAATTGTAGTCCACAACTCCTTTCAATTTAGACCAGTCTAAAATTTTGCCATCTGGTAATCGGTTATATACTTTTTGGCGTCAAAATAGTAAGACTGGTTATTTTTATTCAATATTTCACATTTTCACTTAACCCATTTCTACTCAATGACGCCTTTTGGCATTCTTCAAGGAAAACATTTTAGGAAAACATTGCGGAAACTGAAGAAATTGCTTAAAACAAGCAATTTCTTTATTTTCCACAATATTTTCTATCCAGAAAAGTGAAAAAATTTAAAATTTCATAAGCTTTAAATGGTTGTCTGCATCTCTTTTCACTTTTGATCAGTCTAAAATTTTGACATTTAGTAATGAGTTAATCCCTTGTTGTTGAAACTCATTGAAAGTGTCATCCGCAGCTTTTTTCAATTTGGACCAGTCTTAAATTTTGCTGTGTTGGAATGGGTTAAATTGTCCGTAGGCTTTTTCCCTTTCATACTCTCACTCTAGAACCAGTTGAATACAACCATGAAGGTTGCCAATAACCTTAGAGAGTGTCTTATTGTTTTGGGGTCATGCAAGTTCAAGGTCAAGGTCACAAACTTCATTTGAGAACCATTTCCTTGCCATGAAGGAAAATTTTGATATTCCACTAGACCTTCTCCACAGTTCAAACCAGATACAAGATGTATTGCTTTTGAAACATAATAATCCCTTGTTAGGTGGTTTACTTTAAAGTAATCTAACCAGGGTTGACACTATTTACACTTTAACCCTTTCCTGGTTAATCCCTGGTTTTTATGTCCCTGTGAATTTATTATTAAGAAAACATTGTGGTAAGAGAAGAAATTACTGGAAACAAGCAATTTCTTCTTTTTCTACAATATTTTCTACTCTACTGAATGATTATATCTCAAATAAGTATGGACTTTAAATAATAGTCCGAAAACCTTTCAATTTGGACCAGTCTGAAATTTCATAAAACAGGAAAGGTTGATACTTTCTTGAACTACACAGAAAAATTACAAGATTCCTATAACTCTTAAATGATTGACTAATTGCTTGCCCCTTCCATCGACTTTTGCTGGCAACACCCTCTGACTCTGACACGATGTTCCACTTTGATTTGAAATAGAGGATAATCGTTTGTTTCAGTGTAAGATGGATTTATATTTCATTGAGTGAACAACAAAAGCTTTAATTTCAAGAGTGGCGAAGCCACAAGTGAAAACGTAGCTTTTGTTGTTCACAAAATGAAATATAAATCGATCTTACTCAAAATACAAACGATTGTTCTATTTCTTTAATGCAAAAATTAGACAAAATGTGAAAATTAAATAACAAATTTTCTTAAAGCGCGTCATTTTGCACGAGACTGCTATGCAACACTTATGATGACTTCACTTATTTTGCTCTGCTTAGAAAACGTCAGATAGGGTGAAATGAACGGAAGGGGGGCATAAGTTTTTGATAATTTCACTGGATAGGCGGTGAGCTTCTCAAATGATAATCTACCGTTATTTCTTGATAATCCACCTGAAAGCATTAAAGAAATGGCATTATTTTGCATAATTTATAGCCAGTAACTCTTATCACCATTGTTTGGTGACCTAAACGTTGAAACAACAACTTGAATAAGTCGTAGTTACATTGTTGCAAAACCAACAAAAATACTTTAATTATATGTTGTCCAATGTCACAGTTCAAAGTTCCCCTCTGGTCTAAATAAATGATTTTGATTGGTTGATTAATTCACTTTGATTGACGGCTGTTATTGGTCAATTACATCGTCATAACTGTGATAATCAAGGAATGAAATTTAAATTTTATCCAATGAGTATTCACCCATTACCATACAATAAAATTTTAGACTGGTCTAGACTGAGAGAAGACGATAATTTCAACTTGATCAAATTTTGAAATTTATTTCTTTTTGAGTAGCAAACATTATTGGAAATGAAAAAATTGCTTGTTACAAGCAATTTCTTCATTTTCCATAATGTTTTCTCATACTTTTTTCTTAAAGACCTAGTTTAAGGAATGTTGTGTATGTTGGACCCCTACTGATAAGCTAATTGCCTTATCTGTAAATCACACTAGGGGGTTAATCATCTTGTATATTCCATTGATGACCATGGTCAAATTTGTCAATATTATGCAATAGCTGCACCTTAGTTTTATGCTTTTATCTCATCAGAATTTGATAGAAAACAAAGTAAAGAAATTATCATTTTTCTATGCTTTTAAAATTTCAAATCAATTTCAAATTACTGAATGAAAAGTGACCAAGTTGCAGATTGCTGGATTGAATGTAATTGAAAGAAATTTACAAGCATTACTTTTTTTGTAATTTAAGCAGTTAAAAAGTTTCTTCAAACATTGTGGTAAAGTATGAATTCTGGTAAAAATACCTTTTTTTCATATTGATTTATCTCCTGGCCTAGAATACTGAAGTATTTCCTGAATATTATAGCAGCTTTACAAACTAAAAAAGGTTGATTTGATAAAAGAGAAAACATGTTGAAATATCGAGACGAAAGGGGAAATCAGAAAAATCGATGTTCTCTCCTCTTTTCTCAATGTTGTCTATCCAAGTTATTCCAGTTGCTATTCATGATCTGTTATAATAACATAAGCTTGCCATTTTATATTTTTACTCCTCCCGTACTTTGAAAAAGTCTTAAAAATGAGAACTTATTATTCATTAACTATTATAACCAAATGAAATTCAAAATTTATTTCAAAAGACAAATTAGCTACAAAGAAAGTGCAAATACATGCCACACTTATCCATGGTAATACAGCAGATTTAATCCCTTGTATACTGTATATAGCTTCCTTATCAGATAAGGTCGTTAAATTCTCAGCAGGTGGATAATTGTTTACCTCATTTGGGAGGGGGTCAAATAAAGAAGGATTAAACTAGGCCTTTAACCCATTCTTACACAATCCCTCCTTTTTACGCCCCCTAAGGAAAACAGCTTTGGAAAACATCGTAGAAAATAAAGAAATTGCTTGGGTCAAGGAATTTCTTCATTTTCCACAATGTTTTCCATCCAAAAAAAACCCAAAAAATTAAAATTCCATTTATTTCAATTTGTCGTCCTAGCTTCATTCAATTTGGACCAGTCTAAAATTTTGTTGAGTGGGAATGGGTTAAGGAAGCATAAAAAAGCAGGATTGCCTGGGAACAGGTTAACCACTCCTGTATGTTGTGTTGTTGTACAGATATTGTTACTAAATTTAATAATGAGATTCAATGTTGCGTTCAAGAAATAAACTGGAGTATAATTTTTGTCTGTCAGTTGTTTTCTTTTGCTTAACCCTTTCCTGTTTGATTCCTGGTTTTTACGTCCCTGTGATTTTTATAATTGAGAAAACATTGTTGAAAAAGAAGAAGTTGCTTGTGACAAGCAATTTCTTCTTTTTCCACAATATTTTCTACCCTAGTAAATGGTTATATATAATAAACTCAGCTTTAAATTTTTGTCTGCAAAACCTTTGAATTTGGACAGGTCTAAAATTGTGCAAAACAAGGGTTAATACATTACTAAACGATGAAAGTCTAGCCCATCAAAAAAAGTTACAAAAATTTTAATAGGATGTTTTTTAGTATAGACTAGACAATTGTAATCATGCTGAAGAAATTGCCTTTTTTTAGCTCACCTGAGCACAACATTCTCAAAGTGAGTTTTTGCGGTTGTCTGTCATCATTTACCTTGTCGACACTCTAGAGGCTACAGGTTTTGCATAATCAACATGAAAATTGGCCAGAATGTTTGTCTTGTTTAAGTCTTGGACAGGTTTTAAGGTCAATTCTTTTTGAAAAATCTTCTAGATACTAAAGGCTGCAGTTGTTGGCAAAAGTCTCTCTCTTATTGAAATCAGACAGGTTTGAAATTGGATAATTTAGGGTCTAAATCTTGGTCACAAGGTCAACTCATAAAAAATCTTGGAGACACTCTAGAGGCTACAAATTGTGCTCAATTTACCTGCAAGTCAGAATCTTTGTTTTGACACAATCTTGGACAAGTTTGAAATTGGGTGTACAACTAGGTCACAATGTCAGTTTTAAGAAAAACATAAACACCCTAGGAGCCATAACTTATGTTTGATCAACCTGGAATTTGTCAAAATGTTTGTCTTGTGGAAGCCTTTGAAAGGTTCTAAATTAGGTCACCTTGGGTCAACTAGAGGCGCTTGAGCCCCTGATTCGCTCCACCGGCCTGAATTTACTTATCATTCCAGAGAAATTTGGTTGAAAACCATCCTGCAGATTGTAGCTTTTCACTGTTTACCGTATGGAAATAAGCCCAATCCATTAAAGATTCTTTCCTTTTTAGCAATCTAATAAGGGGTCACCAAAGGATCATTCTGGTGAAATTTTGTTGAAATCCATAAAATGGTTTCTTAGAAGAAGATTTTCAAAGCTTTCACCATATATGGAAATAATTCCCCACCCATTAAAGCCATGCTTTCTGTCCTATCAAAATTCTCCGAAGGAATTTGATAAAAAAGTCACCCAAGGATCAATCCAGTGAAATTTGGTTGAAATCCATCTTTTTATATCTGAGAAAAAGATTTTCAAAGTTTTCACCATGGAAATTAGCCTCACCCATTAAAGCCATTTTTTTCATCCAATCTTAATTCTTTGAAGGAATCTGATAAAGTGCTACCCAATTTCTATAAAACTTGGTTGAAATCCGTCTATTGGTCAATCCAATCAATTCCTTTTTAGCAATCTAATAAGGGGTCACCAAAGGATCATTCTGGTGAAATTTTGTTGAAATCCATAAAATAGTTTCTTAGAAGAAGATTTTCAAAGCTTTCACCATATTTGGAAATTAGCCCCACCCATTAAAGCCATGTTTTTCATCCGATCAAAATTCTTTGAAGGAATCTGATGGAGGGTCACCTAAGGATGATTTCTGTCAAATTTTGTTGAAATCCATTAATTGGTTTCTGAGAATAAGATTTTTAAAGCTTTCACCATATAAGGAAAAAAAGCCCCGCCCATCTAAGCCACGATTTTCATCCGATCAAAATTCTATGAAGGAATCTGATAAAGGATCACCATATGCTCAATCCTGTTAAATTTGATTGAAATCCATCAATTTGTTTCTGAGAAGATGATTGTTTAAGCTTTCACCATATATGGAAATTAGCCCCGCCCATTAAAGCCATACTTTTCATCCAATCAAAGTTATTTGGAGGAATCTGACAAAGGGTCACCCAAGGACCATTTCTGTGAAAATTTGGCTGAATTCTGTTTTAGTACTTTCTGAGGAGAAGATTTTGAAAGTAAAAGTTCATTGACGCACCGACGAACACATGACGGACAAAACGCCATTACAATAGCTCGCTGGCTTTCAGCCAGTGGAGCTAAAAACTAGATCATGATGTAAGTTTGTGAAATTTGTAGATTCTCCAGGAGACACAACTTGTGCTCTATCAACCTAAAATCAGTCAAAATGTTTGTCTTGATGGAGTATTTGACATTTTCTAAATAAGATCACTTTGGTTCAAAAACTAGGTCACAAGGTAAATTCTTAAAGCCTTGTAGATTCTCTAGAGGCCACAGTTTTTGCTAAATTATCATGAAAATTTGTCAATGTTACACAATTCAAAGATCGGGTCACTTGGGGGTCACTCTTAACTTTAAATTTGGGTGCGCGATTTAGGCAAATTATGCCATTAAAGCTTTCCAAAGGAACAGAACAAATTACATGTAGTATCTTTATGGTAAAAATGTTTAACCCTTTCCTGATTTGAAAAATTTTAGACCCGTCCAAATTCAAAGGTTTTGCAGACGAAAATTTAAAGCTAAGTTTATTTGAAAAATAACCATTTAGTAGGATAGACAATATTGTGGAAAAAGAAGAAATTGTTTGTAACAAGCATTTCTTCTTTTCCCACAATATATTCTAAAGTATAAAATCACAAGGACGTAAAAACCAGTGATTGTACAGGAAAGGGTTAACAGTGCTGGAAATGTAGAAATTATATTTATCTCAACTGGCCAAGGCAAGATGTGCTGTTGTCATGGTGATGAATCTTTCATTTAACTGTCGACTCTACTCATCAATCATTAGAATTTTTATGTAATGGCAATTGGCATATAGAATTACCCGTCTGTGTTTGTGGGTAAGGGTGTGTGTCGATTTCTTGTCTGAGCATTTCTTCTACATTAATGGGTGGTTAACCCATTCCCAGATAAAATGTTACACCAGTCCAAATTCAAAGAAGATGCAGACGACAATTTTAAGCTGATGAAATTTTAGACTTTTTCAACTATATGGGTAGAAAACATTGTGCAAAATGAAGAAATTGCTTGATACAAGCAATTTCTTCATTTTCCACAATGTTTTCCAAGGTGTTTTCCTTTAGGGGCGTAAAAAGGAGGGATTGAGTTGGAATGGGTTAACCCTTTCCTGTACAATCACTGGTTTTTACGTCCCTGTGATTTTATACTTGAGAAAACATTATGGGAAAAGAAGAAATTGCTTTTAACAAGCAATTTCTTCTTTTTCCACAATATTTTCTACCATACCGAATGGTTATTTTTCAAATTAAATCCACTTTAAATTTTCGTCTGCAAAACCTTTGAAATTGGAATTTAAAATTTTGCAAAACATGAAAGGGTTAATCGATGGATTCCAAGTTAACTTAGCACAGTTGTTCCCCTTTCTGAGTATTAGTATCATGTGTAAAGTTGTGTTGGATACTCCCAAGTTCAAGGTCACAACTGAAGGTCATGTGAAAAACAATTATTCGGGACATCAGTGTCTGAGAAACATTTTTAGTTTTGATTGATACTATTTCCAGTTCTGGATAGTCCGAGTTTGTAAATAAAGCAGATAAAATCATCAGAGTTTCCTAATTTTTGGCTAGCAAGCATCGGATTTGATAGCTTAAGTTATCAGACAAAATTTTGAGGTCTTCTCAGAGTTCAACGAGTGGAAGCTGCCACTGGAGGCTTAATGAGTAAATCCATTGAATATCTACGTCATAAAAAGTACATGTAGTTCTTATTTCAGGAATATTGCAAGCTCTGCAACTGATTTTTATGGTCTCATGAATTAACTTTATTCAAATTGTTGACAACTCCTTCAAAAGCATGCTATTTAACCCAATCCTACACAGTCATGCTTTTGGGGCATCTCAAGAAAAGAGTGTTTGAAAACATTGTGGACAATGAAGAAATTACTTGTAACATGTAATTTCTTCATTGTCCACACTGATTTCTACCCTACAAATCAAATGTTTTCTAAATTCCACAAATCATGATAACTTTTGACAAAGAAGACTTCTTAATGAAATCATGCTTTACTAGCTTACAGTACTTTCAGTACTTTGATTATCATACCCTAGGATATAACAGAGCTGATTAGTGACCAACTTTCTTTTGACTGAAATATTAAACTGAGGTCCCATGAGACGTTGCTTTACACCAACCAATTTGAAGAAAATGAAAGGGCTCACAGTATATTTGTCCTGTATCCTTGGACTTTCCTCCGTAATAACTTGGATTGTCTTTTGGGGGTGTTGCTTTTAGGTGAAAATGCTATGCTAGTGGCAATGAATAAACTAGCTTCAATATTGTAGCCCTCTTTCTGATAATCTGCTGCCTCGATAGATGAATAAACTGGCTACGATATCACAGCTATGAATAAACGAACATAATGTATACATTTGGTGGTTGATGAATTGATCCTGAGAAGATAGCCATGCACCTGGATAATGGCTTGCTCTTTTGTTCTGTCACTAAAAACCTTCAAATTACCACTCTTCTGGGTATTTTGGTGTCATCATATTTTTGGCAGTTTGACCCAAAAAGTAGTGGTTTTATTATGTCAGTGAAAAGTCAGTTTGGCTGACATATTGCCGTCATGTGGATTAGTTAAGGGTGTGAGGAGTGGGACTGCCTGGCTGTTGAGACATAGATAAGAAAGTGTGATACCAATCTAATTCTGTCAGCCCGATTAGCTCAGTTGGTAGAGCACTTGACTTCAAACCTCAAGATCACGGGTTCGAGCCCTGGGCTGACCATATCAACTAACTTACTAATTGTCTTTCGGATGAGACGTTAAACCGAGGCCCCGTGTGACGATGCTATCCATCGAGCATGTTAAAGAACCAGGCGGGACTCTCAGTAGTTTCGTCCTGTATCCTTGCACTATCCCCCGTAACAACTAACCGTCTTCTGGGGGCGTCGCTCATATGGGCATGTGCTACGGTAGCGACGATAAATAAACGGAAATACACATACAATCTAATTCTGTTATTCCTATTCTTGTCAGTACCCATGGAATTGTCTTAACCCATTACCAGACAGCAAAATTCAAGACCGGTCCAAACTAAAAGGAGTTGTGGATAATGAAGAAATTATTTGTAACAAGCAATTTCCTCATTTTCCACAATGTTTTCCAATGCTTTTTCTTGGGGGCGTCTTAAAGCAACAGTGAATGGGAATGGGTTAACCCTTTCCTGTTTCTCAAAATTTTAGACTAGTCCAATTTCGAAGAAGTTGCAGGCGACAATCAAAAGTGGGTGTAATTTGAAAAATAAGAAACATTCAAGTTAGAAAAAATTGTGGGAAAAGAAGAAATTGCTTGTTACAAGCAATTTCTTCTTTTCCCATAATGTTTTCTCAAGTGTGAAATCACAGGGACGTAAAAACAAGGGATTGTACAGGAAAGGGTTAACCCATTCTAACACAATGGCGCTCTTTGATAGCACTCAAGAAAAACAATTGGAAAAAGTGTTTAAAATGAATAAATTTCTTGCGACAAGGACTTTCTTTATTTTCCACGATGTTTTCTCTGCAACTCCTTTAAATTTGGACTGGTCTTAAATTTTGACATCATGAAATGGGTTAAAAATCATATTTTTAGTTTCAAAAGAGTATTCACAACATAGGATTTGATAAATCAATATTGAAATTTCACTTTATAGAATAGAAATCACTCTCTTTACCTGGAGCAGGCACTACTTGGCTGTTGAATTTGTTCACAACATAGGGTTTGATGAATCAACAATGAATTTTCACATTACAGAATAGAAATCACTCCCTTTATCTAGAGTGAGGTCTACTTGGCTGTTGAATTTGTTCTTTATCCTTAGGTTGGGGTAAATAACTCAGCTATCTAGGCTTACAAATAGTTCTCTTATTTTCAAAGGCTTTCATTTCATACATTTTTGTTTTTGTTTATGAAATTGAATATGTTTAATTATTAGTCTTTGAACTAATGATTACAATATGAACTAGCATAGTTCAATCTTGATTATATCTTTACGATGCTTTTCAAGTGTATTAACCCATTCCAACTCAGCAAAATTTTAGACTGGTCCAAATTGAAAGAGGCTGCAGAAGACAATTTGAAGTTGATGGAATTTTGATTTTTTTTGTCTTTTTGGATAGAAAACATTGTGGATAATGAAGAAATTGCTTGATGCAAGCAATTTCTTCATTTTCCACAATGTTTTCTAAAGCATTTTTATTGAGGGGCGTAAAAAGGAGGGACTGAGTTGGAATGGGTTAATTTTGTATAACAATATTTCCCAATATTTATGGTCAAAGGTATATAAATAGAAATAATTGTTCCTGTGAAAATTGTTATTGGTTATCCCCTACAATTTAATTTGAATTTTAGTAAGTTGTCTAATTGATACCTACTTGATCCTTTTCTGTTCAATTCCTTATCTAATGTCCCTGTGATATAATGTTTGAGAATAAATTGTGGAAAAGGAAGAAACTACTCAATTATGAATGTCCAAATATTGCAAAACAGGAAAGGGCAAAGAATCCTTGACACAGTATCAAAAGCTAGTGGTAACTAATCAACCTAATTGTATCTCTCTTTATAGCCTTTTTATTCAAGAATATTACCTCGGCTTTGCTCTGTGGCCTGTCGTAGGAGGTAACTTGAATCAGAGACTATCTATATGCTTTCCTCATAACTCTTAGATTACAGCAGGTAGATGGTTTTTATTCCAAAGCTTATATTTTTCTATTTGTAAATTTATGAGCTTTGGAATGAAAAGCACTGGCTTTTTGTGGTTAAATGTGGTATAAGAATAAACCACTGCTGGCCTACCCCTGGCCTCACATCTGCCATTTCATCTGGCAGAACAAATGTGACAACTGGCAATTTGTAAGAGGCAACTAAAGAGTCTTCATTTATGATCCTCATCTAACATTGCATAATGTCTTGTAGTTGTCTTTGTATTGTTCTGTATGTTTTAACCCTTATCATGCTGAATTAAAATCATGTTTAGAATTGAACCAAAATCAAAGGACTGAAATCACTGAAAGCGCTAGTTGCAGGTCAATATTTCGTTTGAAAACTGATTTTACAAACAATTCTGGCTTGAAAGGGACAAGCAGGTGGTGTAGACTAAGATCAGACTGCACATATGTGCAGGCTGATCTTTGTCTTTACCTCCTGTTCAAACAGGATTATTCCGGGTTCAGCATGACAAGGGTTAAGTTATTGTATATCCTTAATTTTCTTGCCCATTAAAGAACAGCAACTGTAAATGCGCCTTAAAACATCAATTAATTAATCAATGATATAGCCTCAATTTTGAAGAGAATATATCCCAAATAAAATCTGACTTCATTCTTGATAAGATTCCAATGAATTTGACACATAAAAAATTATGTTTTATGGTCATAGTAATGAATCTCTTTTGAAATTGAAGATATTTTGTCTGATAACATGAAAAAAGGCCCTTTATATTCTCTTTTTTTTTTCTTTTGGTAGTCAGAATTTAATTTAGCTCCACTAGCTGAAAGCCAGCAGGCTATTGTCATGGCAGAGTGTCCTTCGTGCATTCATCCATCTGTCTATCCAACCATCCATCCATAATCTTTTATTTAAAAATCTTCTCATAAAGTACAGAACAGACATAAATAAAATACCATAGGGATGATCGTTGGGTGACCCCTTTATCAGATTCCTTTAAGGAATATTTATCTGATAAAAAAATGGCTTGAAAGGGCGGAGCTAAATTCCACTACATGGTGAAAACTTCAAAAATCTTCTCAGAAACCAGTTGACAGAATTCAACCAAATTTCAGCAGACTGACCCTTTATTAAGTTCTTCCAAAGAATTTTGAAGGGATGAAAAAACATGACTTTATGTGAGGAGCTAATTTCCAAAGACAGTGAAAACTTTGAAAATCTTCTTCTCAGAAACCAGTGAATATATTTCAATAGAATTTCATAGGATTGATCCTAGTAGCATTAAAATTTCAAAGGAATGATCCTAATAGCTACCCTTTATGAATAAGTTCTCTAGTTTTATGAAAAAAATCTGATATTTTGAAAACAGTCCATAAGAATTTCTGTTTTTATGGGCAAGGCTGATATACTTTTATTATGGTTTAAATTGATTGCGTTATCCCTATCTATCTATATATACTGCCCAACTCCCCTTTCGGGTATTACTGGCAGGTGCCCTCCAGACACCATGAGTGGATTCAACCAAATTTTGGATTGTGCTATTATCAGGTTAATTGACATTTTTTATGTTTGTTTTTAAATAGAATGGTGATTTTAGTAAGGAATTGCATACCTATTTGAGCGTCTGTACAAGGATATGTCTTTCAGGTTACTTGACATTTTTTATGTTTGTTTTTAAATAGAATGATGATTTTAGTAAGGAATTGCATACCTATTTGAGCATCTGTAGAAGGATATGTCTGACTTTTGGTGACCATAGAAATTCTGATGGCCAGTAAATAGTTGAAATAATATTCATGACAAAAAAAATCGGAAAAATATTGACTGGTTATAACTCAGATGGCCAGTAAAAAGATACAATATGTTTTACAACGGAATTGGCTGGAGGGCAGCCGCATTCCAAAAATGTGTTTTTCACACTGAAGGAAAATTTCTTCACCGACATACACGTGCGGCTCATAACTTCCGGTGTACTGTTGCATGAGAAAAACATTGTGGGTCATCAGATTTTTCATTACGTAAATAAAGATGTCATGGATCTTTGGAAGTGGCAATAAATCGGGGGTCACAGGTCTACCCCCGGGCTTCCCTCCTCCACCAGGAACTGGCGGTGACAGCGGAGGAAATGATAGAAATCAAGGTGGACAGCCAGGCAGCTCAAAAATGGATGCATACAGGTTCGATTCTGGAGCACTGGAACGAGCCGCACAAGCTGCTAAAACTCTTGAGAAATCAGGTAATATAATTGATATTTTATAGTTTTGACTCACTAATCATACATAAATTTACACCAATTCCTCGTTTTAAATTAAGGTCACTAGCTGTCAAATTTAGAGGTCATAATCTGTAATGATGCAAACTGAATAGAATGTGTAAAAAAAAAAATGGTCCCAAAATAAAATTACATACCCATGTGAACTGGACCCCAACCCTGACACACATGCGCAAACGCAATGATTCAAACCCAATCTAACAATATCTGTTTTTTTAGAATTTGAAAAGATCTCTGCTCAATCAGTTCAAATACTTAATACCGTAATTTGTCCATGTGCCAGCCGCGTACCCGTGAGAATTCTTGGTGATTGAATTTTTACCCTTGTCATTATGCCCAAAGTTTACATGGTTTTATCGACTGTCTGAATACTCTTCAAACATTACGGATATAATTTGAAAAAGAGGATTTTTTTTCTCACAGGTAGGCCACCGCATTTACTTTAAATTTGCGGACAATATTGCACGATGATTTATGTGAAGCAGATCAGAGAAAAACTGTCAAAATTGACCAATGCTGTGATTTTATTCTAACTGACAAATTACTTCTTATCTCTTGGTGACTTTAATACATGAACAATTAAAATGCAAAGATTTTGTTTAGCTCTCCATATTAATATCCCTTTTTTTCAATTAAACAAATGATGATTGTACATAAATGACAGAAAAAGAATTTACCATCCTCTCAAAATCAGACTTTGACTACCGAAATGTCGTAACAATTTTGCCTGCAGTTACGATCTTGTCATATTCTTACGGTGATATGTGGGATTTTATCAATCGTTAAAACGAAGAAAAACAACATTTTAGAAAAGTAAATCGTTTATCGTAAGGATTTTAATCAGTGAATGATCATAAATTTCACATCTTCGACGGTATCTTGAAACAATCTGAAAAAAAATATAATAATAAATAAATTTACAAACGTAATGCGCAACACATATCAAGTTTATTTACTGTTGAAATGAATTCAGTGTCTGAGCAAAACAGTTGGTGACTCATGAAAATCGGCAATGGTTGTTCCCGGTCGCACGACAATTTATCTAAAAATTCGGGCACTGGGTTGAGTAATTATCTATGTATTTGGACATGAAAAAAAATAATTATCCAATTGTGTCCGAATATATGGACAAGTAAGGGTAATCATTTGTTTTCTTTTAATTTAATCATTTAACCCTTTCCTGTTTTATGAAATTTTAGACTGGTCCAATTTGAAAGAAGTTGCAGAAGACAATGTAAAATGATTGCAATTTGAAATCTGACCATCCTATGTGGTAGAAAATATTGTGGGAAAAGGAGAAATTGCTTGTTACAAGCAATTTCTCCTTTTTCCACAATGTTTTCTAAAGTATAAAATCACAATGACGTAAAATCCCGGGTTTGTCCGGGAATGGGTTAAATGATTGATTGGCCTATTAAGGAGGTACACTGCCTCTATTAAATAAAAAATAAAAATCGAAAAAAGTAATTATTTCTTGAAAGAGATATCTCCTGTCTTTTAGAGACCCCTAAGAAAAAAGACTTTGGAAAACATTGTGGAAAATGAAGACATTGCATTTTACAAGCAATTTTGTCGTTATCCACAATGTTCTCTACCCCAAAAGTTACTAGTATCCAATAGTTTATACACTTTAAATTGTCGTGTGCAACTCCTTTGATTTTGGACCAGCCTAAAATTTTGCAGTCTGTTAATGGGTTAAGAAAATTTGATTACTCATATAATAAGTATAATTAGGTCAGTGGAGCAGCAAATCGGGCATACAAACATCTCCCAGTTGACTGAAAGCAGTGATACATCAAATATTTTTAGACAATAAACTAATAAACTATGTAAATGAAAGAATTGCTAGAAAAGAAGAATTTGATTATGATTAGCAATATTTTTCTTGTGTCTCTCATAGCTTATCTATTGTTCCAAACCACTCATTTTAATTGTCACCTGCAAGTTTTGGAATTTTAACTTTCTAAATGTATGATAGTATTTTTATGAAATGAGTGACCATTTTTTTCTTGATGTGGTTCCAGCTCATGCCAAAGAAGCACTGGATTTAGCCAAAATGCAGGAAACAACAGCACAGATTGAAAATCAGAAGAAAATGAAGGTTAGTTATAGATTTGCAAGCGCCAGATGGAAAATGTTAATTGAAATATCCTTTGAAATGCTGAATCGAATCATTCATCTAGAACGGAAGTGAACTGGTCGGCATTTGTGTAAAGCATTTGAGTTAGTTATTCAAGCTGTAGTTATTTTAGGTTGCCAACCAATCATTTTACCTTTCTGCTACATGTTACAGACTATTAATATCGAGTCGGAGTCAGTGGGTTGGACAAGAGATTCACCAATTAATGTTTGGAGGTTACTGAATACAACACAGTTAGTTTACAAAGTTACCACTTTAAAATGCTCTTAACTTATTGATCTTCCTTATGAAAATTCTACTGAGGTAAGTTACAAAGAACATTATCTTGTAAAATATGAGGGCATGGACATGAAATAACCAGCAAATCATTTGCTGGCAATCTAAATGTCAATTACTACAACTTAACCCTTTCCTGTTTTGCAAAATGTCCAAATTCAAAGGTCTTGCAGACGAAATTTAAAGTTGATTTTATTTGAAAAATAGCCATTTAGTAGGGTAGAAAATATTGTGGAAAAAGAAGAAATTGCTTGATACAAGCAATTCTTCTTTTCCACAATGTTTTCTCAATTACAAAATCACAGGGACGTAAAAACCAGGGATTAACCAGGAAAGGGTTCAAACATGTGAGTGAACAAATCAACAAAATGCCTAACATTAAACAGGGTTGAAAGAATCCACTTGTCTGCTCCTATTTACGAGTAGGAAATCCTGGAGGACGAGTGGAAATTCGGAGGCAGTTGTCCGCCTGGATGAGTGAAAAATAACGTGCTGAATAATTTATTCAGGATGAAAACAGATAGAAATACCCCAAAAACTGCCTTGTGTATATTTGGAGGTATAAGTTTGTAACAATATAAACTATTAAGCCAAGTTTAGAGTTGTGTAAACTCAAGTAAAATCTATCTCCTACCCCCAACTTTGTGAAACGTTTTATTTTTGGGTTAATTTAGCATCTCATGGGTTTAAGTTAAGTGTGCTTTATGGTTTAGTTGGTTCTAACAGCACCTGATTGGGGCACGGAAAGTTAAACATCCTGTGAAAAAATAAGGTCACCAAAGCTCACTGAGGGTCCATAGGGGGCATGATAATGTGCAATTTCTTCGTTCTCCACAATGTTTTCTACTCTAAAACACAAAAGTTCCGAAATTTTATCAACTATAAACTGTCCTGTGCAACTTCTTTTGTGGAAAATTGTGGATTTGTCTTAAAATCTTTCATGTTTGACCATGACTGTTACTGGTAATAACTTCAATCTTGTAATCCCCTTTCAGACACAAAAGTTGTGATTCATTTCTGTCAGACTGATGTCTTCTATGTAGAAATCCACAAATAGAAATGCATCCTACCTCCTCTTAGGCTATTTCAAATTCTGACCGAGGCTATGGAAAAAATCTAGTTTTAGAACTGAATCTACTGTTTGACTGACGAATAGTCTGACACATTCTACCACTGTCACCAGAAGAAGTATAACCATTTAGAGCGGCCAGTTAAATGCAACTTCTAAAGGGTTTGCTGTGAAAGCTGGCTTTTATGGTGATGTTGTAGAGTGTACAGTGGTCTCCCTGGAAGTCAAGCATTCATTCAACCATCTGGGCTGTAACTAAGACATTATGTTGCTTAACTTCCACAAACAGCTATACATTCTACCATATCACCATTAAAGTTGTCTTCCACTGCAAGACTGTAGCGGTTGTAGGTAACTTGTCACACAAAAACAGCTACAATACTTTTGCCATCCTATCTATGGATAATGCAAGATTTCTTTCAATGTCTAGTTATTTCCAATGTCAGCAGTGTATGCATGAAGAGTTCTTTGTATTGTTACACCACTACAATATGAGCCCATGTGTGATATTTCCAACCATTTAGCATATGCGTGACTCGCACACATTGAGCGCTCTAGACAACAATTCAGGACAATTAGAATATTCGCTGATTTTTCAAAGGAGCTTCTGTCAGTATCTATCTAAAGAGCGCAGAGTGAAGATTCTGATCAGACTGTGCGGATGCACAGGCTGATCTGAGTCTTAACTTGGCGCACATGTGTAATGGTTGGAAATGTAACGCATGCACTCTTATTGCAATTAAAAGATTGCAGGCCTCACTCTCTGACCTCAACAGGATGTTTGACTTAGATATTTAACCCATTCCAACTCAAGCCCTCCTTTTTATGCCCAACAAGAAAAAGGCTTTGGAAAACATTGTGGGCAATGAAGAAATTGCTTGTAACAAGCAATTTCTTCATTATCCAAAATGTTTTCTATCCCACAAGACGAAAAAAATTGAAATTCCATCAACTTGAAATTGTCGTCTGCAGCTTCTTTCAATTTGGACCAGTCTAAAATTTTCTTGTGTTGGAATGGGTTAACATTGCAAATTTTAAACTTGGTTTGTCTGTTAACCCATTCCCACTCAATGACGCTTTTAAAGCTTTGGAAAACATTGTGGATAATGAAGAAATTGCTTGTTACACGCAATTTCTTCATTATCCACAATGTTTTCTACCCAAAAAGTGAAACAAAAATCCAAACTTTCATAACTTTTGAATTGAAGTCTGCAACACCTTTTAAATTGGACTGGTCTAAAATCTTGCCGTCTGTTAATGGGTTAATAGGTTACAGTGGAATCCTGTTAATTTCCCTACCAATTTGTCAACATTTTGTTGCAAATAACCGGATGTTGCTATTAAAAGGAGCTATTTGTTCTTTGAATATAAAGTTTGAGCATATAGTCAGTTGCAATTAAGCAGTGAATTGCTATTATCAGAGTTGTAATTAAGATTATTTCCCTGTATGACAATGTGATGAATGTCCATTACAGGAAATGGAAGGTCAAATAGAACAAATGAAACTGGAACAAACTCGGGTACAACAAGAGGAGAAAAGAAAAACTCTACAAGAGGAGACTAAACAGCACCAACAGAGGGCTCAGTATCAAGATCAGTTAGCGAGGAAAAGATATGACGATCAATTAGCTCAACAGGTACTTTTAGTACTTTGATTTTCTTATCTATAGATGTAAAATACCAATATGAGTCATTTATAGTAGATAAGAATTACCTTAAAATTTAATTAACCCATTAAAACAAAACAAAATTTTAGACTGGTCCAAATTTAAAGACTACAATTTTCAGTGGATGAAATTCTAAAAATCTCTGTCTTTTGGGGTTGAAAATATTGTGGATAATGAAGAAATTGCTTGTAACATTTTCCACAATGATTTTCAAAGTTTTTTTTCCTGTGGCCTTCAAAAAAAAGGGGTCATTGTTTTGGAATGGGTTAATCTTGAAATTTGCAGATCACTGCATTGATTAAAAATTGATTTGACCAATCAAATCATTTATTTAGACCAGAATTGCAGTGTTGATCACTGATGTGCATGTAAAACAGTCTCATTGGTAAATTTTAGGTCATAACAAAAGCTATCTAAACCTGTAATTATGATGTTTGGTTTGCCCACCCAACTTACTGGAAAGATTTTTGATAATAGATTTGTTAACCCGTTCCCAAATCGAAATTTTTAGACTGATCCAAATTCAAAGGAGTTGTAGATGACAATTTAAAGATTATGAAATTTTAGATTATTTCAAATTTCTGGGTAGAAAACAAGCAATTTCTTCATTCTACACAATGTTTTTTGAGGGGTGTCAAAAGGGTCATTGTGTGTGTACATGTTAACCCTTTCCCGTTCAAATACGGGATTTTACGTTCCTGTGATTTTATACTCGAGAAAACATTGTGGAAAAAGAAGAAACAAGCAATTTCTTTTTTTTCCACAATATTTTCTACCACATAGGATGGTTTCATTTCAAATAGCATCCAGTTTTCATTGTCGTCTGCATCCTCTTTCAATTTGGACCAGTCTAAAATTTCAAAAACCAGGAAAGGGTTAAAGAGCGTCAATTGTTGTATTCCTGGTCATGCAAACTGAGTTCTGACTGTGAGTTTCACTATGATATTGATTGGCAATATTTTTTTAAGGTTATGGCTATTTACATGTAACTATAAGGTAAAATGGTGCTTATTTAAGCTGTAGTTATGACATTTAAGTTTTAAAACCAACAAAAATGCAATTTCTTAATTACTACAATGTTTTCTATTCAGAAAGTTGGAAAAAAGATTTAAAAGTCTTTATTTTGTCATCTGCAGCTCCTTTTGATTTGGACCAGTCTAAAATCTTGTCACTTGGTCACCCCCCCACAATCCCACTATTTAACGCCCCCAAGAAAAAAAGTTTCTGAAAACGTGGAAAATTAATAAATTGCTTGTTACAATAATTTCTTCATTATCCATAATGCTTTTCAAGCCAAAAAGACATAGAGTTGTAAAATTTTATCAACTTTGAAATTGTTGTCTGCCTATTCTATCAAACTGGACCAGTAAAAAAATATGTCTTTTGGTCATGAGTAAACCCATTCCAACTAAGTGACGCTCTTTGAGGACCTTTAAGAAAAACTATTGGGAAAGCATCGTGTAAAATGAAGTAATTGCTTGCATAATATATTCCAAACAGAAATATTAAAAAATCCAAAATTTCATAAACCTGAAATTGTCGGTTGCAACTCCTTTCAATTTGGACCAGTCTAAAATTTGTTATGTGGGAATGGACTAGATAAAGACTACTTAACCTTTTCAAGGCAAGACTAAATGAAGACAATCTAAGAAAACAAGAAGAATCTGTGAAGAAGCAAGAGGAAATGAAAAAATGTAATGTATATTAGTTTATACTAATTCATTCTAGTTTAACAAAAGCTTAAAGCTTAAAGCTTAAAGCTAATCTCGAACACTCACAACCCAGATGTTTTCACATCCCTGAAAGAGAGGCAGTGGCTTAAACCCACTGCTACCCAATTTACAGCTGGGTAGACTGAAGCTAGCTATTAAGTGAGTTGCCCATGAACACACCCTGGTGACAGTGGGACTCTAACCCGTGACCTTCAGATCACAAGTCAAGCACCTGTACCTCTTAGCTATATATAATGTATATTTGGGTGGTGTTGGAGTAGTTATTAACCCTTATTATGTTGAATCTTTAGCCAGTCGGCCTGATTAGCTCAGTCGGTAGAGCACTTGATTTCAAACCTCAAAATCATGGGTTCGTACCCTGGGCTGACCATATCAACTAACTAACTATATCAACTAACTAACTGTTGGTTGACGGTGCTATCCATCAAGCACTTTAAAGAACAAGGCGGAGCTCTCAGCAGTTTCAGCTCTCCTATATGCTTGCACTATCCCCTGTAAGAACTAACTGTCTTCTTGGGGCATCGCTAATATGGGCTTGTGCTACGGTAAAGATAAAAAACAACTGAAATTCACACTCACAATCTTGAGCCAAGAGTATTGTACATGGTTAATTCTAACAGTGGCTTTAATTCTTTGATTATAATGCTGTTCTGTAGAGGGTTCTATTCAGTATAATTCATTTATTGATTACAAGAAAACAAAAATTTAGACTGGTCCATATCCAAGAATTTACAAGAATTCAGGGAGACTGGATGCAAAGTGCAAATTGCCAGTTTGACAGAAAACTTTCATGTTTCTTTCAAGCAGTTTCTCCTTTTACCCACAATACTTTAAAGCTTAAGTCAATAATGTATCAAAGTAGGGGATCATGATTTAATAGATTGACCATTAATTTGTCATACTGAACCTGTAATGTTTCTACTATAATAGGAGGTATAGACTAGGATCAGCCTGCATATACATGCAGTCTGATCTTATTCTAAACCACCTTTTTGACATTATAAGTCAAAGTTGTATGTAGATTTGATTTACAAAAGAGTTTGATGCACAATATGAGGTCCTTCAAGTGCTTTAAGCCTTTTGAATTTAATGCAATTAAGACAAAAGATCTAGAATGAGGAGGGTCAAATTGTACACACTGGTTTGAATTTGTCCTTAGTGTTATCTAGATGCTTAGAATAATCTTTGGTCAAAGGTGGACTTCATTAATAATTTTTCTCTCTTTCATCTCCGGTATTACGGAAAGAATTTGAGTGAAACTTCATATGTATGCTGACAGTCAAAATAGCAATCCAGACTATGGATAACTATTACACCTCCCATAAGAAGATAGGGGGTATATTGTTTAACCTTGATTGTCTGTCTGCCTGTCTGTCGACTTTTTCTATCAGTGCTGTAACTCTAGAACCAATTGTAATTTTCATGAACTTCATACAATTGTTTCCGATGATCAAAGAAAGTGCTGTATTGTTGTTGGGTCAAAGGTTAAGGTTACAATTGAAGTTTGATTGAATAGTGTTTCTGTGCTCTAGTTTGTAAGCCATTGACATAGGACAAAGTTCAACACTGCTACTTGAGTGACAAAATGCTGTAGGGTGTTATGAGTGTGCTTTGCAAAAGTTCTAGTTGCTTTACTATGCCCCTTTTAAACTGTTCCTATTCAATTCCGGTTGTTACGTCCCTGTGATCTGAGTATTGAGAAAACATTATAGAAAAAGAAGAAACTGATTGTAACAAGCAATTTCTTCTATTTCCACAATATTTTCTACTCTACTGAGTAATGGTCATTTTTGGCTCTTTTAGCTGAAAGTCAGAGAGCTAGAGTCATGACGTGGTGTTTGTTGTGCTTGCGTCCATCCGTCTGTAAACTTTTCTTTAAAATCTTCACCCCAGAAAGTACTGAACAGATTTCAACCAAATTTCACAGAAATGACCCCTAGGTTACCCTTTATCAGATTCCTTCAAAGAGTTTTGATCAAATGAAAAACATTGTTTTAATGGGCAGTGCTAATTTCCATATATTGTAAAACCTTTAAAAATTTTCTTCTCAGAAACCATTTAATAGATTTCAACCAAATTTCACAGAAATGACCCTCAGATAATCCTTTATCAGATTCCTTCAAAGAATTTTGATCGGATAAAAATAATTGCTTTAATGGGCAGGGCCAATTTCCATATATCGTAAAACATTTAAAAATCCTTTCCTCAGAAACCATTTAATAGATTTCAACCAAATTTTACAGAAATGATTCTTTGGTCAACATTTATTGGATTCCTTAAAAGAATTTTGATTGGACAAAAAATATGGCTTTAATGGGCCGGGCTAATTTCCATATATGGTAAAACCTTTAAAAATCCTTTTCTCAGAAACCATGTAATGTATATCAACCCAATTTCAGAGAAATGATCTTTGGGTGACCCTTAATCAGATTCCTTCAGAGATTTCTGATCAAATGAAAAACATGGCTTTAATGGGTTGGACTAATTTCCATATTTGGTAAAAGCTTTGAAATTGGTTTTCTCAGATACCAGTTGGATGGATTTTAACCAAATTTTACCAAATTGATCATATTTTTTGTTGTCTGGTAATAGTTTAAGTGATGCAAAATAACCGTCAATGTAAAAAAAATGGTTTGGCCAATCAATGTGTTTGTCTTCACCAGAAGTGAACTTTTGAACTTCGAAATTAGCCAACATTTATATGAAGCATTTTTGTTGGTTTGGTGATTTGAATACTGTAACAACAACTTATTGAAACTGTAGTTATATAGTTTAAGTTGCCAACCAACCATTTTACTTTTATATTACATGTTACTGGCCTTTCATTTTGCAAAATAACAGCATTTGATATATCTAAACGGAAATTCATATCAAAGGTCAATAGGCTTGACCTGTGATCCGTCAACAATCATGACTAATTACAGCAACTATGAAGTACCAGGCAGAGCTAAATCACGATAATGACATGAAGCGAATCCAAGCAGAGCTACGAGGACGAGCCCAGGTAGACAGAGAGAATCAAGATATTATCAGAGAAAATATACGATTAAAGGCTAAAGAAGACCGACAAACTAGACTGGAGTCTATAAAGTAAGAGCAACTTGACCGAACCCTAGACCACAGAATTATAGACTAATCTGAACTATGAGACGCTGCCGATGACTTCATTTGAAAACATTTTAAAAATCTTTGTCTATCAGTGAAAAAAAATCATAGTAATAAAAAATGAATTTCTTCATTTTCAACAATGTTTTCCTTACTTTTTCCTGGAAGTGGTAAAAATTTCAGATTCTGTTAAAATTTGTTGAGCTTTCAATAGCAATAAAATGAAAAGCTGGACCAATTTGACAGAACAATTAAGAGTTAAATGAAAACTGGTGTATGGAAAAAATAGTTGTGAAAAAAAAAAAAATTTGAATGGAAAGATGTTCACCCCATCACCAGTTTTAGGCTGTTCAAATCTAAAGGAGGAGGTATTAACCCTTGTCATGCTGAATCCCAAATATTCCGGTTTTAGTAGGAGGTGTAGACCAAGATCAACCAGCACATAAGTGAAGTCAGATCTTGGTCTACACCTCATGCTTGTACTTTTCCTGCCAGAGTTGATTATGAAATTGATTTCTAAAAGAAATATTGATTTTTGAACAACAAGTTCTATCTACTTTCAGCCATTTGATTTTACGACAATTAAGGTTATTTATACAGCATGACAAGGGTTAACGTGATTACAGTATTAAACTGTAAAATAAGACACTGTAAGCAATTTCATTTTTAGCTCGGCTGTTTTCAGAGAAAACCCGAGGTATTGCGATAGCCTCCGTGTCATCTTTGTTGTCGTTGTGCGAAAACTTTGACATTTTGTGATATCTCTGGTTCTACTGAAGGCATTCTCTTGAAACTTGACACATGTTCACTATCAAAAGAGGAACCTATACTATCAAGGTGGATAACTCTAGATGCATTTTGTGTGAATTATGCCCCTTTTTCGACTTAGATTTTTTTACCCACTATCCAGCACCCAACAGTCGAGCATAGGCACCCGTTGGCAGTGCTCTTGTTAGATCATGTGAGCACAACTTGGTCAAGGGGAGCTTTTAGGATCACTCTTTGACAGTTGTCATCTAAAGTCAACATTTTGTTTAAACATCTGTTCCTAAAGCACTTGGCCAATTTGAACATAATAAACAGGAATGTTCCTTTGGTGACCCTTTTCAAAAGTTATTCATGAAATTCTTAACCCATTCCAACTCAATCCCTCCTTTTTACGCCCCTCAAAAAATAGCTTTAGAAAATATTGTGGAAAATGAAGAAATTGCTTGTTACATGCAATTTCTTCATTATCCACAATGTTTTCTATCCAAAAAGATGAAAACATTTAAAATTCCATCAAATTGAAATTGTCGTCTGCAGATTCTTTCAATTTGGACCAGTCTAAAATTTGGTTGTGTGGGAATGGGTTAAAGGACAAGCTTATTAGAATGAGAGAAATCATGAAATATAAGTTTGATAAACCACTAGCCTAATTTGGAACAAACTTGATTGGAATTTTCCTTTTCAAAACTTGTTTGTAAAACTTTGGTCGTTACTAGTCAGATTTGGAGTATTCACGAAATTTTTCTTAGAATATCTTCTCCTCCTAAACCTCTTGGCAAATCTTATATGAAATTTTGATTTTTTAAAAAAAAAGAGTTCTTGACTGGGCAGGGCTTATCAGTCTTTGAAATAATATTCATGTGAGCAATTTAAGGTCATGTTGACCCACTCGTTACAGTTTTTATTTATGCTTTATCATTAGCAATGTCAAACAACCATTTTTTTCAAACACTCATTTCAATTTTCAGAACAGCTGGTTCAGTTCTTGGTGAAGGGTTTAAAGCATTTATAAATGATTGGGATAAAGTCACTGCCACTGTGAGTAATCTACACTTTATTCATTAACCCTTTCCATTTTCTTCGAAATTTTAAACTGATACAAATTGAAAGAGGTTGCAGACTACCATGAAAAATGGATGCAATTGAAATGAAACCATTTATGTAGTAGAAAATATTGGAAAAAAAATTTCTTAATACAAGCTATTTCTTCTTGTTTTCCACAATATTTTTTCAAGTATAAAATCTCAGTGACGTAAAGTCTCAGGTTTGTACAGGAAAAGGTTGATCTATTAGTTGGTAACAAAATTTTAGACTGGGTTCAAATTGATGAAATTAAAAAATTCTTTGTCATTTAGGCAAGAAAACACTATGGACAATAAAGAAATTGCTTGTAACAAGCAATAAAAATTCTTTGTCATTTAGGCAAGAAAACACTATGGACAATAAAGAAATTGCTTGTAACAAGCAATTTCTTAATGTCACATAATGATTTCCAAAACTTTTTCCCTTGATGAGCTATTTAGATCAGTCATTGTTTGGCATCTGTCTGTGTGTTTACAAAAAAATCTTCCCCTCTTAAACTAACCATGAAATTTCAACCAAACTTCACAGATATTATTCTAGGTTCATACTCCTTCAAAAAACTTCAAAGAATTGAAATCCATGAAGAACTTTGGTTGCCATAGCAACAGAGTGAAAAACTTTTATAAAATCTTCTATTAAACCATGAGGCCCAGAGCTTCGATATTTGGTATAAAACATCACCTATTGACCCTCTACCAAAATACTTCAAAGAATAACTGTATCTTGTCAATTAGCCCTTTTCTGTGCAACTCCTGATTTTACAAAGAAATAAGGATGGAAATCTTTGAAAATCTTCTTCAAACCATTAGGCCAAGGGCTTTAATTTTTTGCATAAATCATCATCATCAGAAGGATAGTTTTGAAAATTCCCTCATCCTAAACCATTATGCCTTTGGTATTTGGTATGTGTCAATGCCTATAGACCCTCTACCAAAATACTTCAAGAACCACCGTATTCTGGGAATTAACTCTAAATGGTAGGATCTTCAATATATCTTGGATTAAAGGAGAAAATCTTTAAAAAAAATTCTCATAAATGTAGGGATGTGATATATATATATATAAAGTCTTGAGCTTTCATACTCTGGGGAACCATATAGGACCATCATGGTCCTCTTTGTCAAATTGTACAATATGGGGACTTTATTTGTAACATCTCTTGTGACATTTCTTTTAATAGGCTGCAGGTCTGACATTACTGGCTGCTGGAATATATTCTGCCAAATACAGTATAGGAGTTGCTGCAAGATACACTGAGGCCAGACTTGGCAAACCATCACTAGTCAGAGAAACATCAAGGCTTACATTGTTAGAGGCTTTAAGACACCCAATAAAGGTATTATTAGTTTTACATAAGATTATTCCTTTTAGAACTTTCTTTAAAAAAATTGTGAATTTGATAATTTCCCAGTGCAATCAGTTTTGTATAGAATATTTTTCTAAATACAGTCAGACCGCGATACACCGACCATCGTTATATCGGCAAACTCAGTTAACGACAAAAAAACACTGGGAACAAACTTCACCTAACGTAATTTTGACCCGTTTGAACGGCATATTCTAGTACCGACACCAACGGACATTTGTTGGAACAAATCTTCGAAATTTAATGAATTTTGCTTCAGTTTATCGGAATTCTCTCAGCCCATGTTTTACGGTTGTTGACATGCCGTAAAGGGTGTCGTAAAATCCTTTATCTGCAGTTGTCGTAAACAATATAGGTTACACAAAAGACTCGATTATCGATTTTTGCACCTTCTGATTAATAGTGTTTAATGTAAATAAAATGCCTTCGGCAAGTTTTTCACTCTTAAACTACCGGTGTTGTATGTTTTATTGAATTCGGTTGTCTTTATTTGAGATGTTTGAGCAATTTGAGAAGTTTGAGAAATCTGAGAATTTTGAGAAGTGTCTTTAATAAATGCGAGAAACAATTTTCTTCGTTATTTTTATTATCATTGTCCCAATCCGCAACGTTATACGTAAACTTCCAAGCTTTTAGCCTGTTCCTGTTAACAACTTTCACTTCCTGTCTAGTCCGTCATTTCTCGCCGACATCCCGAAAAATATCCCGGTACCCAAAATCTCCTGCTCCATTACAACGACTGTCTCAGTTACCGACAGGAATTGTGTGGGGACAAAGTATGTCGTTATAACGGGGTTTGACTGTATATCACATTGAGGGTTAAATGTTAAACTGTTCTAAGTGTCTATACAATGTATAGACAATTAGAACAGTTTTGCAATTAATCTTCCATTTAATCTTCCTAGTAGTATCCTCTTTATACTGATTTAATGGAGAGATTATTAACTATTCTCTCTTTGTCGAAATTTTAGACTTATCCAATTTGAGAGACAATTGTTTACAACAATTGCAATTGAGGGCATTTTGAAAGTTGACCAGCCTGCAGGGTGGAAAACTTGTTGAAAAAGAAGAAATTACTTGTTACTTGTCACATGATATTTTCCCAAGGATAAAATCACAGGGACGGAAAAACAAGGGATTATACATAAAAGGAATAAGCAATAATCAAGTGATAAATCTCATTAAACTAGAAAGCATGAAAGAATGACATGTAAAATTTATGAAACCATTTGTTTGATGCATTCTGTGTTGTGCTGAAAGTTATCGTCACATTGTTAGACAAGCTGTGATTTCTTTGGAGTGGCGTTCATTAATAGATGCAACCTAACTTGGTAACATTTTTCCAGTGTTTATTCTGGGCAGGAGGATTGGGGTATTGCCCCAATTGTTTCAAAGATCCCCCATATTTTCAACATTGATGGTTTTTTTTTTCTATAAACATAGAGCATGAAAATCCAAACATTTCTCGATTCGGTAGATTTTGTGCTGAAATTCCCCTCGTTTATGAAATCCAAGAATAAACACTGGTTGCTCTTTTTTTTTTGGGGGGGGGGGGTATTAATGAATTACAGAAACAATACATCCTTTTTTTCTGAGCTATACCCATCATTACATGCCTAGCTTACAAGAAATTTCTTCATTTCACTCATTGTTTCTACCCAGAAAGGCAGAGGTATTCTATTGGCTTGAAATTATTGTTTGCAACTTCTTTTGGTTTGGACGACAGTCAGTCTAGAGGTCCCGGGTTCGATCCCAGATGGCAGCACTCATCCTTTCCGACTATTTGTCTCTCACCAATGGATTGATAATCGTAGACCTATGTGGGATAGCAGCTGGAGGCTAGGAAGGGATGTAATGGTAGTATTGGTGTGAGAAATACCAGGATTGCATTGTTAGGTGCTCCAGCCGCCGCAATATAACTGAAAGATTGTTGAAAGCGGCGTAAAACCCCATTCAAACAAACAAACAAATCTTTTGGTTTGGATCAGTCTTAAATTTTGTCATCTGGAAATGGGTTGTATAGAAAAGCAGCTTAACAAATTACATGAAGATTCTATTGATTCCTACTTTCAGACAACAAAAAGATTGTATACAAAACCAGAGGAAGCTTTAAGTGGTATTATATTAAAGGTTGGTAGAATTTGAAATTATTTTCTTTTCATACATTGCCCTGTGATCTTGGATTTTTAGCTCAAATAAGCATGATAAGCTCATGGCAAGCTTTTGTGATCATTGAATGTCTTTAATCCATCATGCTCTGTGCAGCGTCAACAAATGAAGTGTTTACACTCTAGAGGCCACAATTTTGGCTCAATCTTCATGAAACTTGGCCAGAATGATTGTTATGTCATAAGGAGGAACCCTATTGGTTATGGAAAGTTCTATTGGAAAACACAGGAAAAGGGGCCTCAGTGTCAATTTCTTTTTACACTCTAGAGACCGCAATTTTGGCTCAATCTTCATGAAACTTGGCTTGAATAATTGTTAGGTCATAAGGACAAACCCTATATATTATGGGAAGGTTCTATTAGAAAATATAGGAAAAGGGGCCTTGAGGACAATTTCTTTGTTTACACTCTAGTTTTATGAGGTTTTCTCCAAGACAAGCTGACCTGTTTTTAAACTCCTCAAGGAAAAAAGCTTTAGCAAACATTGTAGAAATGAAGAAATTGCTTGTTAAAAGCAATATCTTTATCATCCACATTGTTTTCTACCAAAATATACGACAAGTTTCAAAACTTCAATGTCTACAAGTTGAGGTCTGCAACTTCTTTGAATTTGGACCACTCTAAATTTTTGTTGAGTGGAAATAGGTCAACTGGGCATAGAATAGAAAAGCCTTTGTGAGCTTGATGACTTTCCTATTCTAGACATATATTATAGATTATAGATAAGCTATAACTTTACAAGTTAAAGTGAGTAATCAAAGGTCAATTTTGTCGATATAGGCTTAGACAAAAGTGACCTTTGATCACTCACTATAACTTGTAAAGTTATAGCTTATTGAGCTATAAATTCTTTACCTCAAAATAATCTTCAAAAGCATTCTCTTGATCCAAGGGGAAAATTGATATGTGATTTGGTCACATGGCAAGGACATTTGTCGTGGCTTTTGATATAGAAAATAAGGAAAGTTAAGAGAGAAAAAATGTTCTTATCTGGAAACATACCTAGCTGGGCTGTTTTCATGTATTTTCTAAGCTTTTCATATCTTCTGCTCGAGTGTAATCCTCTTTTACATTTTATGGAGTTATTACCATGATGCTTTTGTACACCCCTCATGAAAAGCTGTTGGGAAAACATTGTGGAAAATGAAGAGATTGTTTGTGACAAGCAATATCTTTATTTTCCACAATGTTTTCTATCCGGAAAGTTGAAAAAATCTAAACTTTCATAAACTTTAAATTTTCGTCTGCAACTCCTTTCAATTTTGGACCGTCTAAAATTGTATTTTCTAGTATTAGGTTATGGTATAACAACTTACTAGCATGAGAACTGTTTTATAAGCTAGAAGCAATGCATTTGCGGTTAGATAAAGGATGAGGGGGATTTCCAAGGATTTTGTATTTTGCATCAACTTTACTAACCCTGTGTTGAAATACAAATTAAATGATATGTTCAATTCATTATTAGCTTGGCTGTGTTTGGAGAAAACCTGGGGATTCGCTGTAGCTAGGTCACTGTCTTTGTCCGCATCTTTGTCTATATCAACCTCGTCATCATCTTAACCCTTGTCATGCTGAACCCCGGAACCCCGGAATACTCCGGTTTTGGCAGGAGGTCTAGACCAAGACATAAGTGCAGTCTGATCTTAGTATACAACTCCTGCTTTTACTTTCAATGCCATAGCTGTTGATAAAATTCATTTCTAAAAGAAATATTGATTTTTGAACAACAAGTGTTTTCAGTGCTTTCAGCCCTTTGATTTCACAGCAATTCAGTAAGGTAATTTATACAGCATGACAAGGGTTAAAACTTGGACATTTTGTAGTATCTCCAGAATTACTGAAAACAGTTCACTTGAAACTCTTGAGTTTATATTAACTATCAAATGAGAAATATATCCCTTTCCTGTTTATTGAAATTTTTGACTGGTTCAAATTAAAAGAGGTTGCAGATGACTATGAAAATTGGATGCAATTTTAAACCAAACCATCCTATGTGATAGAAGATATTGTTGGAAAAGGCGAAACTGCTTTTCACAGGCAATTTCTTCTACTTTTTCGACAATATTTACTAAAGTTTTAACTCAAAGCAAGAGAAAATCCTGGGTTTGTACAGGAAAGGGCTATACTACCAAGGGGAACAACTTATATATTTTAAAATTATTTGCAACTTCTTTGAATTTCAACCGGTCTAAAATCATGTTTTCAGATTATTAATTTATGATTTCATTTATAGCCAGGTTTAGAAGAAAGACTTCGAGATGTTGCCATAGCAACAAAACATACTAAAAAGAATAGTGGTTTCTATAGAAATTTGTTAATGTATGGCCCACCAGGAACAGGGAAAACCATGTTTGCAAAGGTGAGTGTAGAAAACCAGGATTAGATTCAGTCAGCAAGGATTTAGTCTGATATTTTCAATGCGGGGTCTAAAGGACTCGACAGTGTGTGTCATAAGGGTTCTTCCCAAAGGTTTAGGAGTCTGTGTTTTAAACATTGTTCTTTTTAACTATGGACATGTTTGTAACTCGGCTGAGCAAAAGTTCTCAATTCAAGGCTGCGTAATGGAAAAAGGGGCCTTAATGTATAAATTAGTTTTGATAGCCCAATCTCTGTCGTCAGTAAACAAACTCTTTAAACATTTCTTCCCAAACTATTCGGCCAATTTCAACCAAATTTGGTAGAAATATTTCTTAGATGGCCCTCTTTCACAATAGCTAAAAGAATTGAGATCTATATAAAACTGGTTGCCATGGCAACAGAAGTGAAAATCTTTAAGAATCTTCTCCTCCTGACCCAGAAGGTGTAGAACTTTGTTAATTTGCATGAAGCTTCAGTACATTGACCTTTTTCCTCTTTGCTAAAACTATTACCCTCAAGTCCCCTGGGGCTGAGCTACAGAGTGCTGGGGCCTATATAGAAATAAAGAAGGATTTTAAACATCATGTTCTCCAAAACTAGCAGCCATCATAGTGCAATTTGTAGCACATAAGACTCCCAATCTTCAATCATGAGATGTCATAGGTTTGATCCCTGGCAGCAGCACATATCCTTTCCTACATTTGTCTCTCACCAATGGGTGGATAATCATAAACCTAATAGTATAGCAGCTAGAGGCTAAGAAAGGGTGTAGTGGTAGTACTGGAGTGAGAAATACGAGGAATCCATTGTTAGGTGCTCCAGCCGCCGCAATATAACCAAAATACTTTTAATGGTGGCATTAAACTCATTCAATTAATCAATCAATCAATTGAAATTACTAATTAAAAATCTGTTTAATGAATTCTATAAACATTATCATAATCTTGACTATTTTATTCCCAGGTACAGATTGAATATATGTATTAAGTATGGTTAGGCTAAATTGAATCAGTTCTGCCAAACCAGCCACTTTAAAACAGCTCATCCTATGTTAGTGAATCATATCAAAACATATCAGTGGCAAAATTCTGTACATTCAAAATTAAGCTTTGTCTCTCGACGGTGGGGGGATAATTGTAAACCCAAGTGGGTTAGTAGCTTGAGGCTAGGAATGGATATAGTGGTAGTACTGGTGTAAGAAATACCAGAAATTCATTGTTAGGTTCTCCAGCCGCTGCGATATGACTGAAATACTGTTAAAAGCAGCATTAAACACCATTCAATCAATCAATCAAAAGTAAGCAGAATTCATTGGAATTAAGATTTCTCTTCCTAAATGAATTTAGAAAAACAGGTTAAAACAGAACATCATTCATATTAAACAGAACATCATTGTTTTCAAACTGTCCTTTGTATTTTGTAACTTCAGAGTTTAGCAAGACATTCCGGGATGGATTACGCAATAATGACGGGAGGAGATGTAGCACCCATGGGTAAAGATGGCGTGAGTGCAATGCATAAAGTATTTGATTGGGCACAGACTAGTCGCAGAGGGTAAGTTGATATTAGTTCTCTTTTGTTTGGGCTGAATAAGACCTAGATACCCCCAGTATAGTTTTTTGCTCTATTGAGCACAACATGCTGAAGGTTAGCTATTGTGAAAGGTAATTGTCCAACGTCCGTGTGTCTGTCCGTAAACAATTATGAAAACTTCTCCTCATAAATCATAAGGCCTAGAGCTTTGGTATGTGGTACATATAATCACCTATTGACCCTCTACCAAAATACTTCAAAAAATTACTGTACTCTTAAAATTAGCCCTTTTCTGTGCGATCCCTGATTTAACAAAGGAAATCTTTGAAAATCTTCTCCTCCAATAAAATTAGGCCTAGAGCTTTGATATTTGGTACATATCATCAGCTTTTGAGCCTCTACAAAAATACTTCAAAGAATTACCGTATTCTGAAAATTAGCCCTCTTTTGTGCGAACCCTGATTTTACAAAGGAATAAATACGGAAATCTTTGAAAATCTTCTCCCAAATGAAAAAGCCAAGAGCTTTCATATCTGGTACATATCACTTATTGACCTTCAACAAAAATACTTCAAAGAATTACTGTATTCTGAAAATTATCCCTTTTCGTGTGCAATCCCTGATTTTAGATAGGAATAAGGAAGGAAATCTTTGAAAATCTTCTCGTCCTAAACCAATAGGCCTAGAGCTTTGATATGTGGTATGTTTTGATGTCTATTGACCCTCTAATAAAATATTTAAAAGAATAACCGTATTCAGGAAATTAACGCTATATGGTGAGATCATCATTATACCTTGGATTAAAAGAGAAAATCCTTAAAAATCTTCTCCAAAATGATTAAACAGAGGGCTTTGCTATTTTGTATATATCATAAAGCCATAAACCATCTTACTCAGGGGAGCGATTCAGGACCATCGTGGTCCTCTTGTTTAGAAAAGGAAGTTAAGATCTAGATAAAAACATGAACAGATTATCAAATTGTTTTGTCTCCCTGGTCTTTCTCTCTGCTTTTTAGCTCACCTGAGCACGTAGTGCTCAAGTGAGCTATTGTGATCCCCTTTTGTCCGTCGTGCGACGTGCGTCATGTTTCGTCCGTCAACAATTTCTTTAAACGACATCTCCTCCTAAACCACTGGGTCAATTTGAACCAAGTTTGGGAAGAAATGATCCTTAGGTGGTCCCCTTCAAAAATAGCTAAAGAATTGAAATCTGTTAAAAATTCTGGTTGCCATGGCAACAAAAGTGAAATTTTAAAATAATCTTTAAAAATCTTCTCCTCCTGACCCAGAAGGTGTAGAGCCTTGATATTTTGCATGAAGCATCAGTATATTGACCTCTTTCATAATAGCTAAAATCATGATCCTCGGGTCCCCAGGGGGGTGGGGTTTATATAGAAATAAATTACGATTTTTTAAATGACATCTCCTCTCAAACCACTGGGCCGATTTGAACCAAATTTGGCAGAAATGTTGCTTAGGTGGTCCCCTTCAAAAATAGCTAAAGAATTGAAATCCGTTTAAAAACTCTTGTTGCCATGGCAACAAAAGTGAAATTTTAAAATAATCTTTAAAAATCTTCTCCTCCTGACCCAGAAGGCATAGAGCCTTGATATTTTGCATGAAGCATCAGTATATTGACCTCTTTCAAAATAGCTAAAATCATGATCCTTGGGTCCCCAGGGGCGGGCGGGGTTTATATAGAAATAAAGAACGATTTTTTAAATGACAACCCCTCCCAATTCACAGGGCCAATTTGAACCAAATTTTGCAGAAATGTTCCTTAGGTGGCCCCCTTAAAATTAGCTAAAAAAATTGAAATCCGTTAAAAACTCTGGTTGCAATGGCAACAAAAGTGAAATTTCAAAATAATCTCTAAGAATCTTCTCCTCCTGACCCAGAAGGCGTAGAGCCTTGATATTTTGCATGAAGCACCAGTATATTGATCTCTTACAAAATAGCTAAAATCATGATCCTAGGGTTTCCAGGGCAGACCCGGGGGGGGGGGGGGGGGGGGGGGGTGTCATGATCCTCGGGTCTCGGGGGGGGGGGGGGTAATAGGCATGAAGCATTAGTTCACAGACTTCTTTCTTATTTCTGAAATTATAACCCATGGAAAAGGTTTTTTCCTTCTTTCAAATCAGCACTAAAGCCTTGGAATTTGTAATTTAGACTTTTGGATCCCCAGGTTCATAGTCTTTATATGTAATTGTGGCCCACTTGTTTCATAATCCTAACCTTAACATGAAATTAGACTGTTGAAAGAAAAAGAGCCTTTATCTCAGGTGAGCACCCCAGGGCCAACGGCCCTCTTGTTAAGATTTCTTACTTAGTATAAGAAAATGTGATTTTGTGTGAATAGGTTGAACAAGATAGTCATGGCTTACTGTAGTTGAATGATTGCATTTCAGGAACATTTCATGAGTTTTCTCTCTCTCTTTTGAGGGGTGGGGAGTGGGGGAAGGACGTATTGTCATTCTGTCTTTCCATCACTCTGTATGTTATTTATCAAGAAAAGGTCAATGAAGAGGTGATAATGGCTGAAATTTGATTTAACTTCTAAAGATGCAAGATTGCAGTATTTGCTGAATTTAACTACAGAGATAAGATTTCAGCCATGGCTGAAATTTGAATCAACTAAAGATGTTATATTTAAACAATAGCTGAAATTTGATTAAGATTTTAGCTATTGCTGAAACTTGAATCTACCAAAGAATTTAAAATTTTAGCTATGCCTTAAACCTGAAATAAGTTGAGACATTCGGTTTTATCTATTGCTGAAATTTCAATTACTTTAAGACATTAGATTTTAACCTAAGTTGGATAAGAAGTAATAAGAACTAATTAGTCCCTTGTCCTGTTGAATAAAATCTTTTTTCATACTGCTTTAAAATAAAAAGCCAGGAAACACTTAGAGGCCTGATTGTGAATCAACATTTCTTATGAAATGATATTCATTTCAACAAATTTGACTTCAAAGAGAAAAATATGTGGTATAGACTAAGACCAGCCTGCACATATGTTCATTTAAAGTCACAATTTGATCAAAACTTTAATTTGTTTCTATTTCTATTTTCCTTTCAGATTATTGTTATTTGTTGATGAGGCAGATGCATTTTTACGGAAAAGAAATAAAGTAAGTTTAGTAAGAAATTTTAATTTTGTAAAAATATGATTGTTACTAGAAAGAATTTCCTTGACAAAAAATTGCTTTGTTGACCTCTTTCATCAAAATCAATTTACCAGAAAAAAACTCTAGACTTTTCTAAATTCAAATAAACTTTTAAAAAATATATAAAGTGTGAAAATTTACAAAAAAATTAAAGATATGTCTCTTTAAGTAGAAACTATTGATTGAAATGAAGAAAGTAATTGTACTTATGATAAACTATTTCTTTATTTTCTACAATGATTTCCAAAGTTCTATCTTGAAAAAAGCAAGATTTTTTGGGAATGAGTTAATAAGTTACTTTTCAACTTCATTGTATTATATCGAAATTATGAGGGCACATATCACAAGTCATGCCAAAAGAACCATCTTAGAAGTGAAAAAAATTCAATTCTGATCAGATTGTACAGTTTAGGGAGTCTGACCAGGTCTGATCATAAAGAAATGGCTATATTTGCTGAAAGCATATAACTAAATCCGATGTTGTTTTAAATAATAAGAAATGTCTCGGTGAGAGAATTCTAATGAGTCTGAACATCATAGAATTCAGCAAAAATGCTGTAATAATTTATGTATGCATTCAAGTCAATTCTTCATATATTTCAATATGTTTAAATTGACTATTCCCTAAATGATCACTCTTTGGTCGTCCCACAAGTGGTGGCTTAATACAAAGTTTACTGTAAATATAATGAATATTGTTTGTTTCACTTCAGGAGATGATAAGTGAGGATATGAGGGCCACATTGAACGCATTTTTATACAGAACAGGGGAACAATCTAAAAAGTAGGTGATTTTTATCATATTTGGAAAAATTTCTAAAAGTTACAACAGCATAATATGCAATTATAATCAAAGGAAAATGTTATCACAAAACATAGAAGTATTCCCTGGCTATTGACGGATGATGACTATTGATGGAAAAAAAATTATCAATCAAATCTTATTTTCAAACCAGAACTAAACTTTGAAATCCAAAAATGGCTGGGATTGGCCAACCACCTTTAACAAAATAATGGTTTGTTGCGAACTTATTGAAGCTGCAGTTTTGATGTTATAGTCACCAAACAAAAAAGAATGCCTTGAATAAATGTCGGGGATCAAACTTCACTTTCAGTATAAATGAATGATTTGATTTGACAATTGGTTCTTTAACCCATTCCCAGACAATGACGCTTTGGGATGCCCATAAAGAAAAACACTTTGGAAAATATTGTGTAAAATGAAGAAATTGCTTGCAACAAGTAATTTCTTCATTTTACACAATGTTTTCTACCAAGAATGTTGAAAAAATTCAAATTGTAAAAACTTAAATATGTTGTCTGCAACTTCTTTCAATTTGGACCAGTCTAAGATTTTGCCGTCTGGTAAAGGGTTAATTTACTGCCATGATCTGTCAATTAGACTGATCCTTGTCAACATCGGCATTCCACCTGGTCAAACCAAAAACAGTCTGCACTTATAAGATGGTCCTTTTCCTTATGTTAGTAGCGCATCAGACTCCAAAACTTGGGGTCCCGGAATCGATCCCTGGTCGTGGCAAATTGATTGATTTCTTACATTTGTCTCCTGCCAATAGGTGGATAATCATAAACCTAAGTGGGATGAGCAGCTGGAGGCTCAGAATGGATGTAGTGGTAGTACTGGTGGTAGAAATACCAGGAACACATGGTTAAGCGCTCCAGCAGCCACTATATAACTGAAATACTGTTAAAAGTGGTGTTAAACCCTGTTCAAACAAACCTTTTCTATATGAAAAATCACATGCTGTGGAAATTTGTTTTAAATTTCAGATTTATGTTAGTACTTGCCAGTAATACACCAGAACAGTTTGACTGGGCAATCAATGACAGACTAGATGAAATGGTCGAATTCCAGCTTCCTGATTTACAGGAGCGACAGAGATTAGTTAGGAATTATTTTGATAAATATGTTTTACAACCAGCTTTTGAAGCCAAAGGGTAAGTTATGATTAATCACCAACCCATTATCAAATGACAAAATAAAAGACTGGTCAAAAATGAAAGAAGGTACATACAATTTTTAGTTGATGAAATTTAAAAAATGTATGTCTTTTGGGTAAGAAAACAGTTTTCTTTACCTTTTTCCTAAACGTTTATAGATATACAGCTGACATTTGGTTTGAGTTCTTTAGCTCAAATGAGCAACATGTGCTCTAGTGGGATATTGTGATTAACCTGTGTCTGTCTGTCATGTCTCACCTGGCGTCAACCAACAATTTCTTTAAAACATCCCCTCCTCACAATCCATCATGCTAATCTTGATGAAACTTTTTACGTAAAGGTCTTTAACCCATTCCAACACAATGGAATTTTAGACCAGTCCAAATTGAAAGGAGCTGCAGACGACATTTTCAAGTTGATGGAATTTTGAACTTTTTTGTCTTTTGGGATAGAAAACATTGTGGATAATGAAGAAATTGCTTGATCCTTGTTTTTCTTTGTTGAGGGGTGTAAAAAGGAGGGATTGAGTGGGAATGGGTTAAGACTTGCTAAAGATTTTAATTCTGTTTAATAATCTAGTTTCCATTGCAACTGAATAGAGGATATTTTTGCATGTAAAATCTTCTCTTAAACTAGGAACTAGGGCTTTCATATTTGGTGTCAACCAAGGTTGTTCAAATGTTGCTTCTGAACAGGAAAATGGCCCAGGGGTTCAAAGACGACAACTTACAAATTCCAATTTACTCTTTACCCAGAATGACACCCTTAACCCTTTCCTGTCCCTGTGCTTTTATGATTGAGAAATAATTGTGGAAAAAAGAAAAAAAATTGCTTGTAACAAGGTATGAGGTCTTTTCACCCTACTGAATGGGTATTTTTTCAAATTAAATATACTTTAAATTTTCGTCTGTAAAACTTTTGAATTTGGAAAGGTCTTAAATTTTGTGAGACAGAAAAGGGTTAGAATCCTAACTTTTTGAAATAGCTGTTTCTAACAGTTCCAATTTAGACCAGTCTGAAATTTTGTCCTTTAACCCATTCCAATAAACATTGTTGAAAACAAAGTAATTGCTTGTTACAAGCGATTTCTTAACTTTCCAAAGTATTTTCTTCTCCAAAAGTCGTAAAAATTCCGAAATTTCCTCATCTAAATCTTGTAGTCTGCAACTTCTTTAGATTTCGACCAGTCTAATATTTTGTTGTCTGGTAATGAATTTAACATAGATTAACCCATTACCACACAGCAAAATATTAGACTGGTCCAGATTGAAAGAAGTTGCAGACAAAAATTTAAAGTATATGAAATTTAGGATTTTTTCAGCTTTCTGGGTGGAAAACATTGTGGAAAATGAAGAAATTGCTTCATTTTCCACACTGTTTTCCAAAAAAATTTTCTTTAGGGGCGTCCAAAAGCGTCACTGTGTGGGAACAGGTTAATGAAACCAAATAAATGTTTGTTTGACATGTCATATTGATAAGTTTGATATTTTCATGAATGGAAAAATAGAATATTTTATTTTACAGGAGATTAAAAGTAGCAGAGTTTGATTATGATAAAAAGTGTTCAGAGATTGCTGAGAGGACAGAGGGACTGTCTGGAAGAGAGATCTCAAAACTAGGTGTGGCCTGGCAGGTAAGCGATACATTCTAATTTAAAACCTTCCCCTCATCCCCCCCCTTTGCAATCAAGTAATTTCATTGAATTATGACTTAACCCATTCCAACTCAATCCCTCCTTTTTAAGCCCTTCAAGGAAAAAGCTTTGGAAAACATTGTGGAAAATGAAGAAATTGCTTGTATCAAGCAATTTCTTCATTATTCACAATGTTTTCTATCCAAAAAGGTGAAAAAATTTAAAATTCCATCAACTTGAAAATGTCGTCTGCATCTTCTTTCAATTTGGACCAGTCTAAAATTTTGTCAAGTGGGAATGGGTTAATATTGGTTGTTTTGATAGCCCGGCCATCAGTGAAATGGCAGAAGGGCATATAGAGATGCCTCAATGCAGCTCTAAGTCTGTATTTGAGACCCTCTTTCAGATCTCATCTAAAGACTCATTTATTTAGACAATTTTACAGTTACTGAATTTATCCCAAAAACTTGATTCTATGTATACTAGCATTTGTAAATATCTCGAGACTATGTGAAAGGCAATTGAATATTTTTACTCTTTGTACTATACAAGTGTATTTGTATTTGTCCCTTTTGTGTCAGAAGCATAACTTCTACATTTATTGTTCGATTCCCGACGGCGGCACTCATCCTTTCCGACTACTTGTCTCTCACCAATGGGTCGATAATCGTAGACCTATGTGGGATAGCAGCTGGAGGCTAGGAAAGGATGTAATGGTAGTACTGGTGTGAGAAATACCAGGAATCCATTGTTAGGTGCTCCAGCCGCCGCGATATGACTGAAAGATTGTTCAAAGCGGCGTAAAACCCCATTCAATCAATCAATCTACATTTATTGATGAATTTCAAACTAACTTGGCAAAAATGTTCCTCTTCATGAGTGTCATTGAAAAGTTTGTTTCAATACACCCCAGGTCACTTCTGAGAGTCACGGTAGAAGTTCAAGTGACAAATCTGACCTTATCCCTAACATATCTTTTACATTTATGAACATCCTTCATAAGAAGTGAGTAAAGTTTGACTTGATGAGTTCTAGAGTCACACAAAAGTATGTTTTGATCAAACCTAATGTCAAGGTACCTTTTGAAGGTTTAGTTCAAATTGAACTTTTCATGTGCATATCTATGACATATATATCAAATTATCTTAGCTTAGTTGTTGCACTTGATGTGTAATGATGTTTGGTGAAAAGTTTACTTGGACACACCCATGGTCAAGGTCCCTTTTCAAGGTCAAGAGAAAAATTGACCCTGTCCAGAGTTTATATTCTACAAATATGGACTGATTTCAAATTCAGAACATATATTTCACTATTAGACAAAATGGCAAAAGCGTGGTTTACACTAAGCAAGTCTGTGTGTATGTGCAGGCTAGTAAATATAATAAAGATTAACTGATTCCCATGCAATCTGTTTTTGATTTTTATTTATGGCACAAGAATGGATCATGAGAAAACAGTTTAGAAAATGATTCATTTTCTTCATTTTCCTTGTTATTTTTGACCCTAAAGTTCTTTTATACGACTGTGAAGTTTTTGTCTGCAACATCTTTGATTTCTGAACAGGCTGAAATTTTGTTGCCTTGATAAAGTTTAAAGAGTAAATCAACTCAAGAAAACAATTTTGTTTCAGGCATCAGCCTATGCCTCAGAGTCTGGTATTCTAACAGAAGAAATGATAGATGAAAAGGTGAATGACGCAATAGCTGGCCATGCTAAGAAAGTCATTTGGCAGGAGGACCAGTCTATATATGGAACAACCAATCAGGCCTCAGTAAAAGCTGCCTCCATGGCGACACCTAAAGCTCCGCCCTCTTCCAGTAGCTAACATAGAATTATACTTTAGATTGTTTTAATCTGAGAAGTGAGAAACATCTGTGGATTAGAAATTCTGCTCCTAAGAGACCTGCAACATGTTTGTGCTGACCTATATTTACCTATTAACCCTTTTCCACACAATCCCTGCTTTTTACGCCCCTCAATAAAAAAGCTTTGGAAAACTTTGTGGAAAATGAAGAAATTGCTGTAGGAAAATGAAGAAATTGCTTGTATCGAGCAATATTTTCTATCCAAAAAGACGAAAAAAATAAAAATTCTATCAACTTGACATTATCATCTGCAGCTTCTTTCAATTTTGACTAGTCTAGATTTTTTTTGTGAGGGAATGAGATAATCCATTCCCATACAATCACACTTTCTGATGTCTCTAAGAAAAATCATCTTTTGAAAATGAAGAAATTACTTGTTAAAAGCAATTGCTTAATCATCTACAAAGTTTTCTACTGGAAACGGGCAAATAGTTATAGAATTTCATCAACTTAAAATTGTTGTCTACTACATGATTGATTTTGGACTAGTCAAAAATGTTGTTGTCTGGTAATGGGTTATGCAACCACACAACCCCTCATATTTACATAATTTAATTGTTAGTTTTGTCTATCAAAAACGAGCGATCTGATTGGTCGAAAAATTTAATTCATACCTCCATGAACAAAATTTTGAGTATGCAGCTATTTTGAATGCTTCCGCACAAAATAGTTCACTACAAAAAGGTATCAAAATTTGTTAAGTTGTTGCATTTTTCGCTCGATGCTACTTAAATTATAAGAAATGAAGATAAATTTTTTTGTTTTCATGGAGGTATGAACCGAAAAACCTAATCACACAATGTATGAATCCGCTTCGCGTATTCATACAGTGTGATTAGGTTTTTCGGTTCATACCTCCATGAAAACAAAAAATATTATCTTCATCTCTTAAATGCAAGATATATAAAGCTGCATAGAAAATTGTAAAAATGATTTACCCATTCCGCACACTCCAGCCTTTTTACGCCCCGCAAGAAAAATGCTTTGGAAAACATGACGGATAATGAAGAAATTTCTTATTACAAGCAATTTCTTGATTATCCTCAATGTTTTCTGTCCCAAAAGAGAAAGATTTTAAAGATCCATGAGGAGGGGGAAATTTTCTTTGAGGAGATAACAGAGATGTAGGTTAGGAAAAGGAGGGAATTAGCCAATTGCTGCTGTCATCAAAGAACCCGATTGACCAATCATATCACTCAGTGAACTTTGAACTCCGACCTTAGCAGACCTTTTTGTGAAGCATTTTTGTTGGTTCGGCAACTTAAACAATGTAACTACAGCTTATCTTATTCAAGTTTTACTTATGATGTTTAAGTTGCAACAACCACTAAATACTTTTTACTGACAATAAATTTTGCAGAATAACACCGTTTCATGTTGAATTGGATCTTCCTGTCAGAGCTCTTTCTACAGAGCCAGCTCTCCGCCAATCGGGTAACAAGTATATGTAAATACACATGCATACACATAGCGTGTCCGCCTGAAGTTTTACAATAGATGTTTATAGCTTGGGTGTTTTTGAACAAAATGTCAATTCCTTGTCATGGTATCTGTGTTTGCAATGGCATTAGAGTGACATATAGTAACCTTTGTCATATCTCTGTTATTCAAGATATATTCTTTAAACTTTTTATGCATGTTGACTATCAAAAAAGCAGTACATATTACCAAGAGGGATAACTCTTGTAGCATTTAGGTAAAAAATATGTCCCTTTTTTTCAACTCAAATGTTTGCTTTATCAAGCACCTGTCGCTGAGCGTTGGAATCCGGATGTGTTGCTTTTGTCTTGCTACTGTTGTCGAGTGCAAACTCTGAATTCTGTTGTAAAGAGAATCGTGATCTTTTAAATTTGTTGTGAAGATAAAATTGTATTATGTGATCAAAATGTAGAATAAATCTTTAAAGTTATTTTCAGTAAACTTATTTTGTTCCACATGCATTGGCATAGAGTGATTTTTAACATCACGAACTCATATGTTCTAAATACAGCTTGACTAAATCTGCCTCTTTCTGTGATAGGAACAATCGTATATCTATTTAAGATAGTAATTGAAAAAGAAAAGATAGACTTAAAAGAAAAGGAAAGAGCAATAGACTTAAGTGACTTGGAGAAGTCATGGAATAATTCTTTAAAAATCTTATCCTAAACCACTGGGCCAATTTTGACCAAACTTAGCATGAATCTTCATTAGGTGACCCTTTTCAAAACCAATTCATGAAATTTCGATTCGCATAAAAAGTGGGCTTGGCAGGGCCAGACTTATCAGACTTAGAGAAGTATTGAAATAATTCTATAAAAATCTTCTCCTCTTTAACCATTTGACCAAATTTGGCAGGCATGTTCCTTGGAAGACCCTTTTTATATGCCCATCAAAGACGGGACTTATGGGATCACCTGTGCGTCCGGCAGGAGGTCAGCATGCACTGGATCTTGTCCGGAGTATATCTCTAAAAGTAAAAAGGCTATGATTATGAAACTTCATGGGTAAATAGATCTCATCAAGGGGAAGTGCAGCGCACAAGAACCATGACTCTACCTGGCTTATTTTTTGAGTTATTGCCCTTTGTTGTTTTTTCATACTTGGATCTTGTCCAGAGCATATCTCTTAAAGTATTCAAGCTATGATCATGAAACTTCATGGGTTGATAGATCTATCAAGGGGAAGGGCAGTGCAAAACAATCATAACTCTACCTGGCTTATTTTTTGAGTAATTGCCCTTTGTTGTTTTTCATTCTCGGATCTTGTCCGGAGCATATCTCTAAAAGTATATAAGCTATGATCATGAAACTTCATGGGTAGATAGATCTCATCAAGGGGAAGTGCAGTGCACAAGAACCATAACTCTTACTAGCTTATATTTTTAGTTATGCCCTTTGTTGTTTTTTTAGCTCACCTGAGCACGTAGTGCTCAAGTGAGCTATTGTGATCGTCTTTTGTCCGGCGTCCGTCCGGCATCCGTCGCGCGTCGTGCATCGTCCGTCAACAATTTCTTTAAACGACATCTCCTCCCAAACTACTGGGCCAATTTGAACCAAATTTGGCAGAAATGTTCCTTAGGTGGTCCCCTTCAAAAATAGCTGAAAGAATTGAAATCCGTTAAAAACTGGTTGCCATGGCAACAAAAGTGAAATTTTAAAAAAATCTTTAAAAATCTTCTCCTCCTGACCCAGAAGGCATAGAGCCTTGATATTTTGCATGAAGCATCAGTATATTGACCTCTTTCAAAATAGCTAAAATCATGATCCTCGGATCCCCAGGGGCAGAGCCCCGGGGGGGGATATATAGAAATAAAGAACGATTTTTTAAATGACTTCTCCTCTCAAACCACAAGGCCGATTTGAACCAAATTTGGCAGAAATGTTCCTTGGGTGGTCCCCTTCAAAAATAGCTGAAAGAATTGAAATCCGTTAAAAACTCTGGTTGCCATGGCAACAAAAGTGAAATTTTAAAAAAATCTTTAAAAATCTTCTCCTCCTGACCCAGAAGGCATAGAGCCTTGATATTTTGCATGAAGCATCAGTATATTGACCTCTTTCAAAATAGCTAAAATCATGATCCTCGGATCCCCAGGGGCGGAGCCCCGGGGGGGGGGGGTTATATAGAAATAAAGAACGATTTTTTAAATGACTTCTCCTCTCAAACCACAAGGCCGATTTGAACCAAATTTGGCAGAAATGTTCCTTGGGTGGTCCCCTTCAAAAATAGCTAAAAGAATTGAAATCCGTTAAAAACTTCGGTTGCCATGGCAACAAAAGTGAAATTTCAAAATAATCTTTAAAAATCTTCGTCTCCTGACCCAGAAGGCAGAGAGCCTTGATATTTTGCATGAAGCATCAGGATATTGACCTCTTTCAAAATAGCTAAAATCATGATCCTCGGGTCTCCAGGGGCGGAGCCCGGGGGGGGGGGATTATATAGAAATAAAGAACGATTTTTTAAATGACTTCTCCTTCCAATTCACAGGGCCAATTTGAATCAAATTTTGCAGAAATGTTCCTTAGGTGGTCCCCCTTAAAATTAGCTAAAAGAATTGAAATCCGTTAAAAACTCTGATTGCCATGGCAACAAAAGTGAAATTTCAAATAATCTTTAAAAATCTTCTCCTCCTGACCCAGAAGGTGTAGAGCCTTGATATTTTGCATGAAGCATCAGTATATTGACCTCTTACAAAATAGCTAAAATCATGATCCTAGGGTTTCCAGGGGGGGGGGGGGGTGTATAGGCAGGAAGCATCAGTTCATAGACTTCTTTCTTATTTCTGAAATTATAACCCATGGAAAAAGTTTTTTCCTTCTTTCAAATCAGCACTAAAGCCTTGGAATTTGTTATTTAGACTTTTGGATCCCCAGGTTCATAGTCTTTATATGTAATTGTGGCCCACTTGTTTCATAATCCTAACCTTAACATGAAATTAGACTGTTGAAAGAAAAAGAGCCTTTATCTCAGGTGAGCGCCCCAGGGCCAACGGCCCTCTTGTCATACTTGGATCTTGTCCAGAGCAGATCTCTTAAAGTATTCAAGCTATGATAGATAGATCTCATCAAGAGGAAGTGCAGTGCATTAAAACTGTAACTCTACTTGGCTTATTTGAGTTATTTCTCTTTCTTGTTTTTCATACTTGGATCTTGTCCAGAGCATATCTCTGAAAGTATAATAGCTACGATCTTGAAACGTAAATGGTAGATAGATCTCACAAAGGAGAAGTGCGGTGTACAAGAACTATAACTCTTCCTATCATATTTTGAGAGTTATTGCCCTTTGTAGTTTTTCAGACTTTGTTCATACTTTGATTGTCTGGATTATATCTCTGAAAGTGTAATGGTTATGATCATGAAACTTCATGAGTGGGTAGATATCACCAAGGGGAAGTGCAAGTCACAGGAACCATAACTCTACCTGGCTTGTTTTCGAGTCATTCCCCGTTGTTGTTTTTCACACTTCGATTTTGTTTCAAATCTCTAATAGTGTAACAGCCTATGGTTTTCAAAACCTCATGATAACAAGAAAAACACCATGACCATAAGTTATCATTGTGAATTGTTAGTCTTTCTTGAAATTAGGCTTAAATTCTAATCCCCTTTTCCAGTCAACAACCAGTAGTGTTACGGGCATATTTTGTGACAATTGTCCACCTTGTTGAAATTGATAATTTTAGTTATCTTAAAAATGTTGATCTGGCAGGCTTATCAGACTTGCAGAAATAATGGAATAATTCTTTAAAATCATCTGCATGACAGTTAAGGCTTTGTTAAAATCATCCTCAGGTGAGCGATTTAGGGCCATTTTGGCCCTCTTGTTTAAAATCGCGACGGAACTTTACGATGGAGGTCCGAGGGCGTAAACAGCGATCCGTCAATTAACAGACGGATTATAAGTATCGTAGCACTGCGGGACCTTATTAATTGTAGCAGCATAGGGAGGCTAGGTTTTTCAAAGGACAATATATCTACGATACCAGACAGCTGAATTAACAGATCGTATGCCCCGCCCACTTACCTCCAACAGGATGTTCAACTTCGTTATTTTGCCAAGTTGAGGGTCAGTTACATGTAATAAAAAAGGAAAAAAAAATGGTTGTTTGGTGACCTAAACGTTATAACTTGAGCTTGAATAAGCTATACTTGCTAAGCCGACAATATTGATTCACATAAATGTCGGCAAATGTTGGAGTAGACTGGTACCGCCGCTTTGTCAAAGTCGACGGCGGTACCGGTCTAATGTTGGAGTTCTCTGCTCACTTCCGGTCTAAATGAATGATTTCATTGGTCGATTTATTCTTTGGCAATCAAGATCCATCAGTCCTAGAATCAAGTAAAAAACGACACCCCTTAGGTATTTGCAGTATACAGGTACTTCATCTATAGTGATAGAGTACATGCCAGGGGTCGACACTAACTTTGCTTCTGTGGGATCCCGCAGGAATCCATACCTATTACTTCAGGGTTTCATCCAGATAATCAGGGATTCCTCCTTGATATGCATTAACTCATTCACACGCAATCCTGCCCTTCTAAGCCAAACTTGAAAAAAAAGCCTCGAAAAACATTGTGGAAAAATGAAGAAATTGCTTGTTACAAGCAATTTCTTCATTATCCACAATGTTTTCTACAAAATCAAGCAAACACAAGACCTCGGGAGCATTAGTTGATACATCAAGATATATTGTACTGGAGAAATATCGATGGATCCTGACGGAATTCCTAGCCTGAGATTGCTGGGGTCCCTTCAAATTTTCAGGGACCCCTGCATGCTGATATTCTTGAAGTGTTTGTGAACGACTCGCTGGTCCAGCACAATTACCCCCAATGAATCCGACAGGAAGTCTCTTCGATTTCAAACGGCGTTAATTTGTAACATTTATGGGCAGAAGAATGCAACAGAAACGTAGAACAGTTAGTTTGCGACCTAAACGTTGTTACTAGAACCTGAAGAAGTTGTACTTACGACATGTAAGTCGCCAAACCATGAAAAAAGGTTAACAAGAATAGCGACTTATGTCAGAGTTCAAAACTCATTTCTGTTTCTAAACGAATGATTTCATTGGTCGACTGGATATTTGATTTTCAGTCGCGATTGGTCAATGAAGAAATATGATTCAGACATAAATTCCAATTTTCTCTGGAATAAAAACTGACTGAAAATACTATTGACCTCCCCCCCCCCCCCGACATTAATGTCAAGTTGTTATTGTATGGTGAGTTGAACGTCGTAACTACAGCTTATTCAACCGTCAATTACGATCGTATGCGCAAAATGAAAACTAATATTAGATCTTATATTTCGCGCACTTGTGACTATGGTTTCAAAATACCGTCTACACATTGTTTGTACAATGAGCGTTTCTAAATGAATTTTTGTATGTCCCCGCATTTATAGATCAGTTTTTGTCCTTCCGTTTGTATGAAGCCGTCATAGCGCAGTTGGAAGCGCGACGGACTGTCAATTTGAAGGTCCCGGGTTCGATCCCCGACGGCGGCACTCATCCTTTCCGACTATTTGTCTCCCACCAATAATCGTAGACCTATTAGGGTTAGCAGATGGAGGCTAGGAAAGGATGTAATGGCGGTACTGTTGTGAAAAATACCAATTGTTATGTGCTCCAGCAGCCGCGATATAACTGAAAGATTGTTGAAAACGGCGTAAAACGCCATTCAAACAAACCGTTAGTATGAAGTGTTTGTATACAAAAAAAAAAAAAAAAAAAAAAAAACTCAAACATTTGCCATAACTTTTAAATGGTATGTGTTCGGTCTTGCTTTTATTCCTTGCAGCAGCGCCCTTTTATGCCCCCCCCCGCATCGAAAGATCGGGGGCATATTGTTTTACCGTTGTCCGTCTGGCTGTCTGCAAAACTTAACCCAAAAACTTAACATTGCCAATTACTATCTGCCTATACAATGCTCATATTTGGCACGCTGATTCAACTCGATAATACGCATCTACTCATGTCAAGGTCAAGTGGAAAGGTCAAGGTCACATACCAAGGTCAAATGCCAAAAAACCCTCATGTGCGGCGGGGGAATTGTGTTTCCCAAAGTTGTTAATACCAAGTGCAAAGTCGTCTGCCAAGGCCGATTTCGTATTTCTCAAACAAACAAAAAAAGTTTGTTTGTGTGTGTGTGTACATGTGTATACTTTAACACTGGTCAGTGCTTTTGGCAAGACCTTTCTAATGATGCAAGCTCAAAGCTCATCTGAGAAGGACGAGATCATATCTGTCTAAAATAAGTCTTTAATATAGGATATATCGAGCGGTAATTGCGAGACTGTGTCTATACATTGTATATTGATATAGAACAGTCTTGCAATTACCTCTCCATATCATTTTAATGTTTAGTTATAACGCAATGACATCATGCATCAATATCTATTGCGGCGTATCCGATGATACCAAATTTAAGGTTGTACACCACGGTTGTTTCAAGCAATTTCTCCTTTTCTCATAATGATTTCTGGCCTTTTTTTCTGGCACTTATTTTCAAATTTACGCGCAATTTGAAATTCCACCTGCATTTATTTTCATAAGGACCAGTCAAAAATTTTGCCTTCTCTTCGTGGATGAGGAAAAAACACGACATGAAAATGTCATTTACAGACTCGAAATGTTCAACTGAAATGTTATCGCGGGAGGTCAGTTGTCGTCACAGCATCGTGTCTCGTCATTATTACAGTTTATCAGATGTTTCCATCTCCGACCATTTCGTGGAAATAATTCGTTTGGACAGCCGAGAGATTTGGGGTAACAGCCGCATCCGTCTGAAATGAAAAAAATCAAAGTACTGAAAAGTACTATAAGCTAGCAAATCATAGTTTTGTTAAGTAATCTTCTTTGCTAAAGGTAATCGGGATAGAAAATCTTTCCCTTGTTGGGTAGAAAATATTGTGAACAATGAAGAAATTGCTTGTTACAAGCAATTTCTTCATTGTCCACAATGTTTCTTGAGATGCTTAAAAGCGGAATTGAGTTAAAATGGGTAAAACAACCTGCTTTTGAAAGAGTTATCTACAATTTGAATAGAATGTGCATAAGAACTACTTTTTATGGCGTTGGTATTCAATGGAATTAGTGGTTAAGCCCTCAGTAGCAGTTCGCTCACGTTGAACTTTGAGAAGACCTCAGAATTTTGTCTGTTAACTTCAGCTATCAAAGCTGACGCTTTGCTATCTAAAAATTTTAAACACCACAAAACGTTGGTTTAAGCCACAGGCACTTGGATTCGGGATATTTTAACAACTTATAAAATTAAGACTATATGGTCCAACTTTACCCTGCAATTGACAAATCGCATCTGTCAACAACAAAAAATGTAACAAATAAAAAAAAACACACAAAGCAATCGACCAATTAAATCATTTATATAGACGTGAAGTAAACTATTAACCTCAATATTGGCCGATATTCATTTGAAGTTTGTTTGTCGACTTCGCAAAAATAGTTTACTAAAGCTTGGGTTACGACGTTTATGTCGTCAACCACACATTCTACTATTTTGCCAGATGTGACTTGCCCTAAAATTTGCAAGATACCCTATTCTCATATCGAGTGGAAATTCCTGCTGGACCTCGAAGGGATGTGCTAGCAATCGGTCAATTTATCCTAGCACATTTTATTTTTAAGAGTGTAAAGGAAGATTTTGGTCATAAACGGTATTTTTCATCCTTAAAAAATGGTTTAAAATGCAGAATTGCGGGCCCGAGATTATAAAACTGTTTTCGCAACAATGTTGAAGAAATTTCAATAAGTGCATGAAAAAATACTTGATTTTGTGCTTATTGCACCTACTTTAAAGTAAAATTTGAAATGAAACATTTTTTTTCAGATTTGAAGTTTGCGGTAGTGCATACTTCGTTGGAAAGAATTTTGATAATCTCAGACCCATATTGGTGTTGTATTCTTCGTATTTCTTATACAGAACGAAAAAGCGGTAATTATAAGTAAGGGTATTTAGGGGTATTTTGACAGGCCAGTAAGAAAAATAATCTTGATAGCTTTATCAATATCGAGGGGCCATTACCCGACAAAAAAAAACAACAAAAAAACACATGGCCAAGGTAGATAGAAGTTGCAGACGACAATTCAAAAGACGCAAAAATTAGAGTATGAATGACAAATATGGAAGGAAACATTATGAGAAAAGGAGAAATTGCTTGATACAAGCATTTTCCAATTTTCCGATTTTTTCCATGGACATATATATATAGGGCGTGATAAAAGGTCATTGATCAAGGCGGAATGTACATCTGAGACACGTCGAAGGTTGCGAGTTCGAGTTCCGGCCGCGCATCTGGTCGCGTGGGTATGTCCCTAGGGAAGATATTCAGAGCCCTAGTAAAGTACTGGTGATATCCAGGAATCACACGAGTAAGTGAAAGTGAAAAAAGACTCTTAAAGTAGCGTTATAAAACTATTAGCAATACTAGATGGTTGTCCCAGGACAACTGCTGTCGAGCCCGCAAAGTTTTGTAGGTATCATGCTTCAGATAAGCACAATTTTAGTGTTTGACCTTGAACTTGAAGCTTTCAAATATATATATTTTTTAAATGGCACATCTACCCGTGATGGAGAATAATTGTCCAAAGTTATTTTGAAACCCATCTATTAATGAAAGAGTAATTGTCCGGACAAATTCGGACGGACGTCCGGACGGAAAGACTTACGCACATGCACCAACTTGTCATAGTTACAACTATGTCTCGCTCACCGCAAGCGAGCTCGACAATAAAAAGGCAAGATGTTTCAATTTTTCTCGCAAGATAGTTAGTTTGCAACAAACTTGCTTGAACTTCCCCTGGATCTATTTGAACAATTTCTATCAAGTCTATTAAACGTTCGACACGGTCAGTCAGAGAGGGGTTCAACCAATCAAATAATCCATTTAGACCGGAAGTAGCCTTTGAACTCGAACAATAGTCGATATTCATCTGAAGCATTTTTGTTAATGTGGCGACTTAAACGTTGTAACTACAGGTTGCAACGTTTATATCGCCAACCAACCATGTCCTTTTTTTATTTCATGTAAATAGCCATCAATGTTGCAAAATTACACAGTTCAATACCTAATTCGAACTTCTTGTCGGAGTCGGAAGGCGGGGCCAGGGATCTGTAATTATATTTCACTCTGAGAAGATCACAAGATCTATAACCGCAAATTCGTTACTTACGTTACGAAACATTACATGTACATATTACTTGGTTCGTTACACAGTAACTCTAACTTTTAATATATTAATTTTCACTTACTATTGTTATTGTCATTATTTAGCATCATTTGTTGGACCAATGCTTGGACTAGAGTTGAGTTCATATTTTGTTCTGGTGTTGTACCATTCTGTCCTAGCGTCATGGCGCCATTGGATCCCATTCCAGTCAATAATTGTGTGAGACTAGAACCTTGGCCAGGAGCGGCGTTTCCTTGGAGCATGTTACTCATTAAGAGCATTTCAATCGGAGATAGCTGATTTTGTTGACCTTGGTTCGATACAACGCTATTACCCAAAGAAGCTCCGAGTGAAGCACCGCCCACTGGGATATTTGGTGCGCCCCCTAGTAATTGAAGCACGTCGACAGGAGGCGCTGTGGTCGCTAGGATTCCAAATGGATTATTTGTCGGATTTGAATTCGTTTGAAGAAGATCCAATATCTGGGACAACTTATGATTTATGTCCTGATTCAATGGTGAGGGTGTTGTTGCTGATTTTTTCAATTCTCTCATTATCTGTGACAGTAACACGTTCGTTTGTGAATTGACTGGTGGACCAATTGGTCTTGTAACAATTCTTGTTTCCTTAGTGATATTTATTTTTCGTCGTTTCAGTCTGCTGTCTCGTTTAGAGTTCGTTGTGTTTGTTGTATTGATTGCATCTACCGAAGCTTTAATAATTCTTGGTGCGTGAGTTGTACTTGGTAAAATCCTTTGACTTCTACCTCGATTGATTCGCTTTCTTATCTTCTTTCTTCGTCGTCTACCCCTGGTTTTGATCTTCCTTGACGGTCGCCGCCCATTTCTACTTGCTATTTGCTCAGCAGTAGGTACGGGAATATTTGGTTGAGTTATAAGAAGCCTTCCAGTAGTGATAGGTGCTTGTGTAGTTGTTGTTGTAGTTGATGTCGTTTGGATCGCTTTTGAGGACATGATTTTACCCATTTCTGAAAATAGCCAGTGTTCAACCCTAACACCACCGGGAAGCTGTGGCTTCGAACCAGGTCTTTGTTGTGCATTTTGATTTTTTGGATTTGATCTACCACTTTTCACATTTTGTCGAAATGTTGCGGTATTGTGTAACGCTGAACTTTCCGGCAGGGTCATTTGCTGCACCGGTACAATACTATTCATCCCAGCACCATCATTCGGTCGCAGAACTTGACCGCCTAGGCCAGTAGTTCCGGGAGGACTCATTTTATGGTCGCCATTGTTCATCCCAGTGTTAGTAGGAATGTCCATATGCTTGTCTTGCACAAATGTATTTATTCTGTTGTTATGAGGTGGGATAGTGGGATGTGGTAAATTGATATTATTTAGCATTGAGCCATCGGCTAGGCTATTAACATTTTCTGAAGAACCTGCGAAATGTCTTGTTTGTGGACTGCTATGATGTAGGTTTCCATGGTCTTGCCCTGTATTTAACAAGACATCTTTATTTATGATATTCGGCCGGAGATTTGTATTCAGGTTGTTTGAAGACAAGCCTCCATGTCTTGTTTCTTTAGCAGATTGACTCATTCGGTTACTCTTTGGATTATTACTGAATGTATCTGACTTGCCAACATTCGAATTTGTTCTTTCCCTCAAAACTTTTTGTGATGATGCTGGACTTTTTAGGTTCATAGAAGCTGGTACACCGTTCCGTGTAATGTCTGGTAGTTGCAATCGTTCAAGCTCCGCCAACGAGGCTAAAATCGGTTCTGGTCCCAGGCCTAAGGGTAAGGAAGAACCGAGTTGGTTATTTATAGCAGTATTTGGAATGGCAGGAGCTTCATTCAGTGTATTTTGGATACGCAAACTAGGATTTGTCGTCAATTCTGCGAGTCCGTTGCCTAAATTTTGTTTGAAACTACCTTGGGTAATTAGTTGTCTTTTAGTATTAGCATCTTTTGTCTTAAAATTGTCCACGAGGGCATTAAGAATTTGATCTTTAGTAAAATTGCTCTTAGCTAGATCCTTTATTGTCAAACCCTGTATCTGCTGAAAAATGTCAGCTTGGTTTACACTCTGGGGAAAGATTTGGTCATGTACTAAACCTCTGGGTTTTGGTCCAACATTTCTCCCTGTTCCTTGTCCCGATAGTATACTATTTATAGCACCCATATTATTTTGGTGGACATCTGTGTTCATTATACCATGTCCTGCTGCTCGTTTTAGTGACAAATTTGGTATCGGTCTTTGTCTTTGGTCAGCTAGTGATTGTTTAAGTAGCAAATTCGGTAGCGGTCTTTGGTCAGTCAGTGATTCTTTTAGTGGTAAATTTGGTAGTAGTCTTTGGTTTTGCATTGTTTGTTTTGGCGGCAAAATACCTAAAGCAGGACTCCGTGCTTTTTGAGATAGTTTTGCAGTCATTGATGAAACATGATGTTGCATGCTATCGATAATAGGTTCAGCTGATTTCGGGTTACTTATGAGTTGTGAATTTATCAATGATCTATGTGATTCGTGTCCTGCATTAATCGCTGGATTGATATTAGATTGCTTTAGGCCTGCTATGCCAGTTTGTATCGCAGGATTACCGTGTGTTTGAACGATTGAAACAGCATTAGGTATTTGGTTTGTCCCGTGTGGCGGTAAGTTCTCAGTGTTCATCTGTACGGACCCAGCGACTTGGTTTCTACCCACTCGTCCTTGCCCATGAACGGAATGGGCTTCTACTATTCTTTTTGATCCTCTATGTAAGTTTATTTGTGACTGAGGATGAACACCCGAATTGTGTACCATACCAGTGTGTCCATGCGGGGTCTCCTTCATAACCCTAGCCATTGTGGCCGAATGGTTTGGTGGTAAGTGTAACGCACCATGTCCATTAGGATGCTGATGAGACAGCCTAGCTCGTTGTACGATATCCTTTTGACCTTGAGGGCCACTGCTGACTGAAGAGACGGCTCCACCATTTGGATGTAGAGGCTGGAACGTATCTTGTTTTATCATTGTAGAACCCTGCCCAGGTCCACCAATACTATCAGTTTGTAAGTTCAGAACCTGACTTGCACCGTTTGGAGAACCAGGAAGATTTTGTAAAATGTTTTTATTGCCGGGTAAAAGTTGATGTATTGCATGCATGTCGTTGCTTGCTGATACTCCTACGGCGTTGTTCAATATTGGTTGCGAAGCGCCTATTGCGACCCTATTGTTTCCAGCCATTAAAACAGGCTTATTTCTTATGTTGGTATTCGGATTAGGACCCGTAGTCTTGGATCCAAGATTCAGACCCAGAGCTTTCGGAACAGAATTTTGTGCATTTCCATTTTCATTCTTTGGTTGCGCTAAACTCATAAGAGGATTGTCACCGAGGCTTAACAAACCTGGCTGCATTTGTGGGAAGAAGTTATCTAGTAAGAAGTTGGTATTTGTACCGATATTAGCCAAAGTCGGATTGTTTGTTTGTGGGTTCGTTGGGGCTGTGTTAGTAAATCCCGTTTTGCCTGCTGACTGAGGTGTAAGCTGTCGAACGGGCGACTTACGTGAATTTTTCAGCATTGCTTGTTGTGGGTCGTTCACTTGATAAGGAGGATCAATGCTTGTTCGTGATTGTAATCTAACAATAGAAGGTCTCACTTGCCCTGTGGCTACAATAGACGGTGTATGTGGACCGATAGAACTACCATTTGAACTTAGAATTACTTTTGGACTATTTCTCGCCTGACCTAGTGCCCCTTGTGGAATGGGGCGTCTTCTGTTATCTGGATGGAAGTTCCACGTCATATGTTGACGTCCTTGACTCGTGGTCATGGCTTGACGCCTGACTCTTCTATGTGTTACGTCATTAGATGTAACATCTCGTATATGGCGACGAGAGTAACCGTGACTTCCCCCTGGCTGGGATCTTGAATACGAGTGTTGTGGTCGCAACCTCCTCATGAAGTTATTACCTCCCCTTTGGGTTCCCATAACACGAGGAAAACTATTCCGTGGAAAGTTCATTGGGTAATGTCCATTTAAAATTCCTGCAGAATTTCTTCCGCCAAAATTGTTGCCACGAAAATTCACCATTCCACGTTGAAAGTTTGGTTGACGTCTTGACATGAATCCCGTGTTTGCTTGTGACGGTATGAATCCACACATCGTGCATGTCAAATTTAGGGCCTGGAATTAAGAAAGAGGATAATTGGCCAATCGCGGCTTTCAATCAAATAAACCAGTCGACGAATTATATCATTCGTCGAGACCAGAAACGAGTTTTGATCTTCGACTTAAGTCGTCATTTTTTGTTAATCTTTTTGTAGGTTTGGCGACTTAAACGTCGTATCTACAGCTTTTCAAGCTGTAGTTACGGCGTTTAGGTCGTCAACCAACTATTCGACTTTTTTGTTACATGCTACTTGCCAAATTTTTAAAAATAACGCTGTTAAAAATCGAAGCAGAACTTCCTGTTGGAGTCGATAGGCGTGACAAATGGAGTAAGTGGGCGGGACAAGCGATTAGTCAATTGTTTGCATCAGCTTACAATCGAATATTTTATTTAAGATATGAAGAGAATATTTCTTTGTTTCATGGAGGTATGAACCGAAAATCTAATCACACTGTATGAATACGCGAAGCGGATTCATACATAAGTGTGATTAGGTTTTTCGGTCCATACCTCCATGAAAACAAAAAAATATTCTCTTCATTTCTTATCATTTAATAGCACTGAGCGAAAAAAGGCAACAACTTTACAGATTTTGATACCTTTTTGTACGGGACTATTTTGTGCGGAAGCATACAAAATGACTGCTTGCTCAAAATTTTGTTCATGGAGTTATATATAATTTTTCAACCAATCAGAACGCCCGTTTTTGATAGACGAAACTAAAGATTAAATTATATAGTGAACAACAAAAACTTTATTAAAGCGTGGCGACTACGATTGAAAAACATGATTTTCGTTCTCAACCATATACATAAAACAACTGACGTTTTATCATTATTTTTTCCAGAAAAAAAGAGAGACAAATATACAAGGTGTACAAAAATAAAATTGTAACCTTCCTTCAACTAGGTACGTTTACCCGTTCATCGAAACAACGCAGTTTTAGGACACTTTTATAATTTTTACATCCATATGTAGCTTTTCATTATTTCGCTGAAAACAATTACAACAACAAAAGAGCCTTTGCTCAATTAATTAACATGTGAATAAATCAAAATACTTATGACAGTAAGTTAGAATTAACCAATTTTTAAAGCAAAATTCAAGATATTTTTAATTTTGTTTATGATAAAGAAACAGAGAAGTTTGACACCCTTTTGAGAAATGTCTAGGGGTCAAAAAGGGACATATTCATTTTTTTGAGGGTCAAAACCCCGGATTACGCTCCATACACGATCCCTGGATAATTACGATAATGATAAAAATTGAAAAAAAAGTAGGTGAACCGTCAGATGAAAAGGGGCCCCGGATGTTCAGTAAAACAAATATTTGAAAGGGAGATCGTATCTAGCAGAGGTCAATCAGAAAAAAATCGGAAATGAATAACAGTTAGATAAAATAACCATTCTACATTCTAAAAATCTGCCAATAGATAAAAATTTAGATCTTGATCAGGCTGCACAATTCGTGCAGCCCAGTCAGGATCGACACTCTACGCATTTTACAGGGGGCGCCCTTTCGCTTGAAGAGTCATATATGAATTGTCATCTGAAAAATGGTTTGATTTAGACTATTCTAAAATTTTGTCTTCTGGTAATGGCTTGAGATGATAATGAAAAGATAATGACAACGGCGATAATAGGGTTATTTAGAGCAAAACCACAAGATGTGATGATGAATATAAAAAGATAAATAATAATGATTATAATATATTCAAAAATAATCAGAAAAAGGACAGAACACGAGCCTCCTTTGATTAATTAAAATAAATAAACAAGATAAAGAATGGATGAAAGAAAAAAGAAAGAAAATAAAAAACAATAGACAAAAGATTAAATATTGTAATGACTTTAAGATAGATCTTTGAAAATGCTTATAATTACATATTTTTATAGATAGTTTTTTTTTCTTTTTTTTTCTTGAAATATTACATACAAAAATCAAGTGAAAACAAAGAATAAAGCTGATTTTGACTTGCTTACACATGACAAAAGTGTCAACCATAGCACTAGGGGGTCATATCTCCCCATCTTGACCCGCAAGGTCCGGTTTTAAATCCCTAACCACCACTTATTTTAATCCTCCGTCCCACCTCTCCACTTCGTACCACGGGGCTGCCCAGCATGGCCGAATGAACGAATTATTTGACAGAATAGCGAGCAATTGACATAACAGAAGGATAATTTATAGGTGTTTTATCATAATTTTACTACAAGTTTTTATTACAATTAGGTTATCGTGTTGGTTGGACTGTATCATCGCGTGAACACCAAATCATCGTAACTGTAAGTTTAGTTAGAGGTCAGTTAGGCGAGTATTGATAATGCTTCTGAGATAGGTATTTATTGTTATAAGAGGAGTTGGGACTATGCCGCGTGAGATGGACAAAGTACGGCCGCTGGAATTGTCCAATCGCTTCATTTTGGAGAAAATTTCTCGTCCCCTTTCCACAACCCAAAGTATGAAGTATGAAGTAATTACACTTAGCCCCCTCAGATTTCTTCTTGAGAGGTCCCAGAACATAAGCTCAGAGTGCCCTCGGAATTTCTCAAAGGCGCTTGCTAAGTCCATTGCTTCCTAGTCCATTCTCGGGCACCGTCTTGAATTTTCCATATTTCAATAGTACCCATTGGCAGGAAGTTCCACATCGATTTTAAACGGCACTTTTTTTCAAATTTTATGGCCAGTAGCATGTAAATGAGAAGAGTGGTTGGTTGGCGACCTACAGCTTTAATAAGCTATAGTTACGACGTTTACGTCGGCAAACAAACAAAAACATTCCAGTAAATGGCGATCATGAATTCAAACTCACCCTCGGTCGTAATAAATGATTGGTCGATTTGTTCTTTGAGTGATAGCCGTGATTGATGGCACACATTTAGGACCAAAAGTGTCTATTTGTGCCCGTCAATCTTTAGTTTTGAAGTATACCAGTGCACGTATGAACTTAACATATGCATATATAATTTTAATTCATGTATAAACGAGTAAAACTTCACGAACACGCATAAATTTTGCAAGTGGACGTACGGAATTCAAAAATGTGCACGTCCCCCATCTAAATGATAAAAAAATTTTTTTAGCTCGTCTGAAACCCAAGGTTTTTGCTATGGTCAGGTCGTCGTAAGCATCTTCGTCTGCGTCGACGTCGTTTTCGTAAGAAAACATTGACATTCTGTAAAATCTCTAGTATTATTGAACACATTCACTTGAAACTCGGAATACAAATAACAGCGGCTATCAAAAGAGCAATCTACCGACTAGGTGATTACTCTAATTGCATTTTTGAAAGAATTATGCCCCTTTTTCGACTTAGAAATTTTACCTCAATATCAAGCACTTGAACAGCCGAGCGTTGGTATTTTCAGGGTTTTTTTTTCTTATTTTAGAATAATTTAATTGTTAGTTTCGTCTATCAAAAAAGGAGCGTTCTGATTGGTCGAAAAAAATAATTCATAACACCATGAACAAATTTTTTAGCACGCAGCGATTTTGTATGCTTCCGCACAAAATAGTCCCATACAAAAATATGTCAAAATTTGTAAATATTTCGTTTTTTCACTCAATGCTATTAAATTATAAGATATGAAGATAATATTTTTTGTTTTCATGGAGGTATGAACCGAAAAACCTAATCACACACTGTATGAATCCGCTTCGCGTATTCATACAGTGTGATTAGGTTTTTCGGTTCATACCTCCATGAAAACAAAAAAATATTATCTTCATTTCTTATAATTTAATAGAATCGAGCGAAAAATGCAACAACTAAACAAATTTTGATTCCTTTTTGTAATGAACTATTTTCGTGCGGAAGCAAACAAAATGGCTGCGTACTCAAAATTTTGTTCATGGAGGTATGAATTAAATTTTTCGACCAATCAGATCGCTCGTCTTTGATAGACGAAACTAACAATTAAATTATACCTCCATGAAAACAAAAAATATTCTCTTCATTTCTTAAATAAACTATCGTTCTGGTTCACAAAATTGAACAAATGACAAAGTTAATTTGTTTTTGTACATTAACACATTATTAGACGAATCAAGCCAATCAGAGCAAATTTATCTTTTGCTGAGTAAGAGAATTGAAACTCATTTCAAATTAAATCTCAACCCTTTTCGATGTGAAAAAGTCTTTTAAACGTGCTAATGGGTTGCAGCCTGAGGTCCATACCATATATGCTTCGAGCACGGAGGGACCTTATAAAACTACAAACACAATAACAATAACAAACAAGTCAATCGGAACACACTCGGCCATTCCCGTAGACTTCGGATTAGACCTCGGAAGTATATAAGGTGCATTTTGTTAGCCGGAAACAGTGTAGAAAAACGTGGTACGAAATCTCCATAAACCCGGATGGCTCGGAAGTCTCAAAATCGCTGAAAATCTTAAATTTCCTTTTGTTGTTCTATTTTCTGTCCTATTTTGTCCTAATATCAAGTTTCCTTTGCATACATACCAAACAGGGTTCTTACTGAACTTTATGAGATGCATTTTAACAACAGTTGCTTTGCATAAGGGATAGCGCCATTCTGTAGGTTTGTCACGTGAGCTTTTGAAATAAGCCTACGAAGTACATCGAGATTTGATTCGTAGAATTGATTGATCGAGGAATTCCGATTGGAAACAAGTAAGATAGGTCAAAATCGACCATTTATAGTTGATGAAATTTCTGAATTCGGTATTTTAGGATAGACAGCCCTATGCATAATAAAGAATTTGCTTGGTGACTAAGTTTTTTATGAACGTAGTAATCAGACAATAGTGACGTCATCCAAAAATTGGAATTCCCAATGCCATAAGATAACATCATTTAGGATTTTTTTTTGGGTGGTGGGTGGTGGGGGGGGAGTCATATTGTCACATTTGGCATGTACTCGGCGGCGTCATTTCGGAATTATTGCGCCGTTATCGCAATCGTAGTTTCGATTAGACCCAATTTAAGTTGATGTCCCCTATTTTTCACTTTTATCCGTCTGAAACCTTTCTTTGAATAGAGATCCGACCTTAAAACTTTACCCTCATTCGATATCGTGGCCTCACCCTTTTCATTGTGGGAAATAAAACATGGAGTAAAAGTAAAGAAAATCGAGATTTATACGAAGCAGATATTTGTCTCGTTGGCTTGCTTTCATCACGATAACAACTCGATGCAAGTACGCCGTAAATACACTATGTAAACCTAATTTGTCCGGAGCATATATCCTATTTACATAATTGTTCTAAATAACGAGTAGATAGGCCATTCGCGAGAATTTCGTGACAGCTTCCAAGGTCAAGGTCAATTGTTAGAATTGAGTTTGTCTTCGGTTAAATTTCACATGTATTTGTGGCTTTTAAAAAAATAAGTATTTATTGACAGAACAAGTGATATCAACAATGAGCAGATATGACACTTGACATATCTTTAAAGTCCAAGGTCAAGGTTCACCTCAAGGTCAAAAATATCTCCTTTTGGATATATTACAAGAAAGTTTGGTAGGACTATCCTACGCCATGAGTAGAAGTGTGTGCCGTTTCTAGCTATAGATCAGGTAAATTCAATATCAATTTCACAATCGACCAGTCGCTGGCCCCGCCCATTAACTCCAACAGGAAGTTCTGCTTTAATTTTTATGGACGTTATTTTGCAAAATTTATAGCCAGTAGCATGTAACAAAAAAAGTAAAATGGTTGGTTGGTGACCTACAAGTCGTAACTACAGCTTGAATAAGCTGTAGTTAAGACATTTAAGTCGCCAAACCAAAATAAAGGGTAACAAAGATTGCTGCCAATGTCGAGGTTAATAAGCTCAGGTCCGGGCTGAATATATGATTTGATTGGTCAGTTTATTCCTTGATTAACAGCCGCGATTGGTCAATTCAAGATCACAGATTTGTACGGATTCTTAATCCCGAGGTCAATTTTCTTCGGCTCGACACTTGTTGAACTTGGCCAAACGTTCTTGTTTTTACCACATTGCAAGCTAATGACGTAGTTGATGCGTCATGGAAACTACACACACACATTTCGGTGCAATCGATACGGTAAATTTCGGTTCCATTCCGGTTGTACTCTGTTGTCTTATTTGGCGTCTCGTAACGCCAAATATTTTTACTTCTTTTCTTTCTTTCTTTTTTTCTTTTTTTTTCTCTCTTTTTTTTCAAAGTTATGAACAGTAATTTTCATTTTTAAGTCGGCCTAGTCACCTTCTTACAAATGTCCGAAAGTATTACAGTAAGAAATTTAAAAACTGAGAGCCAGAACTTTTCTTTCATAATTTATGCAAGAGCCGCTTTAAAATGAATTCAAAGTGTTCGTTTAATAATCTTTGACTAGAATTAGGTGTGTACAGGAATCAAGATCAACCCTTGTATCAGGATTGCATCAAAATCAAAAAGCTGAAAGCACTTGTCGTGGGTCAGCATTTCTTTAAAAATAAAAATAAAACTCTCGCTTAGAAAGATAAGCATGTAGTTCAGACTACTAGCAGGGAAATACCGAGTTCAAAATAACTAGACTTTAGAGTCCTAGGTCTGCTATCAACAGGAGTACACTTGAATTGTGATTTTTGCCTTGCATGCGCACTGGTTCGATATATTGTTGCCCATGCAGTGATGTGTATCTTTAAGAGACTCTTACAGAAATTTAATATTTACTATTCGGTGTACTTCGAATTGAATTTTGCCTGCAACCACAAAGCTCGTAACAAAATAGTAAGTTTAATCCCGGTCATTTGTACGTAATTACCGAGAGAACTGGGGCCGTTTGTACGGAAATAATATCGGATTGGTTCTGAGAACAGCTAAGCAAATTTCTAACGCTCTGGTACCAATCCAAACATCGCTGTGGCGGACAAACAACGATGGTTCCCGATTAGTCCGGTACAATGATAATGCGAAACTTCGGTGAAGTTCGGCAGAGAGTGCAAATAGCGGCTATGTGGAAGTGGGTCACGGTTTCATTACGAAGTACGTGGAAGTATTCATCTATCTGTTACGTTTATGACGAATTAATTACCAATATCAATTAATGGGGGACGTAAAAACGTCGCCAAGTTATGACGTAGGTGACATATGCAAATCACGAAACCACGTGCCGTGCATTCAGTCCTTTTTTATTTTCAACGTATTGTCTGCTAACGTTCGTCTATGATATTCCCGAGAACTGAATGTTCCAGATAGATTTTGGCAATTAATCAAAACATAAATGAATAAATAGATAAATCAATATAGTCTTTACATGTTGCATTAATTGAGTACGTGTTTTTTTTTCTTTTTTGTTTCACTTCGAAAGTCCACTTTATCGACCTTTAACCCATTCCCACACAATTCTGCATTTTTAACGCCCTTCAAGAAAAAAGCTGTGGACAACTTAACTGAAAATGAAGAAAGTTCTTGTTACAAGCAATTTTTTTCATTATCCACAATACTTTCTACCCCAAAAGACAAAGCTTTTTTTAAATTATCAACTATTAAGTATAATCTGAAACTTCTTTCAATTTGGATCATTCTAAAAACGTGTGGAAATGGGTTTAATCAAGTGTTCGGCTTGAACGCTTAAATGCCATATATATGATTTTTTTTTTAAATAATTTTAGTTATAATAAAAAGATTTTGTTGTGTTGTCGATGAGACATTACTGAACCTAGTATCTTTTGAATTATACTGTTGGTGATAAAGAACCCTTTCCCGTTCAATCTCGGACTTTTTCGTCCCTGAATTTTAATACTTGAGAAAACATTGTGGAAAAAGGAGAAATTGATTATTACGAGCAATTTCTTCATTTTTCACAATATTTTCTACGCTATTAAATGATTATTTTCAAATAACATCAATTTTATATTGTCTTCTGCAAATCTTTCGAATTTGGGCAGGTCTAAAATTTTGCAAATCACGAAAGGGTTAATCGAGCTTTTATATCAGATTTCGGAACAACCGTTAACCTTTTACCACACAATCCAGCATTTTTATGCACAAAAGAAATAAAATGGTTATGGAAAAATATTTCCTTTTTTTCTCACAATATTTTCTATCATCTTTTTTGTATCTTTAGTGTACTTTGAATTTTCACCTGCAGCTTCTTCCAATTTGGACAAGTCTAAAATTTTGTAGTAATCTGCTCGTATCGCATACGGATCGCATGTTTTGACTAACGCTGATTTTCTAAATCCGTATTTTTCCGTGTCACGTGTCTGTTTCGTCTTTTCTCTGTTATTCCTTGTCCTGTGATCGCCGCTGTAAAGTCAAAATGCGGATTGACCAGTCAAATTGTACAATCAAAACTTGAACTTTGAGCTCGGATATTATGGTCGAAATTGAAAGGAGTTGCACACGACAAGTATTAAATTTTAGATTTTTTTCAGCTTTCTGTGTAGAAAACATTGTGTAAAATGGAGAAATTGCTTGTTACAAGCAATTTCTTCATTTTACACACTATTTTCATAGTTGATTTTCTTGAGGGACGTGTAAAAGCGTCATTGTGTTTGAAAGGATAAACCAACTGTTACAAACAAATTCTTTATTTGCTACATGTTTTTTCTACCCTGGAAAACAGAAATATTCACTTTTGAACTTTCATCTACAACTTTTTTCTTTTAATTAAGAGCATTCTAAATTATATTGTTCATCTAGCCAGTGAACAACGAAAAAAGTTTCGTAAAAGACGGAGCCACGAAAATTAAAGAACTCAGTATAAGCAAACAATTACGAAAAGGAGAAAGAATATAAAACTTAGAAAGAGACAAAGTCAGCCCGAGTAGCTCAATTGGTAGAGCACTTGTCTTCAAACCTCAAGATCACGGGTTCGAGTCCTGGACTGACCATATCAACTAACAAACTAATTGTCTTTCGGATGAGGCGCTAAACTGGATCCCGTGTGACGGTGCTATCCATCGAGCACCTTAAAGAACAAGATAGAGCTCTCAGAAGTTTCGTCCTGCATGATTGTGCTGTTCGGCCCGTAACAACTAACCTTCTTCTGGTTGCGTCGCTCAGATTGGCATGTGCCACGGTAGAGACGATAAAACACATTAACTAATCATTTCGCACATGCATTGCGACGAATTTTAATGGCGTCTTTGGCGACTTGTGAATCACCAAATCAATTTTCAAGTCCCCGAGAGTGCTTAAGGAAAACGGGATGAAGTCTCCAACACAAACAGTGATTGCGTGAATAACATTCCGAGAGGTACGTAACGACCTATGCCATGTTACAGCGATAAAGTATTCACGAACGATACATGTAACAGCGACAGAGTATGTTACAGTCGGATAAAATACGCTTGCACGATACCATTTAAGCGATGAAGTGATCAAACACGCCACCTATTACAATAATAAATCAACTAATCAAATCATTTATTTAGCCAGGAAGTGAACTTTGAACTAAAACAATGGCCGAAATTTTTTAGAAACATTTTGATTGCCAGTTTGACTTAAACGTCGTGAATACAGCTTCATTGACCAACTATTCTACTCTTTTTACTCGTTATTGGCAATAAATTTTGCAAATGATGTCTTGTGATATCGAATAGGAACTTTATGGCGGAGCTCAGTGAGCTTGAACAGCGGAGTCAGAGGGCGGGACTAGCGGAGTCAGAGGGCGGGACCTAGCGGAGTCAGAGGACGGGACCTAGCGGAGTCAGAGGGCGGGACCTAGCGGAGTCAGAGGACGGGATCTAGCGGAGTCAGAGGGCGGGACTAGCGGAGTCAGAGGGCGGGACTGGCGGAGTCAGAGGGCGGGACCTAGCGGAGTCAGAGGGCGGGACTAGCGGAGTCAGAGGGCGGGACCTAGCGGAGTCAGAGGGCGGGACTAGTTGATTCAGAGGGCGGGACTAGCGGAGTCACAGGGCGGGACCTAGCGGAGTCAGAGGGCGGGACTAGTTGATTCAGAAGGCGGGACTAGCGGAGTCAGAGGGCGGGACCTGGCGGAGTCACAGGGCGGGACTAGTTGATTCAGAGGGCGGGACTAGTTGAGTCAGAGGGCGGGACCTAGCGGAGTCAGAGGGCGGGACTAGTGGAGTCAGAGGGTGGGACCAGAGATCCGTCAATTTCCTCATTTGTCACTGACAAAATCCGTCTAAATCGCTATACTCTATTCTCTAAAATTAGTATACGGCTATTTCCTGGCGATTCCTAAAACAGTGTAAACTATTGGTCCTCGGTGTCGGGAATGACGTTGTGAACTGGTACCCAAGGCCTTCAGTCTCCGACAACGGTTCAAAGCGTCTTACCGACACCGACGATCAATAGTTTCCTGTAAAAGGAGTCACTATATAATAACTGTTTTATTAACAGACCAACATTATGAAGATCTGTTCTTAATTCAAGACAGGAATATATGATTTTGCAGGCTATTCGAAAATACTTATCTTTTCAAATGATAATTCAAGTGAAGCCTTAAAGGGGTAAATCAAGATACAATCTCAGCACTAGAACAAACCCGGTTATGATGTAAGATTTTATGGAAGGTCATTCTATCATACCGCACAGTTATTTTCAAAGTATTTAATAGAAAGGCATGTTTCCAAATATTCGTACTGTTTGCATCTATTACCGGAACACAGAAATCCTCTTTAAAAAAAATTCTATGCCAGCTGCACATAGGTGAAACGGTACGGAAATAGTCCGCAAGGACTAGGTTTTCTGTTCATACCCAATGAAACCTGTTTAAAGCGAGTTAATTTGCGTTGGTATGCAAATTAGAAAACCTCCAGAGAGGTAAGTGACTATTTGGAGTTATATAGACAAGGTCGACACAATTAAGTCTGAGGATCTTTTTTCTCTGAATAGATTATTTTTGTCTACAATCTCTGCACGTTAAAAAACAAAAGATTCCCCCTTCATCTATCATGAGCTGGATAAAAACATAAACAAACTTTCGGACAAGTTTTTTCGTTAATAACGTTTTTCTCGACTGACGTCATTTTACCAAGATACTGACGTCATGATTTTTCTTGTAGAGTGCGAATTTTTACATGAATGCAAGTAATGGTTTTACCAGGATAGTTGGAAGGTATATCATAAAAAAATTTGACGTTTAACGTTAACGTTAATTTACAACAAATGAAATCCATTAGACGCCATTATCTGCTGTTGTCGACATTCTCCAATTTTGCGTAATTTTTTGGGGGGTGGGTCGGGAGAAAGGGGGGGGGTACCCATTATCAGACAACAGCATTTTAGAAAATAACTTTTACACGGAAATATTTATTAGATGAAATTTCTTCGATTTTCACAAAGCTTCCTTTTTGAAACTCGTGAAACTGACATTGTGTAGGAATCGGTTAAGAAAACTAAGGCAATGTCTTTTCCCTCTATATTAGTATATCGACGGGTTAGAGAAGAAAAAAAAAACACATAGTAAGTGTCTATACAAAGTAACAATACAATACAAGACACTTACGATATTTTTGGACTATATAACGGTGATGAGAAACATATTTCTTACGTCGGACGTTTAATGTTTGTCATCATTAGGAATTCAGATTTGACCCAATAAATTGCATTTGATCATGTCGTTGTAATGGTCTCTGTGAATAGATCAGGCGGATACGTGTGTGTCGAGTAGGGTGCTTAGATCGATTATCAACACATTAAAAACCACGTTCAACTTCATGAACTTCATGAAATGAATATCAACCCGATTATTCGGACATTCCAAACCAATTTCTTTATTTTCCGAGGTGTTTTCTTGAATGAGAGGCGTAAAGACCTGGATTGTTTGCGAAGTATTTAAACTGTGTGTACAAATTACTTGTTATTTTGTTATAGTACATCTTCTAAGTTAACCCATTCCAACACAAGCCCTCCTTTTTACGCCCCTCAAGAAAAAAGCTTTGGAAAACATTGTGAAAAATGAAGAAATTGCTTGTATCAAGCAATTTCTTCATTATCCACATTGTTTTCTATCCCAAAAGACGAAAAAATTTAAAATTCCATCAACTTGAAATTCGCTAGTTGTCTGCAACTTCTTTCAATTTGGACCGGTCTAAAATTTTATCGTTTGGGAATGGGTTAATAGTGTATGGTTTATCGCGGTTCAAATCCACACCCCGGTTCATCACGTTCATCCCTATTTGCCAAGAGTCATTCGAGCTATTGCGGATGAGTATTTCCGACTTTTCCCGTCCGTTATCCTTTTCTTATTCACACTGTGAATAAAGGATAAAGTTTCCATCAGATTCTCTTAATATTTCTATAGAACTATTCTTTCCAACGGCCAAGATGTGTGTGTGTGTGTGTGTGTGTGTTTGTGTTTTCATGTAATGTGGTCGATTTCGTATGAAACATCGGAAAAGGACATTAAATCAAATATCAATTTTACTCCTTGTCATGTTGAATCCGGCATATCCCTGCTTTGGCAGGAGGTATAGAATTAGATCAGCCTGCACATATGTGCAATCAAGTCTTGGTCTAAACCACCTGTTTGGCATTTTAATTCCGGAGTTGTCTATAGAATTAATTAACAACTGTAATGACACACAATATCTGAGCATTTCAGTGCTTTTAGCCCATTGATTTTGATACAATTCTGACAAAGGATTTTATTTAGCTTGACAAGGCTTAATGAGACTGAAAACCACAAATTTGAAATGAGGCTTCCTTGCAGAATCAATCTTGAAGGTTTACCGTATTGTTCCTTTTCAAGATTGTATCAACAGATAGATCGCTTGCCCCGCCCATTTACTCCGTTAGTCTCGTCCACTGACTCCGACAGGAAGTTCCGCTTCGTTATTCAACGGCGTTATTGGCCAGTATCATGAAAACAAAAAAAGTAGAATGGTTGATTGGCGACCTAAACGTCGTTACTACAGCTTTATTCAAGCTGTAGTTACAACGTTTAATTCGCCTAACCACACAAAAAAAACCTTACGAAAATGACGGTGAATGTCAGCGAAGTTAAAAATAAAACTCACTTCTGATCCTTTGACTGATAGCCACGATTGGTCAAATGACAGATTGCTGGACCACGATTGGTCAGTTGACAGATTGCTTGACCATGATTGGTCAAATGACAGATTGCTTGACCATGATTGGTCAGTTGACAGATTGCTTGACCACGATTGGTCAAATGACAGATTGCTGGACCACGATTGGTCAAATGACAGATTGCTTGACCACGATTGGTCAAATGACAGATTGCTTGACCACGATTGGTCAAATGACAGATTGCTGGACCACGATTGGTCAAATGACAGATTGCTTGACCACGATTGGTCAAATGACAGATTGCTTGACCACGATTGGTCAAATGACAGATTGCTTGACCATGCCATGTTAGAGGCCGCCCAAACATGTAGTTCGATTCGGGGTAATAAACGGCATTATTTAGTAAAACATGTGAACGGAGTAATAAACATATAGTTGGATGGCGATCTAAACGTCGTAACTACAGCTTGAATTTATTGTAGTTACGACGGTTTAAGTGGCAAAACCAACAACGATACTAACATAAAAGTCCGAGTTTAAGTGAATTCACCCCTCGTCTAAATGAATGGTTTAACTGTTTTTTTTTTTTTTTGTTTTTTATTTATTTCCAGTGTGTCGATCCGCCAAGTTCGTCAAATGACGCAATCACGGCTGTCAATCAAAGAATCACCCGACCAATCAAAACAACCCGGAATTGAGCTTTCAACTCCGACATTTGTTTGGTTTGACGACTTAAACGTCGTAACTACAGCTTATTCAAGCTGTAGTTACGACGTTTAGGTCGCTTATCAGCGATTCTACTTTTTTTACCTTCTATTTGCTATATATTTTGGAAAATAAAGCCGTTTAAAATCGGAGCGGGACTTCCTGTTGGAGTCGGTTAGCGTGGCAAATGGAGTAAGTGGGCGGGGCCAGCGATTGGTCAATTCCAATTAGATTCGTTGAACTCAAATCACAGAACTTTCCGTGTCGTCAGATACTTGAAATATGCCCGTTAGTTGTGATACATGGATTCGTTAAAATCACAAGCGTTCAACTATTCCCTCACTTTTACTGTTAGCACGAGAGAGAATCAAAGTACTGAAAGTACTTTAGGGAGACCGGGGCAAAATGTTACACGAGGCAAAGTGTTACGTTTGAACTATCTCCTCAGTAACGTCATCAATGACGTCACTATACGTTCTTTAAAACCCGTTTTTGAACGAAACATGGCGTCCATATGAAAACAGAGGATTGTTTACTAGCCAATGAACAGAAAACGCTTTTTGTTGCAGGTGAGTAAATTATTAAAATCTTCATAAATTTTCGTCTCATTTGAAATTTAAATACCAGAAATGGGGAAGATATGTCGTAACGGAATACCGAGATCCAGTAGGTAACATTACTATAAAATTCATATTTCGGCTTACCTTCATTTTGTCTGTATAATAGTTGCGATTGGGGTAAAGTGTTTCAAAGGATATGGGACAAAGTTTTACACTGTAACTGTAACACTTTGCCCCGTAATATTTCACTCTTAACCCATTGCCAGAAAACACGAATTTAGACTGATTCGAATTGAGGGATAATGTAGGCGATACTTCGTTATAACAATAGGTTTCAATATCATTGTGAGGAATAGAGCAATGGCTTCTTAAAGATAATCTCTCCTTTTCTCACATTCTTTGCCAACTATCACTATTCGAAAACTTGTTCAAAGGAGGGCTTGCATGAAATAAGTTAAGTTCTTCATGTTTTGGGATAAATCACAGACACTTTTCTTGGTGTTGTTTTACAGAAAGGGGTCTATGAGGAAATTTTCATGAGGTTTAACTTTTATCATTGTAAAACTTTCTCGTTGTAGAATGGTTCGAAATTACAAACACAGGAATGACAGCTAGGTACTCATAAATGCTATTCAAAAGACCTTAAAAGACCTGATAGCATATAGAAGAAGCATATTATCGTTAGGTGTGCGACATTTTGCACACCTAACGACGATAAAATCTATGACAAAAAGCTAAAAATGAATACAGTTCGCTGGAGAACGCGATATATTGAATGACATTAAAAATATATATTTAAAAATTAGAACCATTGATTTAGTTCTTGCAGCCCTAATACTCATTTGATGAGAGACTATGTTCAGAACTTCGTATAAGGCGTAGTATTTTGGGGTGACCCACGGGTCATATAGCAAGAAGTGGTGAGGATGGAAACTCCCACTACAATATTAGGCACATGAAGAGTGCACAGGTGTTACCTAGAGTAATGCATTCCTTTGTCAAAATTGTGACTCGGACATTGATTCTGAATGGTGTGTAGACCCGTCACACACAAACGCGCACACACACGCACACACAGACAGACAGACAGACACACATAGAAACATCCGCCGGCAACAAAAGAGATCGGATTCGGCATAGATCAACCAGAGATAATATTTAAGAAATCGACACGTGTTAAGGTAGAATGATCATTCGTGTTCTAGAACTGTTCCACCAGCGAAAAGTCGATGCTGGTCAGCCAGCGCAATCCAACCAGCCTGCATGATTTTACTTTTCGCACCTTTCGAGTGGTCCCTACGCGTCGGGTTACATATTTTTAGACAGATGTGGTCAAGGTTATGGTTGTTGCATGGTGAAACGTCTCAATTATTTCAATAGATCGACTGATCTTGGATATACACTAGCCGGTACTTTAACCCATTCCCGCGAAATCCAGTCTTTCCACTACCCTAAGCCGATTGCTTTGGAAACATTGCGGAAAAGGAAGAAATTGCAGGTCACAAGCACTTTCTTCATTTCCTGCGATGTTTAGACCTTACTGAAAGACCAATTATTTTTTATTGCATAAAGTTGAAATTGTTTTCTGATTTTTTTTTTTTCAATTTTAATCAGTCCAACATTTGTCGTCTGGTAACTTGGGTTAACTTAACGAATTGTGGTCCTTTTCAAGAAGTCTGTATACCATGTAACACTTTGCCCCGATAAGTGTAACACTTTGCCCCCAAAGGCTGGGGCAATGTGTTACATTAACCTTCTTTTTTTTCTTGTTGTAAATTTTGGTTAAGATGATTCAATTATTTAATTCAAGCGGTTTCGGGTTGGAAAATTTCTGAATTTTTCACGATATACAGTCAGTAGATACAAATGTCCACTAGCTTGGTAAAATATTTTTAAAAAATGTATCACTTTGCCTCGGTCTCCCATGAGCTAGCAAAGGATTGTTTTGTTGTAATCTTCTTTGCAAAAGTTATCATGATAATTAATCGAGGTTAAAACAACCCAGGAGTTAATCCGTTGCAACATGACAATTTTAAACTGGTTCAAATTGAAAGAAATTGCAGAGGATAATTTAAAGTTAGTTGAATTTAGAAAATAATTCTCTTGTTGGGTACAATATATATTGGACAATGAAGAAATTGCTTGTAACAAGCAATTTCTTCACTGTCCACATTGTTTTCCAAAGTTTTTTCTTGAGATGCTTAAAAAGCGGAATTGAGTGGGAAGCGGTTAAAGAGCATATTTTTGAAAGAGTTCTCTACAATTGGAATTGAGTTTGCAATATTCCTGAAATACATAAGAACTTTCATGGCTTAAATGGATTTAGTGGTTAAGCCTCCAGTGGCAGTTTGCACTCGTTGAACTTTTAGAAGACCTCAAAATATTGTCTTTTAATTTAAGCTATCAAAGCTGACGCTGTATATTTTTGTATATTTATTTGCTGTAACATTGTAAACATGTTTAATGCGATATTAAACTTATTGTATTACATTGTATAATAAAAAGACTGGAGGATCAGCAAGCCATTATAGTGTCAATGACAATGGTCTCTTAATTTGACCAGTCATGCACAACCCAAAATAAGTTTTGTTTTAACTTGCCATAAAATCAATCGATGGATCAATCAATCAAGTAACCGACCGGCAATCCATCAATCAACAAATTAATCGATTCATCATCCACCCATACTTCATCCCCATGAGTGAAAGGGATATCGAGATCATCTTTTTCTCTAATATCTTTATATTTAGATAAGTAGACGTTCGCCGCCATTGGTACGAAAAGTTGCCCATACGTATATAATCATACATCTTTCGATGGATGGGTGAATGGGTGGATTGACAAACCTTCCAACCAACCGACCCGCAGCCAACCAACCAACAAACCAACCTAAGCAGCCCGCAATCAACCAACAAACCCACAAAATTCAACCAATTCACAACCAACCAACTAACTAACCCGAAATCAACCAATCCTGAACATACCAACCACTCAACCAAGAACTCACTCAACAAACCAACTCACCATTCATTCAATCAATTATCCAGCCAACCATCCAACCAAACGATCGATCGATCAATCAATAAATCAATCAGTCAGTCAGCCAATCAATTTAGAAAAACTACTGAATCAAACAACCAATCAATCAATCAAATCAGTTAATTGGTCCAGCCCTTTTCTTCCAACCGTTATAATGGAAGGGAGGTAAACAATTGTACAGTAATATTAACCTCCCATGATCAACAAAATCAAAACAAACAACATGAGAAAAGAATCTTTTATCTAAAGACGTTTTATCGTAATATGGTTACCCTTCAACACTTCTTTCAAGACTTTAATCCAAGGTAAGTTTATATCTGTATGTTTTAATGGACAAAACAGAGGAATTAATCGTTTTATAAATTTAATTGAAAGGAATAGTATTCGGACGTATCAAATGCCCGGACATCTCTATCGAGTAGGTTGAACGGCAGTGTTTATTCTAGGATTTCAAAAATGTGGGAAATTCAGCACAAAATCTAGGCATTGGAAAATGCTTGAAATTTCCGGATCTTTGTTTATAGAAGAAAACCCCAAAGGAAACCAGAGAATTGAGGAGGGTGGGGGGGGGGGAGTGAGGGTCTCCCCCTATCCCCCAGCCTAGAATAAATACTGCAATAGTTATAACCCTTTCCTGTTTTGCAAAACTTTAGTCCTGTGGTAATTAAAGGTTTTACAGACAAAAATTAAAAGTGGATGTAATTTGAAAAATAACCATTCAGTGGGGTAGAAAATATAGTTGAAAAAGAAGAAATGGCTTGTTACAAGCAATTTCTTCTTTTGCTAAAATGTTTTCTTAAGTGTAAAATCACAGGGATGTGAAAACCAGGGATTGAACAGGAAAGGGTTAAAATGCATGTTTTAAGGGATTTTATGATAAGAAAATCCTATTTATAGTTAAATGTTATTCTCTTTTTAGCTAAACTAATTGAAAGTCACATTTTTGATAAATTTTCAAATTTATTTGAAAGAAACACTTAACCCATTACCAGATGGCAAAATTTAAGACTGTCAAATTTGAAAGAAGTTGCAGATGACAATCTAACAGTTAAGAAATTTTGGATTTTTTCCACTTTCTGGGTAGAAAACATTGTCGAACATGAAGAAATTTCTCACAAGGAATTTCTTCATTTTCCACAATGTTTTCCAAGGTCTTTTCCCGGGGGGGGGGGGGGGGGGGTCTAAAAGCGTCACTGAGTGGGAATGGGTTGAAGGAAATAAGAAATGTGAAATCTTGAGTAGTCTCGAGTATCAGGTAGTATACTGGATTCTTCACTCTGATGTGATAAATAGAGGATATTGAATGAGAGTTAATGAAATACAGAACTTAATTAACCCTTTCAAGGTTTATCCCTTGTTTTTACGTCTCTGTGATTTCATAATTAAGAAAACAGTGTGGAAAAAGAAGAAATTGCTTGTAATAAGCAATTTCTTCTTTTTCCACAATATTTTCTACCCTACAGAATGGTTATTTTTCAAATAAAATCAACGTTGAATTTTCGTCTGCAAAACTTTTGAATTTGGATGGGCTAAAATTTTGCAAACCAGGAAAGGGTTAAAAAGACTCACCAATGGGTCGATAATTGTAGACCTATGTGGGATTGCAGCTGGAGGCTAGGAAAGGATGTGATGGAGGTACTGGTGTGAGAAATACCAGGAATCCATTGTTAGGTGCTCCAGCCTCCGCTATATAACTGAAAGATTGTTGAAAGCGGCGTAAAACCCCATTCAAACAAACAAATTATTTAAAAAGAGTCATCTATAAACAAATTAAAATGAGGCTACACTTGTTCCTTTTAAGAGATGAAGAGAATATTTTTTGTTTTCATGGAGGCATGAACCAAACAACCTAATCACACTGTATGAATACGCTAAGCAGATTCATACATTGTGTGATTAGGTTTTTCAGTTCTTACCTCCATGAAAACAAAAAATATTCTCTTCATTTCTTATAATTTAATAGCATTGAGCGAAAAAACAGAAGCTTTACAAATGTTGATATCTTTTTTATATGGGACAAATTTGTTCGGAAGCATACAAAATTGCTACATGCTCAAATTTAGTTCATGGAGTTATGAATTTTTTTTTGACCAATCAGAACGCTCATTTTTGATAGACGAAACTAAAAATTAAATTATATTTTATTAACTGTGATAAGCTAGCCTTCCCTTGATAGGAATGCCTTTTATACCTCTCAATAACGAAGTAGAGTGGGTATATTGATTTCACTATGTCTCTGTCTGTTTGTCTGTCCATACACTTATCATTTTCTTCTCTAACTAGAATCAATTTACATACAAAAAAAATGAGATTTCATACAATCTGATGCAAAAGATCGAAGGAAGTACCCTATTGTTTTGGGGTCCAATATGTCAAAGGTCAAGATCTTTTAAGTGACAAAATATTGGCAGGGCTAGTGCTAGCATTTGAAGATTTGATGTGTCATTGACTGTTTGGCAATGAAATTTAATTGGTCAAAACAGTTTGTAATAGTTGAGAGGGGGGGGGGTCAAACAAGAAAGAGAGCGAATTAGTGCAAACTGACTTTTTATTGAAATGTATACAAAGTAAGCAATTACCGATATACAGAGTTGTCTCGAAAATTGCCCTTTAATTATCTCCCTAGACTTGATTGGGTAGTTTAGGTTTGAATTAACTATAAAGAGAGTTTAAGAGTTCTGTCTAGATTCTTATATTTTGTGCAGAATCGGGTATCTCCTCAGTATTTCACACAGAGAAATATTGAATACCCGTACACTTGTAATAGTTTTATACTCTTAGGATATGAAATTATTTCTATGTTTTATATTTACTTGTTTTTGTTTTTGTAAACACTGTATTTTTTCTAATCGGAGAGATCCATTTCTTTCAATATATGGCCATCAAATGTTGTCTTTATCCTCTTTTATGCCTTTATTTTATTTCTGAGAAGGGTTAAATGGTAAGTCAATTTAAAAGTTAATAGACTCCTGTTTTAATCCAAACATCTTACACGCTTCCAAGCAATATCTTTGATAGCGTAGTTGTTAGAGATAATTGCCAAATATATCTCATATTGATCGGCTATTTGCTTTGAATTTTTACCGATCTGTCCCGCTGTTATCTTTTTTTAGAAAAACCAAGGAGTTTATTTCACTGTTATTGTTTTGAATTAATCTAATTTTTTAAGAAAGTATGAATAGTCTATTTAGAGTTAAAATATTTTAATAAGGATTATAACCACAAAAGGTAGGGGAAATAAATGTTAAAACTTTTCTCTTCAGAAAATCTGACAGAACCTTTTTAGATTCTGAAAATAACTTTTTTTTTTTTTACTTTATTATAAATATCAACAGAGAGTTTTAAAAGTCCTAAGGTTTCATCAACTTTAAATCATTGTCTGCAACTCCTTTGAGTCTAAAATTTTGTCATCTGGGAATGGGTTAAAGGAATGCTGCCTCTTCCTATGTATAAATAGTGTACAATTTTAAACGGGACAGCTGCCGTCATAGCGCAGTTGGTAGCGCGTTGGACTGTTAATCTAGAGGTCCCAGGTTCGATCCCCGGCGGCGGCACTCATCCTTTCCGACAATTTGTCTCTCACCAATGGGTCGATAATCGTAGACCTATGTGGGATAGCAGCTAGAGGCTATGAAAGGATGTAATGGTAGTACTGGTGTGAGAAATACCAGGATGCCATTGTTAGGTGCTACAGCCGCCGCGATATAACTGAAAGATTGTTGAAGGCGGCGTAAAACCCCATTCAAACAAACAAATATAAAAGGGAAATACACAAAGTTCAAGGGAAGTAACTGATCAAGCTGATTAGCTACAAATACCAGTAGGGGCCCATTAATTTGTACAATGTTCAATAGTTAATGAGATACACCATTGAAAAATGTGGGATAAAGTCCTGTTTTGACCCTTAGAAATTTCTCACAGGGTGAAATTTCTAAGGGTCACAATAGCATATTTTCATAATTTTGAGGGTCAACACTGAGTTTACGAAACAAACACTGATTGGTGGGCTATAAGTCCCTTTTAACCCATTCCTACCCACACAATTACGCTTTTGGATGCCCCTCAAGAAAAACACTTTGAAAGAAATTGTATAACATGAACAAATTACTTGCAACAATCAATTTCTTCATTTTATACAATGTTTTCTACCCAGAAAGTCGAAAAATCTAAAATTCCACCAACCTTAAATTGTTGTCTGCAACTCCTTTCAATTTGAACCAGTCTAAAGTTTTGTCGTAATGGGTTAAGACAGAACTAGTTTTGATAAGTACATGTATGTCTTATTTCATTTTATTACCTAGAATATACTTGTGTTTTCTGTTTTCCAGTAAATTTGTGGTATTTTCCTGTGTACTGGTATTTTCTTTCCTGTTTTCGCTACGTTTAGACAATACTATAGAATGGAACTATTGGGTGATATTTATTCCTGTTTGGATTTGGAAATTCCTGGTGATTAGTGGGGCGATTGTCGGAAGTTATGTCTGGTTTAAACACCCACAATACAGGTAAAGTTGTCTTGTAGAACTATTTGTTTCTCATTAACCCTTGTCATGCTGTTTAAATTACCTTACTGAATTGCTGTAAAATCAAAGGGCTGAAAGCACTGATAGAATTTTTCATTCAAAAATCAATATTTCTTTTAGAAATCAATTCCATAAACAACTCTTGCAAGAAAAGTGCAAGCAGGAGGTGTAGACCAAGATCAGACTGCACTTATGTGCAGGCTGATCTTTGTCTACACCTACTGCCAAAACCGGAATATTCTGGGGTCAGCATGACAAGGGTTAAAATTTGAATTAACCTATCAACTGACAAGAAAATTTGTAGACTGGTTCATATTGAAAAAGTTGCAGATACCTTTTATCCAATAGACTTTTTTACGTTCTCACTGCGCATGCGTCAAACCAAATCTCGTTAAATGCCATATCTACCCGAGATTATGTCACATGATCGATTGCGGGGAGTCGATAAATTATCACTATATAAACCTATATAAATTGGCTGTTTTGAACGAGCAAAATAAAGATTAAACATCAAAATTTTGGTGAAAAAAAAATTCAATCTGTGAGCAGACATATGCAGGCCAATTGTAGCAGGTAATTTTGATGAAATCATCTTGAATTTGCAATCAAATTGAATTAAAATGGCCTGGTATCTAGGCCATACAAAATATAACGTACCTCGAATATTTCCAATGCAATAAAATTTTGTGAAAATACTTTTAACACCCACCACTCCTAACATACATACAAGAATGGAAAAATATAGAGTTACAGTTTAACACTCGGAACAAACATTGAATGGTCACTTTGAATAATTGTAATATCAAACAAATTACTATAAGTTATTTGTACCGGAAATAAATGGTTTTGTGATATTTACAACTATCAAAACATTACAAAAGAAATAAGCTATCCCAATTTTTTCTGGCACACTGATTGGTTAAATTTGCAAAAATGCATCAATCATAGGCACGTCAATCATGGCAAAACCCACCCTTTCCATGACAGGTCTGATTATAAGAACAAGTGACAATAATCCTGATTGACATAATTGATTTAATTAATTTGTTTAATCTTTAGTGCATTTAAATACTATTTACCACATTTTGGAAGATACAGATACATGTTGTTTTACATATGCCATAAAAGTGGCCTATGTTGATACCAATCTCCAAAAGTCTTCACCAAAAAGCACATATTTCATTTTTTAAAAGTTCCCTTGTTACAAAGTATAGGCATTTAAACTTAAACATTATGAATATAAAGAACACAGCAAGAATGCTATTTTTGAAATATTTGCTTTTTGTCCCTGTTTCCACCGATTTAGATCTCTCCCTCTCTCTTTCTCTCTCTCTCTTCTTGCTCATTCTCTCTCTATTCTCTCTATTCAAGCAATTTCTTCATTTTCCACAATGTTTTTAAAAGCTTTTTTCCTTGGGGGCATCTAAAAGCGTCACTGAGAGAGAATGGGTTAAAGTGTGGTCAAATCTTTGAATTTTGTGTCAGATTGAGTAGAAAAATTGTGGGAAAAGAAGATAATGCTTATTATCAGCATTTTCTTCTTTTTCCATAATCTTTTCTATGGTTATAATTCTTTGGGATGTAAAAATATGGCATTGCTTTGGAATAAGTTAAGTCAAATGGAACAATATGTAGTCCAAGGCTTTCTAGATTTTCAAATTTTAAAACATTGCACTAAAACAACAGGAAAGACAAAATCATTTATCAAAAGCAGACAAAAAAAGATAGCAATTGACCATAACAGAGCTATGAAGTATAAATTTCATTTTACATGGCTGTTTCAGAAATATAAGATACGTGTATTGCTATACCCATGGCATCGATGCAAACCTTATGCAAACACTTGTTCACTCTCAGAGGAGTAATCTGTATTATGAAGAGGCATAGAAATAAAATCTAAATGCATGTTTAGCTCCACTGACTGAAAGCCAGCAAGCTATTGTCATGGTGTTGTGTCCGTCGTGCTTGTGTGTGTCTGTCCGTAAACTTTTACTTTAGAAATATTCTCCATAGAAAGTATTGAACAGAATTCAACCAAATTTCACAGAAATGATCCTTGGGTGACCCTTTATCAGATTCCTTTAAAGAATTTTGATTAGATGAAAAATATGGCTTTAATGGGCGGGGCTTATTTCCATATATGGTGAAACTTTAAAAAAAATCTTATCAGAAGCCAATGGATGGATTTCCACCAAATTTTATAGAAATGGTACTGGATGTTCCTTCATCAGATTCCAGCAAAGAATTTTGAGTGGATGATCATCATGGCTTTAATGGGCAGGGCTAATTTCCTTATATGGTGAAAAAAATTAAAATCTTCTACATAGAAACCAGCAAATGGATTTCAATCAAAATTCACTGGAATGATCCTCAGATTATCCTTTATCAGATTCCTTCAAAGAATTTTGATCAGATGAAATGCATGGATAAATGGGGGGCCTAATTTCCATATATCTATGGTGAAAGCTTTGAAAATCTATTACTCTGAAACCAATTGATGGATTTCAACCAAATTTCACTGGAATGATCCTCTGGTGACTCTTTTTCAGATTACATCAATTATTTTTGATTGGTCAGAAACAAAACCTGAAAACAACACTTGCTTAATCTGTAGTATCAGGCCTGTGGAGCAATACAGGCACTCAAGCGCCTCTACTTTTACAAGTTGTGCCTCTTTTTTATGCTCCTTGTTCATTGTATGATCGAATTATCTTTTATCGAGTGAACAACAAAAGCTATGTTTTCACGAGTTGCAGAGCCACAGGGGAAAATGTACTTTAGTTATTCACTCAGTGAAAAACAAAGCAATCTTTCACTAAAATCTAATGATTATTTTACTTCTTTAATACAAAAAGAGATGATATATTACCCTTTTTAGGGATATTTGGTAAAATTGCGTCATTATTGAATTACAAGGCAACCTGATGATGACATCAGTGTCTTTGGTTTCACTGATGATGTCAGTAGAGTGCAAGCAGGGCTAAATCTAACAAAACAGTGATTTTATCTTTTTATGCACCAGCATCCATAGATCGGGGGCATATTGTTTTACCGTGTCCATCTGTCTGTCTGTCTGTCTGTCCGTCTGTCTGCAAAACTTAACCGGCCAACTAAACAATTTCCTATAACTTCAACCCTGATTAAGTTACAATACTAATATTTGGTATGTAGATAGGTCTCAACAAGGCGCAACTGGGGAAGGTCATTTCATCAAGGTCAAGGTCAAAATTTTAACCCTTTTCCCTAAAACAAAGAAAAAACCAATAAAAATCACCCATTTCTAAAGAGTTCCCGGGGGCATAGTGTCACAAACACGTCTTGTTGATAATGTCATTGCTTTCTTAGGTGAAATTATCGAGTGATATTCTACCAAGATTAACCTAAATAATCTACCAGAAAGTATTTAAGAAATTGTATTATTAACCCTTTCCTGTTTTTTATTTTTTTTTAGATCTGATCAAATATAAAGGTGTTTCAATAGAAAAGCTAAAGTTGATTAAATTTGAAAAATAAACATTCAGTAGGGTCAAAAATATTGTGGAAAAAGAAGAAATTGCTTGTCATAAGCAATTTCTTCTTTTTCTACAATGTTTTTCTCAGTTATAAAATCACAGGGACGTAAAAACCAGGGAAATTTACAGGAAAGGGTTGATTTACTGTTGTTTATGTGCAAATTTCGATTTTTACCAGGTTTGAAGGTAACAGTTTCGTCCAGTTCAAAGCAATGATAATGACGACCAGTCTTCATCTGATGTTACTCGTATTTGACATTCTAGCTTGTGATAATCTCCAGACCAACATGCATCCCTGGCTCTTTGTATTCATACCTCTCATGTTTATGTCAATAGTTGCGATAGGGTTCTGCGTTTGGGCCATCAAAAATGAGAGGTCTTTTGGGGTAAGACACAGTACTCTACGAATTTTATTAACCCATAACCACACAATCCTGCTTTTTTACGCACCTCAAGAAAAAAGCTTGGAATAATGGAAAATGAATAATTATTTGTTACAAGCAATTCTTCATTATCTACAACGTTTTTTACTCAAAAAAAAAAAAACCCCAAAGATTTTTTAAAATTTCATTGGCTAAAAATTGCCGTCTGCAACTTTTTAGCTCACCTGAGCACAAAGTGCTCTGGGGGAGCTGTTGTGAATGGTCATCGTCCGTCGTCCGTCCGCACGTCCGCCCGTCCGTCCGTTCACAATTACAAAAAAATCTTCCCCTCCTAAACTAACCATGGAATTGCAACAAAACTTCACAGAAATGATCCTTAGGTCATGCTCTTTCAAAATACTTCAAAGAATTGAAATCTATGAAGAACTCTGGTTGCCATGGCAACATAGTGAAAAAACTTAAAAAATCTTCTCCTCCCAAGCAGAAAGGCCAAGAGCTTTAATATTTGGTACAAATCATCATCTTTTGACCCTCTACCAAAATACTTCAAGAATTAACATATTATGAAAATGAGCCCTTTTCTGGGCCATCCCTGATTTTACATAGAAATAAAGAAGGAAATCTTTAAAAATCATCTTCTCCCAAACCATATGGTCTAGAGCTTTGATATTTGGTATACATCATCATCTATTTACCCTGTACGAAAATACTTCAAAGAATTGACGTATTCTTGATATTAGCCCTTTTCTTTGTGATCCCTGATTTTACATAGAAATAAAGAAGGAAATCTTTAAAAATCTTCTTGTCCTAAACCATAAGGCCTAGAACGTTGATATTTGGTATACATCATAATCTATTCACCCTTTACCAAAATACTTCAAAGAATTACTGTATTCTCAAAACAAGCCCTTTTCTGTGTGATCCCTGATTTTACATAGAAATAAAGAAGGAAATCTTTAAAAATCTTCTTTCCCCAAACCATAAGGCCTAGAGCTTTGATATTTGGTACAAATCATCATCTATTGACCCTCTACCATAATACTTCAAAGAATTACTGTATTCTGAAAATTAGCCCTTTTTTTGTGATCCCTGTTTTAACAAAGGAATGAAGAAGGAAATCTTTGAAAAACTTCTTGTCCAAAACATTAAAGCCTCTAGCTATGATATTTGGTCTTTAAAAATCTTCTTGTTCCAAACCATAAGGCCAAGAGCTTTGATATTTGGTACAAATCATCATCTATTGACCCTCTACCAAAGTACTTCAAAGAATTACTGTATTCTGAAAATTAGCCTTTTTTTTTGTGATCCCTGTTTTAACAAAGGAATGAAGAAGGAAATCTTTGAAAATCTTCTTGTCCAAAACATTAAATTGATTGATTGAATGGGGTTTAACGCCGCTTTTAACAGTTTTTCAGTCATATCGCGGCGGCTGGAGCACCTAACAATGGATTCCTGGTATTTCTCACACCAGTACTACCACTACATCCTTTCCTAGCCTCCAGCTGCTATCCCACTTAGGTTTACGATTATCAACCCATTGGTGAGAGACAATTGTCGGAAAGAATATTTGCCGCCGCCGGGGATCGAACCCATGACACCTATGATTGGAGATTAGGAGTCTTGCGCGCTACCGACTGCGCTATGACGGCGGCCCAAAACATTAAAGCCTAGAGCTGTGATATTTGGTCTTTAAAAATCTTCTTGTTCCAAACCATAAGGCCAAAGGCTTTGATATTTGGTACAAATCATCATGTATTGAAACTCTACCAAAATACTTCAAAGAATTACTGTATTCTGAAAATTAGCCCTTTTCTTTGTGATCCCTGTTTTTACAAAGGAATGAAGAAGGAAATCTTTGAAAATCTTCTTGTCCCAAACATTAAAGCCTCTAGCTTTGATATTTGGTACATATCATCAGCTATTGACCCTCTACCAAATTACTTAAACAAATTAGCCCTTTTCTGTGCAATCCCTAATTTTAGTTAGGAATAAATAATGATACCTTTGAAAACTTTCTTCTCCTTAAGCATTAGGCCTAGAGCTTTTATACTTGGTATGTATTGATGTCTATACTTCAAAGCATTACCATATTCAGGAAATTAGTGCTATATGGTGGGATCATCAATATACCTAGGATTAAAAGAAAAATCCTTAAACATCTTCTCCAAAATAATTAGACAGAGGGCTTTGCTATTTTGTTTATATCATAAAGCCATGAACCATCATACTCAGGGGAGCGATTTAGGACCATCATGGTCCTCTTGTTTGAATTTGGACAAGACTAATATTTTTTTGTCTAAATGTGTTAAATTATGGATCATTGACCTAAACATTGTAACCTATGCTTAATACATCAAAGGATGCTTTTAGAGGCCCCTCAAGACAAACAAATATGAGAACATTCTGTAAAATGAAGAAAATGCTTGCAACAAGCAATTTCGTCATTTACTCAATATTTTCTGCCCGGAAAATAGAAAAAATGTTAATTAATTTAAATCTATCGTTTGCAACTTCTTTCGGTTTGGACCAGTCTAAAATTTAATTGTGTGGTAATGGGTTAAATAAGCTGTATTTATCATTATGACGTTTAAGTCACTAAACCAACAAAAAATTCTGTATTTAAATGTTGGAGTTCAAAGTTCACTTCTAGTATACATATAAATATCTGATTGGTCAGCCTATTTTGGAATAATGTCTGTGGTCTGTCAAAAACTCCTGTATCAGAGTTTTAAAATAGGTAGTCGGTTCAACCATCATTACTGACTCCCACCCCCTTTTTCACCTTAAAGAAAAATACCTATGAAAATGATGTGGAATAAGGAGATATTACTCCCTTTTCTCACAATTTTTTTTTGGCTTGTGGCACTTTTTTTCCAGTCTAAATTCATATTGTCTGTTTAACCCATTACCATATAATAATTCTTTTAGAAGCTTCTCAAGAAAAAGGCTATGATAAACAACTTGAAAAATGAAGAAATTGCTTGGTACGAGCAAATTTTCCATTATTCACAATGTTTTCAAGCCCAAAAGACAAAAAGAAAAAAATCATGAAGAAAAAAATGTTGTCAGCAAGTTCATTGAATTTATCTTAAATTGTGTGGTTTTGGAATGGGTTAATGGGAATTCAAGCTAAGTTAACCTTTGTCATGTTTATAAATTTTTTGTCAGAATTGCATTAAAATCAAAGAGGTGAAAGCACTGGAGGCACTATTTGTTGGTGAATATATCTTTTGAAAAAAAAATATGTTTTAAAAGCAACTCTGATTTGAAAGGTACAAACAGGTTATAAGTCTAAGATCAGATAAGACTTCACATATGTGCAAGTTGATCTTTGTCTACACCTGCTGCAAAAAAAAAAAATAAAAATAAAATAAAAAGAATCTTTCTGGGTTCAGCTTGACAAGGTTTTTTTTTATAAGAAATACAGTATGAGGAGTAGCTATTCTTTATTCATTTTCTTGTCAAAAATTAGAATTTGTGATTGATTTGAAAAAATTGAATTGAAGCTATTTGAAGTATTGATCAGCAAGTTCATTGAATTTATCTTAAATTGTGTGGTTTTGGAATGAGTTAATGGGAATTCAAGCTAAGTTAACCTTTGTCATGTTTATAAATTTTTTGTCAGAATTGCATTAAAATCAAAGAGGTGAAAGCACTGGAGGCACTATTTGTTGGTGAATATATCTTTTGAAAAAAAAATATGTTTTAAAAGCAACTCTGATTTGAAAGGTACAAACAGGTTATAAGTCTAAGATCAGATAAGACTTCACATATGTGCAAGATGATCTTTGTCTACACCTGCTGCAAAAAAAATAAAAATAAAATAAAAAGAATCTTTCTGGGTTCAGCTTGACAAGGTTTATTTTTATAAGAAATACAGTATGAGGAGTAGCTTTTCTTTATTCATTTTCTTGTCAAAAATTAGAATTTGTGATTGATTTGAAAAAATTGAATTGAAGCTATTTGATCTGGCTGATGTGTTAACACATTCCCACACAGTGACACTTTTGACGCACCTAAAAAAACACAAGAAAACAGATTGGAAAACATTGTGTAAAATAAAAAAAATTCTTGCTGCAAGCATTTTTTTCATTTTATGCATTGTTTTCTACAAATAAAGTTTAAAAAAATCTTAAAAATTGTTAAACTTCAAATTGTTTTCTGCAACTCATTTCAATTTGGACCAGTCTAATATGTTTTGTCTGCTAATAGGTTAAACAGAAAATTATGGCTTTATTTCAGCTGGAATTATTTTGTTCAGTCAACATATTACAGTTTATTTTCCTGGCTCTAAGACTGGACAACATCATAAAATGGAGCTGGGTGGTGAGTAGATGTCTGTTTTCTTTAACACATTTTAACCTATTCCCACACAGTGACGCTTTTTGACGCCCCTCAAGAAAAAACAATTGGGAAAACATTGTGGAAAATGAAGAAATTGCTTGTAACAAGCAATTTCTTCAATTTCAAAAATGTTTTCTACCCAGAAAAGTAATTCTAAATTTTCACAAACTTTTTAGTGTTGTCTGCAACTCCCTTCAATTTAGACCAGTCTAAAATTTTCTTGTGTGTTAATCGGTTAATGAATAAAAGCTCATCTGATGATGACAGCTAGTCCTACCCAAGAAAAAAACTCTGCAATTTCTTTAAATTGGGACCAATCTAAAATTTTATCATCTGTTAATGAGTTCACTCACCATGGATCATCTTGCTTTACTGAATGTGAACTGTTGTTGTCATTATACCCCCCGACCCACTCTGTGGGTGGTATATACGAGTCAGCTTGTTGTCCGTCTGCAGCTTTTTGTTTGCTATATTACCTATATACTACCTGATGAATTTTATTCAAACTTCACAGGAAGACTCTGTATCAAGCAGAGATGTGCATATTCTATTTCAGTTGTAGTCCATTTACCTTTTACAGGGTTATGGTTCTTTGATGAAAAATATTGTCAACTCATTTTCTCTTAAACTGTCAAATGAATTTGATCCAAACTTCACACATAGATTCAGTATCAAGTAGACATACACATTTCCTTTTTCATTATGGTCCATTTACTTTTTAAAGAGTTGAGGCCCTTTGATGAAAAGTTTGTCAACTGATTTTCTCTAAAACTTTTTGAATGGATTTGATTCAAACTTCACAAGTAGACCCAGTATCAAGCAGATAAAGTGCTTATCTTTTTTGTTAATATTTTCCACATACTTTTACAGAGTTAATGTCCTTTTATGAAAAATCATGTCAACTCACTCATTTTCTCAGCAACTACATGTACTATTTTTCTACTAAACTATTGGTTAGATATGATTTGAATTTCACACAAGCAGTTTCGAGAAAAGATGTGAACTTGCTGTTATGGTTTACTTTTCTTAGAGGTTTTGCCCTCTACGAAGAAGGGCTTCATTCTAATGTCAATTTTTTTTCAGTGACTTTGATTTTTTTCTCGAGAAAGTGAAAAAAATTGGTTATAACCCTTTACTGTTTTTCAAAATTTGTACTTGTCCAAACAGAAATGTTTTGCAGATGACAATTTAAAGTAGATCTAACTTGACACAACAACAAAAACAACAACAACAACACCCCCAACAAATTCAGCAGGGAAGAAAACATTCTGAAAAAGAAGAAATTGCATTTTTTCCACAATGTTTTCTCAAGTATGAAAACACAGGGATGTAAAAACTAGGGATTAGACAAGAATGAGTTAAATGAATATCTAGTGATTTTAAAAGAAAGGATATTGTTTTTAGTTTGTTTTCGTATTATTTTCAGATTGTTTTCGTATTATTTTCAGACTGTTTTCGTATTATTTTCAGATTGTTTTCGTATTATTTTCAGATTGTATTATTTTCAGATCGTCTTCATCCCCATCTGGATATTGATGTGTATATCTATGATCGGAGTTATCTACGCCATTATTCTGGCCATTATTTTATCACGATCTCCCGATATAATGCGTGAACAACGGCAAGGAAATCTCACCCGAGCTGTTGGCTACTCTCTGCTTTTTTTACCCATGCTTGTTTTTGAGGTAAGAATAATTTCCGAGTGGATAAATATTGCAGGTAATCTTGTTTGAGCCATTAACCTATTACTCGATAACAAAAATTTTAGACTGGTCCAGACAAAAATTTGAATTTGGTTATATTTTAAAAATCTTTTCCTTTTAGGGATGAAAAAATTGTGGATTATGAAGAAATTGCTTGTAACACAATGTTTTCAAGGGCTCTTTTCCTGAGAGGCATAACAAAACAACATTGTTGGAATGAATTAACCTATTACCAGAAGACATGGTTTAGACTGGTCTTAGGTGATTGAATTTTAGTTTTTTGTCTCATGAGATAGAAAACATTGTGAATAATGAAGAAATTGCTTGTAACAAGCAAATTTCTTCATTGTCAACAATGTTTTCAAAAGCTTTATGGTGGAGACTTCAGAAGCTCTATGGTATGGGAATGGGTTAACTCAAGCAGATTAGAGGATATTTAGATTGAATCCTTGCAACAGTACTTGCTGAGCCCAGTCAGCTCAGAAGATAATGTGCTATAGAGTTGTGAGTTCGAACTCAGGCTCGGCCAACATTCTTTCCGACAATTGGCAAAAATTATTGGGACAGGTGTTATTTGTTTCTTACCATTTGTCAAATAATATGTAGTGGAATGGGCAGCTGGTGGCTCAGAATGAAAGTTGTGGTTGTTCTGGTGTTAGAAACAATAAGACGACATGGTTAGATGTATCAGTAGCAGTTGTATTATTTTGAAACCTATTTATTTGATATCAATAGACCTTTTCACGCAAAGTGCTAGATGACTATAAAGTCTGTATCCATTAGACGCTTTCAAAGAAAACAGCAACAACAACAACAACAAAAGTTTTCGACTATTGGGAGGATTTACTTCCAGTTCTGTTTTCCTAAAGCCTTATATGGCTAGATTTTCAAATGTTTAGCTATTTTTTTTAAAATGAAAGCCTACCTCGCAATATATCCTGCACTGAACAAACAATTTTAAATTCATTTAATGATAATAAGCGTATTCACTTTATTTGATTGTGAAAAAGCTAAACTCCATGTCATGATAATACCGTGACGTTTGAAAACGATGCCAGGCTGCATCTTTTGATCAATCAATCATTTGAAGCATAAGAAGATAAAATTTGATTCATCATAAACCCATAATATCCAGTTATACCCTAGGGAACCCTTTTCATTTTGACAGATCATTCTTCTGATAAGCTTATCATTATCATTACATTTAATCATTTCTATTTTTCATGCACTTCTTCATCATCTTCAATTCTGTCATTCATTCATTGTCAAGATAATGCTCCCTGTTTTGGCATTTTATTATATTCTTTTAATTCATTGTTTGACACTTTTTGTCGAGCCCTTGGGTGAGAGTTACATAGTTGTCACTATGTCACTATGACAAGTAAGTGTATATGCCTACGTGCGTTAGTTCGTCCGTCTGTCAGTCTGGATTTGTCCAGACAATTACTCCTACATTTGTGGATGGATTTCTTGGCACAATTATTCTCCATCATGAGTAGATGTGCCTAGTTATGAAAAGTGGTTTATTCATATCAAGAAAATGTTTTCTCCTTTTCTCTCACATTTCTATTATTACAATGATGTGAACATTTAAAAAAACAAGAGCGCGTTTGATATTAAGAAAAGAAAGAAAGAACGGGGGAGAGAGAGAGAGAGAGAGAGAGAGAGAGAGAGAGAGAGAGAGAGAGAGAGAGAGAGAGAGAGATCTACATTTGTGTACACAAAGACAGGAAATAATTATTTTTTCTTCCTCAATCTCATAATGTTTAGGTTTATACACTTATACTTTTTAACAAGGAGACTTTTTGAATCAATGTTTGCACTTTGATGAAGACTTTAGGAGATGGGTATCAACATAGGCCACTTTTATGGCATACCTTAAGCAACATTTTATCTGTATTGTCCAAAATGTGGTTAATATTATTTAAATGCTCCAAAAAATAAACAAAAGGTAAATCATATCAATCAGGGTTATTGTCACGTTTTTAGCTCACCTGAGCACAACGTGCTCAAGGTGAGCTTTTGGTATCACCTTTTGTCTGTCGTGCGTCGTGAGTCGTGCGTCGGAAGTCGTCAACAATTCTTTAAACATCTTCTCCTAAGTAACCACTGGGCGGAATTCAACCAAACTTGGTAGGAATGTTCCTTGGGTGACCCTTCTCAAAAGTTGTTTGCGGATTTTTGATTGACCCCCAAATATGGACGTGGCAGGGCGTGGCAGTTTTTAACTTAGAAATCTTTAAACATCTTCTCCTCAGTAACCATTGGGCCAATTTCAACCAAATTTGGTATGAATGTTCCTTGGGTCACCCTTTTCAAAAGTTGTTCGCGGATTTTTGATTTATGCCCAAATATGGGCGTGGCAGGGCGTGGCAGTTTTTGACTCCGGAATCTTTAAACATCTTCTCCTCAGTAACCATTGGGCCAATTTCAACCAAACTTGGCATGAATGTTCCTTTGGTGACCCTTTTCAAAAGTTGTTCGTGGAATTTTGATTTAGGCCCAAATATGGTCGTGGCCGGGCGTGGCAGTTTTTGACTTAGAAATCTTTAAACATCTTCTCCTCAGTAACCATTGGGCCAATTTCAACCAAACTTGGCATGAATGTTCCTTGGGTGACCCTTTTCAAAAGTTGTTCATGGAATTTTGATTTATGCCAAAATATGGGCGTGGCAGGGCGTGGCAGTTTTTGACTTAGAAATCTTTAAACATCTTGTCCTCAGTAACCATTGGGCCAATTTCATCCAAACTTGGCATGAATGTTCCTTGGATGACCCTTTTTAAAAGTTGATCGCAGAATTTTGATTTATGCCCAAATATGGGCGTGGCCGGGCGTGGCAGTTTTTGACTTTGAAATCTTTAAACATCTACACCTCAGGAACCATTGGGCCAATTTCAACCAAACTTGGTATGAATGTTCCTTGGGTGACCCTTCTCAAAAGTTGTTTGCGGATTTTTGATTGACCCCCAAATATGGGCGTGGCAGGGCGTGGCAGTTTTTAACTTAGAAATCTTTAAACATCTTCTCCTCAGTAACCATTCGGCCAATTTCAACCAAATTTGGTATGAATGTTCCTTGGGTCACCCTTTTCAAAAGTTGTTCGTGGAATTTTGATTTAGGCCCAAATATGGTCGTGGCAGGGCGTGGCAGTTTTTGACTTAGAAATCTTTAAACATCTTCTCCTCAGTAACCATTGGGCCAATTTCAACCAAATTTGGCATGAATGTTCCTTTAGTGACCCTTTTCAAAAGTTGTTCGTGGAATTTTGATTTACGCCCAAATATGGGCATGGCAGGGCGTGGCAGTTTTTGACTTAGAAATCTTTAAACATCTTCTCCTCAGTAACCATTGGGCCAATTTCAACCAAACTTGGCATGAATGTTCCTTGGGTGACCCTTTTCAAAAGTTGTTCATGGAATTTTGATTTATGCCCAAATATGGGCGTGTCAGGGCGTGGCAGTTTTTGACTTAGAAATCTTTAAACATCTTGTCCTCAGTAACCATTCGGCCAATTTCATCCAAACTTGGCATGAATGTTCCTTGGATGACCCTTTTTAAAAGTTGTTCGCAGAATTTTGATTTATGCCCAAATATGGGCGTGGCCGGGCGTGGCAGTTTTTGACTTTGAAATCTTTAAACATCTACACCTCAGGAACCATTGGGCCAATTTTAACCAAACTTGGTATGAATGTTCCTTGGGTGACCCTTTTCAAAAGTTGTTTGGCAGAATTTTGTTTCACGCCCAAATATGGGTGTGGCAGTTTTTGACTTTGAAATCTTTAAACATCTTCTCCTCAGTAACTATTGGGCCAATTACAACCAAATTTGGTATGAATGTTCCTTGGGTGACCCTTTTCAAAAGTTGTTCGCAGAATTTTGATTTATGCCCAAATATGGGCGTGGCAGTTTTTTTAACTTTGAAATCTTAAAATATCTTATCCTCAGTAACAGTTGGGTCAATTTCAACCAAACTTTACATGAATGTTCCTTTGGTGACCCTTTTCAAAAGTTGTTCCTGGAATTTTGATTTATGCCCAAATATGGGGGTGGCAGGGTCAGGCACTTTTTTGACTTTGGAATCTTTAAACATCTTCTCCTCAGTAACTATTGGGCCAATTTCAACCAAATTTGGTATGAATGTTCCTTGAGTGACCCTTTTCAAAAGTTGTTCTAGAATTTTGATTGATGACCAAATAAGGGCTTGGAAGGGTAGGGCAGTTTTTGACTTTGAAATCTTTAAACATCTTCTCCTCAGTAACCATTGGGCCAATTTCAATTTTGAATCATTTTACATTAGTCAGGTGAGCGATTTTAGGGCCTTTCTTGCCCTCTTGTTTGTATATCAGGCCTACTATTTGAAGGGCGGAGTCTGCCATGATTGACGCATATTAGGAATTAGGAAGGCATATATCTTTTGTGTAGTGTTGATTGTTATAAATATTACAAAACTATTGATATCAGGCAACAATAAATTGTAGTAATTTGTAGTATATTATAATACATCACAGTGATCAATTCCTGTTTGTACCAAGTATTAAACTATAACAACATTTTTTTCCCTTTTGTGTATGTGTGGAAGGGGTGCTGTTAAAGAATAAGTTTCAAAAATTCTTATTATATTGGAAGTACAATTGTGTAAACGGATAATTTACGCCAAACTCATGTTTGCAATATTTCATATGGCCTGGATACAAGTCCATTTTAAACTCAATTTGTTTATTAATACACAATAATGTCTTCAATATTATTCACTACAATTGGTCTGCATATGTCTGCTCATAGGTTGAAACTCTTTTTTTACCTATATTTTGATTTTTATGCCCCCAAATTGAAAGATTAGGGGCATATTGTTTTACCGTTGTCTGTCTGCAAAACTTAACCAAAACTTAACATTGCCAATTACTACCAGCCTATTCAAGATACAATGCTCATATTTGGCATGATGATACATCTCCACAATATGCATCTCCTCATGTCAAGGTCATATGTATCAGTCAATGTCACATACCAAGGTCAAACATCAAAAAATTTCCTTGTCACTTTCACTAAAATACTCTATCAAATACAAGTCAACAACACTTTTCATAGTGATCATGAAGTCCTGAGGGAATGCGTTTCACAACCCCATCTTGTTAACTTTTATTTTTGTTCGTTCAAAATAGCCTATTTATATAGGTTCACATAGTGATAATTTATGGACAACCTATCACATGACTTATACTTTAGTAAGTATTGCAGTTAACTGGATTTGTTTGAAGCATGTGCAGTGAGATCGTGAAAAGGTTTATTGTGCACAAGTTCTTCCAACTTAGATTAATCCCTTTTGATCCTGCTTCCTAGAGAATACACCAGTACCTGTGCCAATTATTCAGGCCAATGATAGAACCAAGATCGGTAGCCACTTCCAGGAATCAAACTTGGGGTATCTTAATATAACGAAAAAACAAATAAGCATTAGGAAAACATCATTCAGATAAGGCAGTTTGTCAAGGATTTACAACAACTTGGGACAAAACAGAAAATTATATTTGATCTACAGCCTTTGAAATGGAGTTAATCCATTCCCATGTTATCAGGCTTTTTGACGCCCCTCAAGAAAAAAAAATTTGGAAAACATTGTGAATAATGAAAATTTTACTTTTTACAAGTTACAGTGTTTGCTTCCCAGAAAGACAAAGATTTTTCAAAATGACATCAGCTTAAATTTGTCATCAGCAATTTCTTTCAATTTCGACTAGTTTAAATTTTTGTCATTTCTTCTTTTCCACACATAGTTTTAAAAGAAATTTCTTGAAGGTGCTTGAAAATGGGTATTGAGTGGGAATGGGTTAAGCAACTACCTCTTTCTTATGGAAACAAATTATCATAAACAAAGCTTCATTCCGATATTAGAAAGTATATATATGTCAAAGATATACAACAAGTTCAACAACTTAGGACAAAATAAAAACTTTATTATATTTACAGCCTTTAAAATGGAGTTAATCCATTCCCACATAATCACCCTTTTTGACTTTCTTGAAGGGAGCCTTTAAAATGGAGTTAATCCATTCCCACATAATCACCCTTTTTGACTCTCTTGAAGAAAAATCTTTAAAAAACTTTGTGAAAAATGAAGAAATTGCTTGTACACTATAGACAAAATCTTTTAAACTCTAAAAGATAGATATTGTCGTCTGCAACTTCTTTCAAATTGGACCAGTCAAGAATTTTCTTGTTCGGTAATAGGCTAAGCAAATACACCTAGTTATGTTTTTCTTTCATGTTTAATTTCAGATTTTGTTAGCTAACAGACTGGATGGGGACAATAATTTCAAGTTCACTGCCATTACAGTCCCTCTATATATATCTCTACTCACTCTCATAGCATTGTCATTTGGTGCAAAGGGAGGTAACCACTGTAAGTATGTTGTATGATCTGAAACAAACTTGACTCATATGGCAAAAACGGGGCCGAAATAGAAATGGAGCAAGATTTTTTTCGAATGATTTTGACCAGTGTCTTGTTGAAATGTTCTATAGGTTGTCCAATTCAAAACAGCCTTGTTATATTCCCTGAAGCGCGAGGATACAGCTGCTGCTTCACCTGTCCGTCCGTCTTTCCACCCCCTATCTCCAAAACTCTTGGGCATAATTGGGGAAACTTCACATGCGAATTCCTTATGATATTGCACATAGGTACTTTTCCCGGTTTTGGTTAGCCCCAAGTCAAGGTCACTGTTCAAGGTCAAAGGTCAAAATTGACCTTTTTCACAGCAAAGCTCCTTCAATTATGGATGGACTTCAAAATAATTTGGCACTATCATTCTCTATCATGATAGATGTACCATTAAAAAAAAAATCAGATAGCTCCAAGATAAAGGTCACAGCTCAAGGTCAGATGTTGAAATTAAACATTTCCAGAGTATAGCTCTTTCAATTAAGGATGGATTTCGAAATAACGTTAGATAATTATTCTCTAGCATAAGAAGATGTGCAATTTGAAACAAATATTCAGATAGCTCCTAGGTCAAGGCCACATCCCAAGGTCAAAGTTAAAATCAAGTATTCCAGAGCAAAGCTCATTCAATTATATTTCAATATAGTCATGAGAAGATGTGCCATTTGGAAAAATGGGATAGCTCAAAGGTCATGGTAACAGTTCAAGGTCAAATGTTGAAAAAAACTATGTCTAGAGCATAGCTTCTAAAATTATGGATTTAATTAAAGAAACTGTACACAATTGTTCCTTTAAAATCAGTCAATGTGTGATTTGAAAGAATTTTTCAGATAATGCCAAGGTCAAGGTCACAGTTCAAGGTCAAAATTAAGAATATCCAGAACACAGCTCCTTTAATTATAGATGGGTTCAATATTACTTGTCACAATAGCTCTCAGACATGAGTAGATGTGCATTTTAAACAAATTTTCAGATAGTTTAAAGGTCAAGGTCAAAGCTAAAGGATTTACATTAAAATTTAACAAGTCTGGAATATAACAAGAATATAGCCATATCTGAATCGGTCGTTCTGTCCGAACCCTTTTTCCTGTTTATGTTATACTTTCTGTGATAGGGCTATATTCAGGGAGCATAATCTGTCTCTGATTGCTCTTGTTTTCATAATTTCTAAATGACAAAATGAGCACTTGCAATATTCCCTTATTTAACCAATTTGGACTCATTGACGCTTTTAGACGCCCCCATGAAAAAAAAGCTTTGGAAAACAATGTGAAAAATGTAAAAATTGCTTCCCACAAGCTATTTCTTCATTTTCCAGAATATTTCCTACCCTGAAAGTTGAAAAAATCAAAAATGTTGTTAACTTAAAATTCTCATCTGGAACTTCTTTCAATTTGGGCCAGTCTAACATTTTGCCATGTTGTAATGGCTTAACCCATTCCCACATAATCCCGCTTTTTTAGGCCCCTCAAGGAATAAACTTGAGTTGTTACAAGCAATTTCTTCATTATCCACAATGTTTTCTACCTGAATAGACAAAGAATTTTAGAATTTAATCAACTTAAATTTGCAATACAAAGGCCTTTCAATTTGGACTAGTCTGAAATTTTGTCATGTGAGAATGGTTAAGAAGATTTATATTCTATGCATGACTATTCAGTTTTTAGTGTGGCTGTTTCCAAATCAAATCCAAGGTTTTATAAAAGCAAGGCTGTGTCGGTGTTGTCCAACAAATAGTCATTTTGGAATATCTCTGGTATTATTGCAAACATTCACTTGAAAGTCGGACTATATGTTAACTATCAAAATAGCAATATGTACCAACAAGAGGGATAACTCTGAATGCATTTTTGAATTAATTATGGCCCCATTTCAACCTAGAATAACTTTGACTTTTTGTAATATCTCTGGTATTACTGAACATATTCACTTGAAACTCGGAATATTTGTTCACTATCAGAATAGAGAATCTATCCATTAAGGGGAATAACTCTACATGCATTTTTAAGTAAATTATGCCCCCTTTTCCACTTAGAAGTTTTACCAACTATCAAGCATTTGAACAGCTTGGTGTTGGCATTTGAAAGAAGTTCTCTTGTTTTAATGCATGGTTTAATCTATCTTTATTGCAGGGTGGTTTGGAATAAGAAAAGACTTTTGTACATTTTTGTTACGCGCCTGTCCGTGTTTACAGGAATATGGTAACATCTCATACAGTGTGCATGCTAGTGAAACTGTTACAGAAAACGGTGTGACCACAGAAAAAGTGACACAAAATAAAAGATTTATGTCTGAGGACCAACCTAGGGTGATAATGCCTTTTGTGTCAATAGAAATGCCAGATTAACCCTTTCCCATTTTTTTTTTTGAAAATTTTAGTCTTGTCCTAATTGAAAGAAGTCACAGACAACAATGAAAGATAGCTGCAATGTGAAATGAAACCATCCTATGTGGTAGAAAATATTGTGGAAAAAGGAGAAATTGCTTGTTACCACGAACTTTTCTTTAGTATAGAATTGCAGTAATGTAAAATCCCTAGTTTGTGCGGGAAAGGGTTAAATCATAGTTTAGATTGGTCCAAATTGGAATAAGTTTCAGATGACAAATTAATGAAATTTTAGATTTTCTAAACTATCTGGGTAGAAAAAATTGTGGAAATTGAAGAATAGTTTCTTGAAGGACATCAAAAAGTGTACTTATGTTGGAAAGTTCATTTCTGGTTTAAATGAATGATTTAATTGGTTCTTTGATTGAAAGTCACTATTTGTCAATGATCGATATACAATGTATATACATACATAGAGAGAGAGAGAGAGAGAGAGAGAGAGAGAGAGAGAGAGAGAGAGAGAGAGAGAGAGAGTAAGAGTGAGTGAGTGAGTGAGAGTGTGTTGATTATCTGTAGAATACCAGATCATCCCTTTCTCAGTTAACTTTACGAATCCTGGATAAAATATCAAAGAACAGAGAAAGGAGATGATAACTCTTGTGGGTAATATTTTATTTATTTGTTCATTTTGTCATTGAATAGTATGTATTTTGTTAATAAAAAATACAAAATAGAAAGATTTTTGCTACAATTTCTATCATCTTGATTTTTCTCAAGGTAAATTCTACTTTTTATGACCCATAGATATGATATTGAAGAAGATGATTTACTTGTTAGGAGCAGTTTCTGCTTTTGCCGCAATATTTTCTTCTCTATATGAAGCCATTTTGAATTGTTGACTGCAACCTCTTTTGATTTGCTCATCTGGGAATTGATTAAACCATTACCAGATGGCAAAATTTTAGACTGGTCCAAATTGAGATGAGTTGAAAACGAAAGATTTTAAGTTCATGAAATTTTATATATTTCAACTTTCTTGACAGAAAAAATTGAGTAAAATGAATAAATTGCATGTTTCAAGCAATTTCTTCATTTTACATGATGCTTTCCCAAATGTTTTGTGGGGGCGTCGAAAGTGTCACCAGCTGCCATCATAGAGCAGACTGTAGTGCGTCAGACTCCTAATCTTCAATCATGGGATGTCATTGGTTCGATCCCTTGGGGTGGCACATATTCTTTCTGACATTTGTCTCTCACCAATGGGTGGATAATCATTAACCTAAATGGGATAGCAGCTAGAGGCTAGGAAAGGATGTATTGGTAGTACTGATGTGAGAAATACCAGGAATCCACTTTTAGGTGCCCCAGTCGCCGCGATATAACTGGAATACTGTTAAAAGTGGCGTTAAACTCCATTCAATCAATAAACCAAAAGCGTCACCGTGTTGTAATTGGTTAAGTCTCATCCAGCCATTGAACAGAGAGAATCTTCTACACCAAAACTATCAATACCTTTAATCTATGACAAGGACTTTTGTAGACAAATACATGTACCATAAAAGAATATTTTAGACTGGTCCAAATTGAGAGAAGTTGCCAACGACATTTGAATTGAAAATTATGTGAGCAATAGGGTTTGAATATTGTATAACAAGTAAATTCATTTCTTGCCATGATGCTTTTCTCTTTTTTAGCTCACCTGAGCACGTAGTGCTCAAGTGAGCTATTGTGATCGCCTTTTGTCCGGCGTCCGTCCGTCGTGCGTCGTGTGTCGTGCGTCGTCCGTCAACAATTTCTTTAAACGACATCTCCTCCTAAACCACTGGGCCAATCTGAACCAAATTTGGCAGAAATGTTCCTTAGGTGGTCCTCTTCAAAAATAGCTAAAAGAATTGAAATCTGTTAAGAACTCTGGTTGCCATGGCAACAAAAGTGAAATTTTAAAATAATCTTTAAAAATCTTCTCCTCCTGACCCAGAAGGCGTAGAGCCTTGATATTTTGCATGAAGCATCAGTATATTGACCTCTTCCAAAATAGCTAAAATCATGATCCTCGGATCCCCAGGGGCGGAGCCCCAGGGGGGTGGGGTTTATATAGAAATAAAGAACGATTTTTTAAATGACATCTACTCCTAAACCACTTGGCCAATCTGAACCAAATTTGGCAGAAATGTTGCTTAGGTGGTCCCCTTCAAAAATAGCTAAAGGAATTGAAATCCGTTAAAAACTCTGGTTGCCATGGCAACAAAAGTGAAATTTTAAAATAATCTTTAAAAATCTTCTCCTCCTGACTCAGAAGGCATAGAGCCTTGATATTTTGCATGAAGCATCAGTATATTGACCTCTTTCAAAAAAGCTAAAATCATGATCCTCGGGTCCCCAGGGGCGGAGCCCCAGGGGGGTGGGGTTTATATAGAAATAAAGAACGATTTTTTAAATGACATCTAGTCCTAAACCATTGGGCCAATCTGAACCAAATTTTGCAGAAATGTTGCTTAGGTGGTCCTCTTCAAAAATAGCTAAAAGAATTGAAATCCGTTAAAAACTCTGGTTGCCATGGCAACAAAAGTGAAATTTCAAAATAATCTTTAAAAATCTTCTCCTCCTGACCCAGAAGGCGTAGAACCTTGATATTTTGCATGAAACATCAGTATATTGATCTCTTACAAAAAAGCTAAAATCATGATCCTAGGGTTTCCAGGGGCAGACCCAGGGGGGGGGGGGGGGGGGGGTATAGACATGAAGCATCAGTTCACAGACGTCTTTCTTATTTCTGAAATTATAACCCATGGAAAAAGTTTTTTCCTTCTTTCAAATCAGCACTAAGGCCTTAGAATTTATTATTTAGACTTTTGGATCCCCAGGTTCATAGTCTTTATATGTAATTGTGGCCCACTTGTTTCATAATCCTAACCTTAACATGAAATTAGACTGTTGAAAGAAAAAGAGCCTTTATCTCAGGTGAGCGCCCCAGGGCCAACGGCCCTCTTGTTTTCATAGTGGCGTCAAAATGGGGGATTGTGTGGTAATTGATCTCATCAAGGAGAAGTGCAGTGCACAAGAACCATAACACTGCACTTCATATTTTTGGAGTTGTCGTTCTTTGTTCATTTCAAAACTTGATTTTTGTCTGGAGCATAACTCATAAAGTACATAAGCTGAAATCCTGAAACTTCACAGATGGATAGATCTCGTGTAAGAGAAGCGCAGTGCACAACAACCACAACTCCTCTCCTTATATTTTTTGAGTTATTGTTCTTTGTTAATTTTCGAACTTGATTTTCGTCTGTGGCATAACTCGTAAGTTTACAAGCCAGAATTTCTTTTCGACGTATATTCTCCTACGTTAATGGACAGAATGGACATGATTTTTTTAGAGAATGTTGTTAGTCACCTGACCTTGTGCATATTATCAGGTTGTCACCATTATAGGCTGTGCCACAGAAAGGGGGACCTTAGTGAGGCGGAGTATATCGTTACTATGGTACTCTCGTTTAAGAAAGCTTTGGAAACCATGAAAAAAATTGAATGAATTACTTGTTCCAAACAAATTTCTTCATTATTCAAAGTGTTTTCAACACCAACATATAGATATTTATGAAATTTCACCGATCTGTAACATCTTTCCCTTTGGACCTGTCTAAAAGAAATTGAGGTCATGGGTTGAACCCTTGAACCAAACGTATCAGGAACGTTTCCTTTGTCTTGGTCAGGTATATTGATGTAGTCCGGACAGGATGGGACATTTCTATCTCTCCGTAGCACAAAGTCCCTCAGTCTGTCCGTCTGTCGAGAATTGCTTTGAACACCAACTATACTAGCTACCAATCAGGTAACATCTTTGTAACGATATCCCTTGGGACAGCTCTATCGCCATGGAAACAGACTCGCTTACAATTAAAGAAATATTTCAGCAATTTTAAACTATAGCCCAAATAGTTTCTTATTTGGTATGAAACATTACCTAATATCAAACCTTAAAAAGGATGTTGTTTGGGTCAGCACGCTCACGCCCATTTTACAGATTTCAAACAAATGTTTTCTTTAACTAGCAACGTGTCAGCTTTGATAGCTTAATTTGAATGACAAAATTTTGAGGTTTTCTCAGAGTTCAATGAGTGCTAACTGCCACTCGAGGCTTAACCTCTAAACCCACTGAATTCATTCGCCATGGAAAATAGTTCTTATGTATTTGAGGAATATTGAAAAATCGACCAGCAAGTTCATCTCCTGGGTATTTTTTGCTCACTTGAGAATATCATGTTAATAATTAGTCTGATCAGAGTCTTCACTGTTCGCACTGCTTTGTATGGCCACATGAATTTCTTTATTCTAATTGTACAGAACTCCTTCAAAAGCATACTATTCTATCCATTCCGAACCAATCCCGCTTTTTATACTTCATAAGAAAAAAAAGCTTTGAAAACATTGTGAACAATGAAGAAATCACCTGTTACAAGCAATTCAATGTCCACAATGTTTTCTACCCTAAAAGACAAATATTTTCTAAACTCCACCCACTTGAAATTGTCTTCTTTTTCAATTTGAACCAGTCTAATCTTTCGTCGTGTTGTAATGAATTGACTGCTGTGCTACTTTATTTTCGTTAACCCTTTCCTGTTTTGCAAAATTTTAGACCTGTCCAAAATCAAAGGATTTGCAGACGACAATATAAAATCAATTTTACTTTAAAAAATAATCATTCAATGGGGAAGAAAACATCGTGGAAAATGAAGAAATTGCTTGTTACAAGCAATTTCTTCTTTTTCCACAATGTTTTCCCAAGTATAAAAACACAGGGACGTAAATACCAGGGATTAAACGGGAAAGGGTTTATTTATCATGATAACATTTGATAAAGAAGATTACCTTTTAAAGCAATACTTTGCTATCTTACAGCACTTTCAGTGCTTCGACTTCTTAATATGTTTTGTGACAAAACCTGCTTTTTAAGGCCGATAGCTTTCGAGTTTTGCACGTAGCAATAGGCATACATTTTGAATAATGACAAAACTGCTTTTTAATGCCGAGAGCTTTCCAGTCTTGCATGTAGCAACAGGCATACACTTTGTTCGTGAAGTTGGCAGAATCGTAGACTGGTAGCAATACTTGTTAATTCTTTTTGAAAGTTGTTATTGTAAGACATCCAAGTCACATTTGGGCCCCGTCTCCTTTTACAGACTATTTAGCAAAGAAATCAAATAGAAGATCTTTACATATACATGTACCATAAAAATTCCACCACAGTTTTGATACACGTATATTCATAGACCTAAAAGCTCAATTAAAACCATTGCCACACGAGCAATTTTTAGACTGGTTGAAAAAAGCTGCAGACGAAAATTACAAGTTGATGAAAATTAAATTTTTTTATCCCCCGCCGTGTCGGCGAAAGGGATATAGTAATGGTCTCCGTCCGTCATTCCGCCATTCCCTAACTAAGCCTGTCCGGAGCATATCTCCTAAAGTATATATGCTAACAACTTGAAACTTCATAGGTGGATAGATCTCAAAGAGGAGAAGTGCAATGCACAAGAACCACAACTCTTGCTTGCATAATTTTGGAGGTATTGCCCTTTGTTGTTTTAAAGACTAAGATTTTGTCTGGAGCATATCTCTGAAAGTATAATAGCTATTAACTTGAAACTTCATAGGTGGGTAGATCACGTTCAAGAGAAGTGCAGTGCACAAGACCCATAACTCTTGCTCGCATAATTTTGGAGTTTTTGACCTTTGTTGTTTTTAAGGCTTAGATTTTGTCCAGGGCATATCTCTGAAAGTTTAATAGCTATTATCGAACTCATTGAAGAAATGCAGTGCATAAGAAGCCTATATCTATCTGGCTTCAGTTTACTATCAAGCTTTTACGGCGGGGGATGGCTATGTCCGACATGGCTCTTGTCTTTGTGGTAAGAAAACAATGTTTTAAAAGCTTTTTTCATGAGGGTCGTAAAAAGGAGGGATTGTGTAGGTGGAAAAGGGTTAAGCGAACTTTACAGGAAAGTTCCTTGAATTCCTTTTTTTAAAATAGGTGCCTACATCTCAATCGGTTTGTTAATATCGGCTTCAGGGTCAAATTCCCTTATTTTCCCAAACTATTTCCGTAGAGAATCGCTAGGAAGGGGGAATAGGTTAAACACTCTTGTATAATAATTCATCCATTTTCGCCTATTTTCCACCAGGAACAATTTCGTCTGATTAGCCCAGCAGACGGGAATAATCGTCGGCAAATGATATAATATACTGTCGTCTGTCGTTTCAATATTGACAGACTGGGTTGGGTTAATCGGAGATATTCATACGTGAATATATATGACCTTTCAGGCGAAAAGGGGTCTCTTAGGTGTTTCGAAAAAATGATTATTTGGAAAACAGATATAATCTATCAGAGGTCAATTAGAAATATATTTTTTTTTGAGAATAGAAATATACAGTAAATCTTGAATTAAGTGACCACTGAAGTGACAACAAAAAAGTGGTCGCTCAAAAGAATGGTCGCTTAATACGTTTTATTGTGAAAGATATAAAGGATTGGTTTGATTGCATAAACAAATTATAAACAGAATCCTCACTTAATCCTATGTTGTTGGGACTCATTAGAATCGTCTCATTGAGACGATTCTAATGAGTTCAAACAATATAGGATTTTATAACGATTTTTTTGAAGGAAAATTTTACTACTTCTAGAGAGAATTTGCTTTCAAAATGGGAATTTCGATTATGGCCGCTTAAAAGAAGTGGCCGCCTAACAGACGCGGTCTTTCGAGCAAATCAGCAGTACTGTGGTCGGTCGTTTAAAAATTGACAGGCCGAGATTAGTTCATCGGAGATATTCATACGTGAATATATATGACTTGTCAGACGAAAAGAGCCTCCTGTGTTTTTCGAAAAATGAATAATTGAAATACAGATATAATCTATCAGAGGTCAATTAGAAATGAGGTATTTTAAAATTGTATTAAGCGACCACTCTTCGGACGGCCAAAAGTGATCGCTGAAGAGAATGGTTCCTTAATACATTTTTGTGACGTGATTATATGTAAGATGGACGGGTTTGCTTTCTTACATGAAATTTTGTAGATTTCTCACCAAATCCTTTGTTTTTCGAACTCTTTAAGACGATTCACAAGAGTTCGGATAACATAGGATTCAGTAATGTTATCTAATTTAGTGAATTCCCTGACTTCTCCAAACCTTATATTTATTGAAGGGAATTGCGACTATATATGGGCGCTTAATAAAAGTCTTCACTCAATAGAGGCGGTCGCTTGAGCAAGATTGAGTTTTAAAAGTTATAGAGGATAATCGTTTGTTGTAAGATCGATTTATATTTCATTGAGTGAACAACAAAAGTTATAATTGAAAATATAGCTTTTGTTGTTCACTCAATGAAATATAAATCGATCTTACTCGTAAAACAAACGATTGATCTATTTCTTTAATGCAGAATTTAGACAAAATGCGAAATTTATATCACAAATTTTCTTAAAGCGCGTCATTTTGCACGTGACTGCTATGCAACGCTTTTGATGACGTCACTTATTTGGCTCTGCTTAGATAACGTCAGATAGGGTGAAATGAACGAAAGCGGGGCATAAGTTTTTGATAATCTCACTGGATAGGCGGTGAGTTTATCAAATGTTAATCTACCGTTATTTCTCGATCATCCACCTGAAAGCATTAAAGAAAAGATGATAATACTAGATTTCTAAAATCTACAATAAGAGCTTAACGTTTCGATCTTTTTCAGATTGCTTAGCCTGAGGAAAATAGGATACTTTTAGCGCTCTCAATAAACCCTTACTTGCCTCTGTCTGATCACGTATGTAATCTTTTCGACAGTTCATGTCAAGGGTAATTGACGGATCTCTGGCCCCGCCCACTGACTCCTCTGGCAACGCCCACTGACTCCTCTGGCAACGCCCACTGACTCCGACAGAAAGTTCCACTTCAATATCAAATGACGTCATTTCGCACGATTTATGACTTCATAACATGTAATAAAAATAAAATGGTTAGTTGGCGACTTAAACGTCGTAACTACAGCTTTAATACGCAAATGTTGGTGTTCAAAAGTTCACTTCAAGTGTAAATGAATGACTTGATTGGTCAGTTGGTTCTTTGATTAACAGCATTTTGGTCAACTATTCCTGTGTAAAAATCGAGATATCCTTCACAGAGTGAACAAAATGAGCTATATTTTCACAAATAAAATATTCTGCAGATTACAGGTATGTAGAATTATGTCGTAATTCATGGGTTCAGAAAGGACCCGTGTTAAAAAAGAGCATTTTAGAACCGCTCGAAAACCTTATAATTACCTTGAGATTTTATGAATCTGTATTGACGACGTTTTGAAATGACTTGACGTTGCCATTCTTAAATAAGATCACGGCTATTCCTAGCTGAAAAAAATGATGAGTATTCTATTAAAGCCCGGCATGGAGCCAGACATATTTATCACCATTTAGTCTGAAATTATATAGAATTCCGTCGTTATTTTCTGGTGAAATAGGCACGTGTTTTGTGTGTATTGTCAGCTTGCTGTAGCAAGTTTGTAACTAGACATCGTATTTAGCCGTAGTTACGCAGCTTTTTAAAGTGTACACACAATTTTGCATTTTGTTTTTATTCCAATGCATTTTTATATTGCTTTATTTCTGATCTTCAAACATTGCAAAGTCTAACGAATACTTCTAATACTTGACTATTTCTTTCAAAACGCCGAACGTGTTGCCCTTTTTTCAATGAAATTAGTCTATTAATAGTTCAAAATTTCAGTCAATCAACGTCTTTGTTAACCTGTTTGTAAATTTATGAGATGAAGGGAATGCCTTTTGTATTTCATATAAAGTGAAACTAAAAACTAACAACACTAGGTTTTTAATTCATACCCCAATGAAAACAAAATTATATTCCACAGGAGTCAATAACTCCCGTTGCATGAAATTTGATAGTTGAAGGAATCGCGATTGTCAATGAAAGACTGAATCGATCAATCAAATAATTCATTTAGACCGCAAGTGAACTTTGACCTACACTGCTCAAATGCAGTACAAGGCTTTGTATCACAACGATAACATTATATTTCCTATTTACAAGTATTAGTCAGACTTTATTGAACCACTTTATGTGCAAGCATACAAAATGACTCAATAATCAAGTTTTTTAGCTCACCTGAGCACAAAGTACTAAAGGTGAGCTAATGTGATCGATAAATGTCTAGCGTCCGTCTGTCCATCTGTCCGTCTGTCTGTCCGTAAACAATTATTAGAAACCATAAGTCCTAGAAATTTGATATTTGGTACATGTCATCACATATTATATTTCTTTCCTATCTGTACTCTGAAAATTAGCCCTTTTCTATGCGATCCCTGATTTTACAAATAGAATCTTTGAAAATCTTATTCTCTTATACCATAAGGCCTAGAACTCTGACATTTGGTATGTATCATTACCTTATTATCCTCTACCAAAATGCTGTAAAGAATTGCCATACCATGAAAATTAACTCTTTTCTGTGTGACCCCTAGTTTTACAAAGGAAATCTTTGAAAATTTTCTGCTCCCATATCACTAGGCCTAGAGCTTTGATATTTGATATGTATCATCACCTTATGACGTTTTACCGAAATACTTCGAAGAAATACCATGCCATAAAAATTAAACCTTTCTGTGCGATCCCTGGTTTTACAAAGAATCTTTGAAATTCTTTTTCTCCCAAACCATAAGGCAAAGAGATTTTTATTTTTATTTACGTTTATTGACCTTCTACCAAAATACTTCAAAGAATTACCGTATTCTGAAAATAAGCTCTTTTCTGTGCGATCCCTGATTTTACAAAATAATAAAAAAGGAAATCTTTGAAATTCTTTTGTTACCGTACAAAAAGGCTTTGAGCTATACATAATTGGTATGTACGAGTATTTAATGACCTTCTACCAAAATACTCCAAAGAATAACTGTATTATGAAAACTAGCCCTTTTCTGTGTGATCCCTTATTTTACAAAGGAATGAAGAAGGAAATCTTTGATAATCTCCTCCTCCCAAACAACAAGGCCAAGTGCTTTGATATGTGGTATGTATTAATTTTTTTTGTTCAAACTGTGTCTTTTATACATAAAAGTACTGTAGTTTGCAGATGGCACAGATGAGCGACGAATGACCATCATGGTCCTCTTTTTTTGTTTCGGTTTCAAACACATTTTTCAGTCAATGAAAATGCAAGAATTTCGATAGAAGAAACTAAAATCAAATTATAACGTCGTGAAAAATTAGTATAGCTACATCCGGCATGTTCTAGGCTAGGTTAACCCATTCCCATTCAAGCCCACCTTTTTACGCGCCTCAATTATAGAGCTTTGGAAAACATTGTGGAAAATGAAGAAATTGCTTGTACCAAGCAATTTCTTCATTATCCACAACTTTTTCTACCTAAAAAGGTAAAAAAAAAATCCATCAACTTGAAATTGTCGTCTGCAACTTCTTTCAATTTGGACCAGTCTAAAAATTTGTTGTGTGGGAATGGGTTAAAGACATCAAACTAGGGACTGAATTGACACACACCTCAATATTTAAGAGATGAAGAGAATATTTTTGTTTTCATGGAGGTATGAACCGAAAAACCTAATCACACTGTATGAATACGCGAAGCGGATTCATACATTGTGTGAGTAGGTTTTTCGGTTCATACCTCCATGAAAACAAAAAATATTATCTTCATTTCTTATAATTTAATAGCATCGAGCGAAAAATGCAACGGCTTAACAAATTTTGATACCTTTTTGTAGTGAACTATTTTGTGCGGAAGCATTCAAAATGGCTGCGTACTCAAAATTTGTTCATGGAGGTATGAATTAAATTTTTCGACCAATCAGATCGCTCGTTTTTGATAGACGAAACTAACAATTAAATTATTAGGCATTGAAGAAAATTAACTTTGGGCAACAATATGAGAAACAGCAAAAGAAAGAAAATGCACAAAACACCCATTCTTCCCTTTTATCGCATCTTCTATCCTTTGCGGCATTTTTTGTCTTTAAAAAGGATTTTAAACCATTCACACTCAAGGACGCTCTTTGACGACCCCAAGAAAAATACTCTAGAAAGCATTGTTGAAATTGAAGAAATTGTTCGTTACAAGGAATGTCTTCATTATCCACAATGTTTTCTACCCGAAAAGACAAAGATAGTTGAAAATTCATAAAAAAATGTCGACTGCGACTTCTTTGAATATAGAATGGTCCAAAATTGTGTCGTCTTGTATTGGGTTTTGAGCATTTTGGAGGATCCCCGACAACTTATTTCAATTTGCACCAGTATAAGAAATTACGGTGATCTGGTAATGGTAAAATCAAAGTTCGGTAGTCACTATTGATTCTCTATTAAATGAGAGAGAAAAGGCCCAAATTCCCCAAAGTCTCATTTTGCATTGTGCAATACAAAATATTAGTCTCCAAGAGACCTTTACGCGTTGTACATTTCGGGGGTTAATTGCGATACTGTTCCAAGTGTCTATACATTGTATAGACACTTAGAACTGTATTGAAATTAATCCTCTATTTGAGTTTAGCGTGACATTTCCAACGATTTCTCGAGCGCGTGAAGCGCAGTCATAAGGCAGCCTGAACAGCACATATTGTATGACCCCTTTTCATGCTGAACCCGGGATATCCTCTTTTTGGTGGGAAGTAAAGACAAAGATTAGCCTGCACATAAGTGCAGTCTGATCTTGGTCTATACTTCCCGTTTTCCCCCTGTAAACCAGAGTTGTATGAATAATCACATTTCAGAAGAAATATTGTCCGCTTTAAACCAGAGTTGTATAAATTATCACATTTCAAAAGAAATATTGGCCCTCATTGAGACTTTCCGGTGCTGCGAGTCCCTTGATTTTTAAGCAGTTCTGTATAGGATTTTAATTCAGCATAACAAGAATACCGACTGGTCGTCATAGGAAACTTTCAGCCAGTAACTATCTACAGAGCGCACAGTGAAGACTCTGATCAGACTGTGCAATTGTCTTATCTTAGTCCTTACTACACAAATGACGTAGGAAATATTACACATTGACTTGCTCGCATCGCTTTCCACGCCGACTGATCTCCAACATGTCATATCGGAGGTATGTTGTCATGGCAAGCGATCTGTCAATAGACGGAGTTTGACTGAAAATTAGACAATCGATCGACCAATCAAAAGCCTTCATTTAGACAGGAAGTGAATTCTGACAATACCCTACATTTACGTGAAGCAATTTTATTTGTATTGTGTCATAAACTTCACGTTCACGTCTCCAAATATTCATTTACCTTTTTCCTAGGTATTAAACCCTTAATTAAAACAGTGAAAGTACATAGAATGTATAAAGAAAAAGAAAAACTACAAGAGACTGACTTTGGACGCTCTTAATTCTCAATTATTGGAGACAACTGTAAAAAGCTAATAATCTAATTTTTAGATTCGTCTATCAAAAACGAGCGTTCTGATTGGTCGAAAAAAAAATTCATAACTCAATGAACAAAGTTTTGATAACGAAGCGATTTTGTACACTTCCGCACAAAATAGTCCCATACAAAAAGGTATAAAAAATTGTAAAGCTTTTGTTTTTTTCGCTCGATGCTATTAAATTATAAGAAATGAAGATAATCTTTTTTGTTTTCATGGAGGTATGAACCGAAAAACCTAATCACACAATGTATGAATCCGCTTCGCGTATTCATACAGTGTGGTTAGGTTTTTCGGTTCATACCTCCATGAAAACAAAAAAGATTCTCTTCATCTCTTAAATGAAGGGTTTTATAGTGATAGTCTGTTTGTTTGTCTATTAACAGACAGAGAGAAGACTATAATTCCCAAATGTCCCATTTATATTGTGAGGAGAAAGTTGTATGTCTCTGAACTTCTGGGACTTTCTGAATGCGCTGTGTTGATGGGTTTTCAAGTTAAACTTTGAATAGTCATGATAGAAGGGACAATCTAGACACAATCAAATCAAACATTTCATCCGGAAGTGAACTTTGAACTCCCACATAGAGCGACATTCATGCGAAGAAAATTGTATAATAGTGATAGGCCGTTGGTTTGTCTATTAATAGACAGAGAGAAGATCGTAATTCCCAAATGTCCCATTTATATTGTAAGGAGAAAGGTATATGTTTCTGAATTTCTAGGACCTCCTGCACGTTGTTGCTGTTTCCATGATTAATTTTGACACGTCAAGGCAAAAGGGACAACATAGACAAAATCAAATAAACATTTCGACCGGAACTGAACTTTGAACCCCGACATTGAGCGACATTCATATGAAGCATTTTAATTGATTTGCGACTTAAACGTCGTAACGACAGCTTATTCAACAACAACAACAACAACAAAAGCAAACCAAAAAAACAAAACAAAACAAAACAAAACAAACAAAAAAAAAAAAAACACACACACCAAAAAACAAACACACACACACAAAAAAAACCAAAAACAAAATACAAACAACAAAACACACTCAAAACAAAAAAAAAAAAAACGAGGTTTCATGGTGATAGGCTGTTTGCTTGTCAATTAACAGACAGAGAGAAGACCGTAATTCCCATATGCCCCATTTATATTGTTGACTTTCTGGGACTTTCTATATGTTGTTGCTATTTCCATGCTTCATTTTGAAATATCATGCCAAAAGGATCGATCAAGACACTTTTTTGTCAAGTAAAGAAAATCATCCAAGAAAAGGTAATTAGTAGGATTTGAGTGAACGCCGGGATGTACGGGTCGAATTTTTTTTACTTTTTAGCAAGCAAAGCGTCAGCTTTGATAGCTTAAGTTAACAGACAAAATTATGATGTCGTCTCAAAGTTCAACGAGGGCAAACTGCCACTGGAGGGTTAACCACTAAATCCGTTAAATGCCTACGCCATGAAAATAGTTCTTATGTATTGCAAACTCTTTTCGAGTAGTAGAGAACTCTTTCAAATGTATGCTCTTTGACCCATTTCCATTCATTTTCCACTTTTTAAGCATCTCAAGAAAAAAGCTTTGGAAAACATTGCGAACATTGAAGAAATTGCTTGTAACAAGCAATTTTTTCAATGTCCACAATGTTTTCTACCAAACAAGGTAAAGATTTTCTACATTCAACCGTGCTTTGCTAGCTTACAGTACTTTCAGTACTTTGATTTTTTGTATGTAGAATGGTGAATGACAGATCTCGTCTGTCATTTAAAATATCGATAGACCAATCAAACACTTAGACTGGAAGTGAACTTTGAACTTCGACATTTATGTGAAGTTGTTGGTTTTCCCACTTAAACCTCGTAACTGCAGCTTATTCAACTTGTAGTTTAGACCTTTAAGTCGCCAACCAACCATTTTACTTTTAAGCGCGTGACTGTCCATAAGTTATGCAAATTAGTCCCGTTTAACATCTTAGTTGAACTTTCTGTCGGAGGTCTCTGGGCGTAACCAGCGATCAGTCATTTATATCTTCTGATCAACTAAAGCAATTTGGCGGAGCTTACCACGCACTTTGTGCGTTTGTTCCCCTAAAAGAAGCAAGTCGTCGATGAAATGACTCTTTAAACATCGTTTTTACAGGATGCTTTGAAATCCCACCGACAAAGATTAAGGTATTATACGAAAAAATTAAAACAGTGGAATTATAGAAATAACTAAATAGATAAATAAATAAATAATAATAAAAACTACCTATGACTTTTGACACGTAAATTCTCAAATATTGGAGACCGTTGGGAAAAGGCTAACGAAGAGGTTTTTATAGTGATAGGCTGTTTGTCTATAAACATGCAAAGAGAAGACCGCAATTCCCAAGTGTGCCATTTGTACGTACTGCAGGGAGCAGGGAATATGTTTCTGAATTTCTGAGACCTTCTGCATTTTGTTGTTGTTTCCGTCTTTAACTTTGAAATGCCATGCCAAAAGGGACAATCTCGATACAGTCTTACAAAGTGAAGAAAAATCATCTACGACATAATAAGCAAATGAATGACGGCCGGGTTGTGCGGGATGATAATATTAAGTTGGTGGAATTTCGAAAATCGTTGACTTTCTGGGTAGAAAACATCTTGGAAATGAAGAAATTGCTTCTTCAGTTTCGACAATGTTTTCACATGCTTTCGTTTGGACGGGCGTAAAATCGGTATAGTGTTGGAATTCATTAAGTCGTCTCTAGGCAAATTACTGTATACTTAACTCTTTCCTTTACATACCCGGGATTTTACGTCGCTATGATTCTATACCTAGGAAAACATAATGGAAAATTTTCTTCATTTTAGAAAAAAGTTTTCCCATTTGTTTTTCTTGAGGGGCGTCAAAGCGTCATGATGTGGGAATGATTTAAACGCGTTTTCTTAAAAACACAATTAGATAGTGATATGTAGAAGCCAAACAATGCAGCAAATTTATTGAAATTCCGTAGATTTATTTCGCCCATTGAATTTTTCTTATTTTCAAATAATCTAATTGTTTGTATCGTCTATCAAAAAACGAACGTTCTGTTTGGTTGAAAAATTTAATTCATACTTCCATGAACAAAATTTTGAGCACAAAATAGTTCTATACAAAAAGGTATCAAAATTTGTAAAGTTTTGCCTTTTTCGCTCGATGCTATTAGACTATAAGAAACGAAGAGAATATTTTTTTTGTTTTCATGGAGGTATGAACCGAAAAACCTAATCACACAATGTATGAATCCGCTTCGCGTATTCATACAGGGGGATTAGTTTTTTCGGTTCATACCTCCATGAAAACAAAAATATTCTCTTCATCTCTTAGATATTTTTAGAGCTTACCCTAATTTCTCCACGTACAAAATCAGGGTACCGTAAATAAGGGAGAATTTCCTTACATAGTCTTACCCAGACCACCCTGAATAATTCTGTAATGAGATAGGCGTGTATATGTCCTTCTAACGATATCTATATCTTTCAATCCAGTAATTTGCTTAATTTGTGAATAAAAAGGATTTACGATGAACAAACCCTCCGCCCGATTACCTCATGTTCAACCTATGCAAACGTCAAATTATTTCTTGATGGTATTAATTCCCGTGAAGCATCTTTTAGTATGCTCTTTTTCTTAATTCAGCAAAAATTGCACGCGATTTGTGGTTTTCTACACCCTTTTGCACCAGAGCTCATTTCTCTTAACAAAATTCCGCTATTACAGGGAAAAATTCTGGTCTATCCACAAATTTACGCGAAAGATTACAAAGAAAATTCATCATAATGCAATTTGCCCCAATTTTTGTAATTCTTAGCGTTAACGGGGAAAATTAAAAGCATATGGAGCCTTTGACGTCGGAACATTAAAATATAAATCAATGACGTCACTTTAACGTCAATACCACGTGATGACGTCATGATGTCATTAACCAGAGAGTCTTATGTCCTATTTCGGCTTTGACCTCATCTCATAGGTTCTACTTATGAACTAGCCCAAGTTCGATTAACCTTTTCTGTTTAATCCCTGGCTTTTACGTCCCTGTGTTTTATACTTGAAGAAAAATTGTGGAAAAAGAAGCAATTGCTTTTAACAAGCAATTTCTTCTAACACAATATTTTCTACCCTACTAAATGATTATTTTTCAAATTAGTTTGACAACTGATTGTCGTCTGCAAAACCTTTGAATTTGAACCGGTCTAGAATTAAAAAAAAAAAGAAAAAAAAGAGCGAGAGAGAGAAAACGACGACGACAACAACAACAACAACAACATCATCAACAAAACAAAACAGGAAATGGTTTACAGCTATCAAATCCACAACTTCCGGCAACTCGCCTTCCTGACCATAAACGCGTACGCTGGTGCTTCTAGACAAAAAAAAAAAAAAAAAAAAAAAGTAGAGCCGCCGTCATAGCGCAGTTGGTAGCGCGTCGGACTATCATTCAAAGGGTCCCGGGTTCGATTCCCGACGGCGGCAATACTCTTTCAGACATTTGTCTACCACCAATGGGGAGATAATCGTAAGCTTATGTGGGATAGCAGCTGGAGGCTAGGAAAGGGTGTAGTGGTAGTACTGGTGCGAGAAATACCAAGAATCCATTGTTAGGTGCTCCAGCCGCCGCGATATAACTGAAAAATTGTTAAGAGCGGCGTTAAACCCCATTCAAAGGCTTCAAACAAACAAATCTAGACAAAAATACGTGTACACGCGTTCTATTTAGCATGCACTATTTTCAGTGGACCTTTGATCTAATGCGACCTAGATTACAAATTAACTACGACAACGGCTGTATAAAGGCAATCCTCTTTCCCAGAAAGTGTTTCTCAAATGGCAGAAAAGCTTATTGTAATTAAGACTAGAAAAGTCAGGTTTAAATTGTGCAGACCTCGACTAAATTTCTGTGTAGACATACAAATTAGATAAGTGCTCCTTTCTATTTATCGGATATCAAATGAAATCTACTTGATTTTTCTAGCTAGATGTTCTTTTCTTAGCTCATTACAAGACGACGAAGTTGCAGATGTCATTTTAAAGTCTGCTAAACTCGGGAAATAAGTGACGAAAAGGGTATGGAACGTTATGGGAGAAGGAGAAATTGCTTGATACGAGCAGTTTATCCTTTCCCACACATTTTTTCCATTCCTTTCTTCAAGACGTTTGACAATGGGATTGTGGGACAGAGGGTTTAAGACCGCCAATATGAGCTGATCCAGATTTTTTTCCAACCAAAAAATGTACTCGTTTTAATCGAAAGTTAGTGAGCAAGAGTCGTAAATACAACTTGAACAAAGAAGTATTTACGACACTTTGGTTCCCAACCTGACAGTACGATAATTCAATTTCCAAATAATCCGAATCTTATAACAACTTTTTTGCCAAAACTATAGTAGATCTGTACCCATCTACCCAACCCCACCCCTCACCCCCAACCCCCCTTACCTTATCCGCGCGTGAGGTCAAAGCATGCACCACATTTTGCAAAGAAACAAATCAAGTGATTGTTTCTCCTTTTAAGGGCAGAACTTCACAGGAATTGCAAAAGCCTTGATGTCTTCGATGTGGCAAGAGGCCAATCCTCTTATCTCTTAAGTAGTTCCTGTTTTAAGAAATCAGCCGCGACGTAGAAGCGAAGTGAAAGAGCTTGGATTCAATCATACTGGTGACAAACGTGAACAGATTTGTCTTCATTTTACGCTGGGCTTGTTTTCAACCACTTTGCCGAATTAATCACCGGAGGAACCATGACAGTTTTGAATTAGTTTTACTCATTACCACAAAATCTTAGACTGATCTACATAGAAAGAAGTTGCTGACAACAATTTCAAGTTGTTGGAATTAAAAAACAAAAAAATATCTTTTCGGAAAGAAAATATTGTTGAAAATGAAGAAATTGCTTGTTACAAGCAATTTCTTTATTGTCAACAATGATTTCAAAAGGTGTGTAAGAAGCGGGATTGTGTGGGAACGGGTTTTTGAATGAGATATTATAGCAGGGGGAGAGGATATACCATAATGTCTATATTCACCGACCAGTCGTCACTCCCATTATCTAAGTTAGTAGAGCACTCGACTTCAAACCTCAAGATCGCGGGTTCGATCCCTGGACTTACTAAACTAACGAGACGTTAAACCGAGACCCTGTGTGATGGTTCTATCCATCGAGCACGTTCAAGAATCGGGCGAGGATCTTAGCAGTTTCGTTTCGTATCCCTTTCATTA